>QRFJ01000113.1:165281-581378 GCA_006176705.1 Cocos nucifera | reverse complement strand
ATGTCTGCACCGATCCTCCTTTCTCTCCCTGAATTATGCAAGAGTTCATTCCATCGAACTTCAAGCTCTCCCAATTTGAAAGCTATGATGGAACCTCTGACCCAGTCGATCACTTGGAGGTCTTTCGAACCTCCATGATGCTACTCCATGGTGCACCAGATACCATCTTATGTCAAGCTTTTCCATCTACCTTGAAGGGAGCAGCAAGAAATTGGTACTTGATGTTGAGATCAGGTATGATCTTCTTCTTCGATTAGATGAGCCATCAGTTTGTGGCTCAATTCATCAGTACCCGACGTCCGTATCGAGGTTCGAATTCCTTGATAAATATCAAGAAGAAGGAGGAGGAATCTATCTGAACTTATGTCATTTGATTTAATGCTACTACATTAGAGGTCCAAAACCTGGATCAGTCTGTTGTAATGGCCGCACTCAAGGGTGGCCTTCGGAAGAATGATTTGCTGTTCTTCCTAAAGAAGAAGTACCCTAGAGACTTTGTCGATCTACTAGCTCAGGCTGAGGGATATGTCCGAGCGAAAGAATCCTTCAAATTGAAAGATGAGGAAGCCGTAGGAGGGTGGT
Source organism: Cocos nucifera (assembly GCA_006176705.1). Lineage (NCBI taxonomy): Eukaryota > Viridiplantae > Streptophyta > Magnoliopsida > Arecales > Arecaceae > Cocos > Cocos nucifera. The sequence continues at coordinate 580,796 of QRFJ01000113.1, read as the reverse complement.
AGATGGGTGAGTCTAATAAACTCACAGCTGATAGAGGGCCGAATAAAATTCAACCATGCTCACGGACTCCCCCTGAGCGCAAGCAAGCCCGAACTCCTCCTCGAGCTCAGCGTCAATGATGCCCCGATAGAAGGGTGCGAAGAAGTTCTCCTCCTAGAAGAAGAATTATAATCTCTCCCAAACAAGTGCAATCAAAGTAAGTACTATTTGTGTCATCATGATCATGGCCACGATATTGAAGAATGCATTCAGCTCCAAGACGAGATCGAGGAGCTCATCAGGAGAGACCGGCTAGGTCGATTACGCAGATGTCGGTCTGAAGCAAGTAAAGATCGATCGAGGGCACTGTCGCAGGTAGAACCACCAAGGAGGGAGGAACAACAAGAAGATCGGTCCCCTCTTAGCATCATCAATACTATCTTTGAGGGACTTAGTGCTTTAGCAAGCTACCATCTCTTGATTTAGAGCCAGAAGAGGCTTACCCTAAATTGAAAAAACCTATATGAAATAGAGGAGGTCGTCCGACTCAGAGCTTATCGCCTGAAGGAACTCGAAAGAACAACGCTTCTACAATCTTGGAATTCAAAAAATTTGAGAATGTGCTACCAATAATTTTTTTCCAATAAAACTCCTCCATTTCAACATTATTATTTCTTGGTGCAAAAATTATGTGATGATAGAAAAGAAGCAATCAAAAATGGCCATGTTAGGAACAGAAAGAGAACCTCATCCTAACATGAGCAAGTCAAAGACCTCCAATTATTTAAGATAGGAGGAGGGGAGAGGCACATTCAACGGCCTATCTATGCCTTAGTGCCATGTAGGAAAGGAGGAGAACCTCATCCTAACATGAGCTAGTTCGAAATCTTCTATTATTTAAGACAGTAGGAGAGGAAGAGACCATTCAACGGGCCCATTTTAGCCTCTAGTGCAACTTAGGAACAGGAGAGAACCTCATCCTAATATGAGCAAGTCGAAGGACCTTCGATTATTTTAAAAGATAGGAGGGGAGAGGCCCATTTCAATGGCCCATCTATGCCCCTATTGCCATATTAGGAATAGAAGGAGAACCTCATCCTAACATTTGCAAGTCGAAAACCTCAATTTTTTAAGATAGAAGGAGGAGAGAGGTCCATTCAATGGCCCATCTGTGCTCCTGTATTGCCATGTTAGGAAGCAGGAGGAAACCTCATCCTAACATGAGCAAGTCGAAGACCTTTGATTATTTAAGACAGGAGGAGGGAGAGGCCCATTCAATGCCCCATCTGTACCCCTAGTGTCATATTAGGAATTAAGAGGAGAACCTTATCCTAACATGAGTAAATCGAATACCCTCAGATTATTTAAGATAGGAGGGGGGAGAGGCCCATACAATGGCTCCTATATGTATCCCTTAATAAGCCCATTAGGAAACGAGAAGAAACCCATCCTAGATGTGAAGTCCAAAGTTGAAGGCTTCATTCATTATCTCTTTCTTTTTTTTGGTATGACATGGAGAGGATGCACATTCCCCTAGGTGTGCAATCAAAGTGGATAGTTTTGACTTGGTCAAATTTTAGATTTGATTAGTCAAAGAGTTTTGATAGAGATCAAACTCTAAGAGAGAAGAAAGAATCCATCGTGCACCAAACTTCCTTTCCTTCTCCCTACCTATTTTGTATGGCATCATATGGAATATTTGGGGCAAAAAATCTGATGTGAGTTGCCATGAAAAATTTGTCATGAAATCAAAAACAAATCAAGCAATTAGTTGCTTGATTGATTGGAACACTAAGGTGGCGCAGGGCTCTATTTAAGAGACCCTACACCCTAGGGTTTCATATGCTTTATTCTCCATGCCCCAAGTCCCCATAGGTAGCCGTCCCCTCTTTCTCCACATCCCTCCTCTTCTTTTTCTCCATGCCCAAAGGTTGGGCCAAGGTTCCAAGAGAAGGTTCATAGAAATTGGCATGAAGGTTTCAAGAAAAGAGACGACGTTCATGAGATGAGCATGTTGCCTTCATCAGTTGATTCAAAGGCTTTACAAATTAGATTTAGATCTAGTTTTTGCAATCAGATTCAGAAGGAAAGCACCCCCAAATCTAGCTTGAGTGGATTTTGGTAGAGGCCAAGCACGTGTGTGGCTTAATCCAGAATCCCGAGCTTCCATAAATCATTGATAGGGTAAGCAGATTACCCAATGAGGTACAAAGTTCATATCTAATTTAATTCTTATTTTTAGATTTAATATTAGATCATTAAAATCAGATTGGAGAACTCTCTAATTTGATTAGACTCTATAGAAAAAATTTTGAAATATTTACTATAGATTTGGTCAGATCAGACCAATCTAATGGTGGAAAAAGCAGTTTTTCCTTCACAAAAAACTTTTATTGGACTTTAGGATGTCAGCAAGCCTTTTAGAAAGTGAAGAACTACCTTGGCTCACCTTCCCTCCTTGCCAAACTCAAACCTGGTGAAGAACTTTTCTTGTATCTAGTGGTGTCACCTACAACAATCAGAGCTATCCTAATCAGGAAGGAGGCAAAAATCTAGAATCTATCTATTACATAAGCCGAGTTCTGAGGGATGCTGAAACAAGGTATATAAAATTAGAAAAACAAACTTATGCCCTATTGATTGCAGCCCAAAAGCTTCAACCTTATTTTCAGGGGCATACAATCATACTTCTCACTGATCAGTCAATCAAAGCAGTTCTTCATCGACCTAATACCTCTGAAAGAATATTTAAATGGGTGATTGAGCTCATCAAGTTTGACATCAATTTTCAATCATGATCATCCATTAAAGCTCAGATATTGGCTGACTTCATGGTAGAGTGCACCATTCTGGATCCCATCAAACCTGAATAGCAAGAAGTTTATATTTCCAATTCTCAGATGAACCTCATTGAAGAAAGAGCAGACCTTCCTAAGAATTTTTTGGTGTTGTATGTAGATGGTTCATCTAACATTTTAGGAGCAGGCATAGGCTTGATTCTCATTAATTCAAAAGTAGTTATTGCTGAATACACGCAATGCTTTGAGTTTCGCATAATAAATAATAGGCCTGAATATGAAGCTCTGATCGCTGGGTTGAGAATAGCTAAAAAATTAGAAGCAAATCATGTGAAAGTCTACAGCGATTCTCAACTGGTGGGGGGGCAAGTTAATAATAATTATGAAGCTCGAGAGGAAAGTATGATGAGGTACTTAAAAAAAGTAAGGAGCCTAACTTTGGCCTTCAGTAGCTTTGATATTCAGCAAATCCCTAGAGCAAAAAATACTAGGGCTGACCTTCTTTCCAAATTAGCTATTCTGGCTCTAAATGAATTGCCAAATGAGGTCTTCTTTGAAGTTCTACAACACCTGAGCTTGGAAGAATCTCAAATTATGATGCATGTCAACCCTGAGCCTAGTTGGATTGACCTACTTGTTTTATACCTTGAAGATGGCACACTCTCTAGGGATCCAAAAGAAGCTCGAAAGTTGAGAAATCAAACATCTCGTTATATTCTATATAAGAATAAGCTAGATAAGATATCATACTCCTTGCCACTTCTTAAATATCTTCGACCCTCTGAAGCTGATTATGCAATGAAGAAAGTCCATGAAGGTGTATGTGGAAATCACCTTGGGGCTAGATCATTATCTTATAAACTACTTCGTCAAGGATATTACTGGCCAACTATGTAACAAGGTGCCACTGATTATTGAAGAAAATGTGACCATTGTCAGAGAAATGCCAACATTCAGAGAGAACCAGCTACACAACTTACACCTCTAAGTGCTCTATGGCCATTTGCACAATGGGGGATGGATATACTTGGGCCCTTTTCCATAGCATCTGGATAATGAAAATTTCTTCTAGTGGCTGTGGATTACTTCACTAAGTGGGTTAAGGTTGAAACCCTAGTAAAAATCACTGAAGCTAAAGTATAGAACTTCATCTAGAAGTCAATGTCTGTAGATTCGGCCTACCTCAGACTCTTATCATAGATAATGGATGCCAGTTTATGGGGGCAAAATTTGCTGAGTTTTATGAGGACCTGAACATCTCTTATCATTACATCAGTGGCTCACCCATAGGCAAATCGCAAAGCAAAGGTAACAAATAGGACCCTACTTCAAGGGATAAAAGCAAGGCTTGAAAGGGTGAAAGGAATATGGGTGGATGAACTCTATCATGTTCTATGGATTTATAGAACCACTCAAAGGTTGCCAATTGGAGAAACTCCCTTTGTCCTAGCTATTGGAATAGAGGCAGTCATCCTAATTGAACTTGAACTTCCTTCTGCATGAGTTGAAGCATTCAATGAACAAAGTAACTCATAAGACCTCATGGCAAATCTTGATCTATTAGAAAAAAATAAGAGAAGGCTCAGATCAGGATGGTGGCTTATAAGCAAAAGATAGCCTGATACTGCTCTTCAAGGTTGGAGATATGGTACTGCGAAGAGGTGATATCTCTCAATTATAAAATCAAGAAAAACTTGCTCCAAAATGGAAAGGCCCGTATGAGATCGTGGAAATCATCCAACTAAGAATATATTATCTAAAGAAGCTTGGAGGGGCTATGGTCCCACGATCATGAAATTTAGAAAACTTACAAATGTACTACAAATAATCTCATTTTAATAAAATTCTCTTATCTTAACATTCTTGTCTTCGGTGCAAAGTTGTCTTCGGTGCAAAGTTATGCGATGACAGAAAATCATTCGATCAAACTTCATTTTCAAATGAAGTAGAAGACCTCCATTCTTAAACAGGAGGTAATGAGGAGAGACCCTCTCATTGGCCCTTTGTGTCCTAGCAATCTTATTAGGAATAGGAGGAGGATCTCATCCTAACAAGAAAGATAGCCAACCATGTCAGGAATAGGAGGAGGACCTCATCCTGACGTGGATAAAGATCTCCATAGGAGATTGAAGGCCTCTGATTATATAAGACATGAGGTAATAGAAAGAGGCCCTCTTAATGATCCTTTTGTGCTCCAGCAATTTTGTTAGAAACAAGAGGAGGACTTCATCCTAACAAGAAAGATAGTCAACCATGTTAGGAATAGGAGGAGGACCTCATCCTGACGTAGATAAAGACTCTCATGGGGGATTGAAGACCTCCGATTATTTAAGACAGCAGGTAATGGGGAGAGATGCTCTCAATAGCCCTTTTATGTCCTGGCAATCTTGTTAGAAATAAAAGGAGGATCTCATCCTAACAAGAGAAATAGCCCACCATGTCAAGAACAGGTGGAGGACCTCATCTTGACATGGATGACTCCCATGGGGAACAGAAGACCTTCGATTCTTAAATAGGAGGAAATGAGAAGAGGCCCTCTTAATGACCACTTTATGCCTCGATAACTTTGTTAGGAATAAGAGGAGGACCTCATCCTAACAAGAAAGATAGTCCACCATGTCAGGAACAGGAGGAGGACATCGTCTTGACATGGATGAAGATCCCTATGGGGTACAAAAGACCTTCAATTCTTAAATAGGAAGAAATAAGGAGAGGCCCTCTCAATGGCCCTTTTATGCCCTAGCAATCTTGTTAGGAACAAGAGGAGAACCTCATCCTAATAAGAAAGATAGCGCACCATGTCAAAAACAGGAGGAGGATCTCATCTTGACTTGACTGAAGATTCCTATGGGGAATTGAAGACATTCTATTCTTAAACAAGGGAGAGATCCCAAAGTATGAAAACTCCCAATCCCCAGACAGGAAAATACATCAGTTCCAAAATGAATTTGAAGATTCTTGTTCACAAACAAGGAGGATAGTCACACAAGACACAGAATAGAAGTTATTATTTTGATTCGATGTCAACATCGAGCATAACAAGAAAATGAGGGGAATAAGCAAGCATCAAATTAAGGTAGAACACAGAATGGTAAATGAAAGAAAAATCACTTCATTGAAATTAAAATTCATCACATAAGTCTTCAAGACCAGTTACAAAAAAAAAAAAGAGAAAGAGAAAAGAAGAAAAAGAAAACATGAAGTCCTATTCAGAATTGGACTTCGGACTACCAGTTCTTAGCAACACTAGGGAGTGTTTCAAATCTTGCACTTTCTCCTCGAGCTCCTGTCTCACTGCTAAACTCTCACTTAATAACTTTTTGGATTTATGGAAGTCCTTTTCAGCCACCCTCAGCCTCCTCCTCAAAATAGCTGATTTAGCCTTGGCATCTTTCATGGCATCTTACTGGTAGACCATCTGAATTTTTAATTATTGCAGCTCGATCTTCTCCTTTGCATACACAGCAGACAACTACTCTAGAGTGCCCCTCAGGAAGAGAAGTTCACATGATTCTCTGCTTGAACCATCCCAAGCTCTATTGGCTAATTGCTTTTGAAGCCATGTAACCTCAGCATTCGCCATGTGGAGCTTCTTCTTATAGTCATCAATCTATTCGCACTAACCGATCCGATGAAGAAAATAGTGCAGGGTTTGCCATGCTACTTTCAAAAAATATTTCAAAAATAGCAATGATGCAGTAGAAAATAATTAATTTAATTAATTATCTACTGATCATATCAGATTATTTAATCCTACACATTAGGATCTAAACATAACATGCATGCATACATCAATAGAGATCTGAAAATAAAACTATGTAATAAACTATTTATTACATCTACGTGTTCAGAATATGATATCTTTTCACGAGTAGTCAATCACCATAATCTGAGCCCATCGAATAATGCTCTGGTATCATGTCACAGCTGCACACGTGTCCAATGATAAGTATCATAAATTTACTAATAAAAGTATTAATTTATTAATTAATTTATATTAATTATTAATAATTAATAATCAATTTATATATAATTTTTAAGAAATTAATATTTTTATTAATTAAAAAATAATAAAAATTAAAAAAATAAAATTTTATAATTAGTGGAAAGAGCTCATTTTTTTTTTATCACAACAAAATAAGTTTCGAGTAAAACAAAGCTAAAATGGAGAAGATATGAATTTCTAAATAAATAAAATAAATAAAAATTAAATGAAAAAAAGGAAAACGGCTCAGCCGGCTCAAGCCACCGTGCCATATCAGTCGGCGCATCCAAACGCATCGAGCCAAGCCGACAAAGTTGACATGCCAAGTTAGCAATGCTAGTCGACTCAATCGTAGAAGCCATCAGTCGGTTTATAATCTAGGCGTGGACCGCCAGCTCAGCAGAAACCGGCGAATCATGGAGTGACACGTGGTGGACCTAGACCCTTAAGGGGTTCATGAAAAATCCATCGCGGTTTATAGGGTAAAGAGATAATTTTGCATCAAAGCAACGAGCGATGATTGGTTGGGGCATTCGGTGTGCCCGGTTCGCGCGGTCCATAGCTATAGTTATTGGTGATCCAATGGCCTGCATTCGATCTGGTGGAGATCCGGTGGCCCACGATAAATCCTTCTTTGATTCGAACAGTGCTCAGCGATCTGGTGTGATCTGATGGCCAAAAAACTAGTCGATGAAGATCCAACGATAGAGAAAGCTCCCAACGGTGATCAGGACTCCCAACGTGCGATCAATGGCCAGATTTCCTCCATCAATGCATGATCAATGGCCAGAATTTAATCCGACCTGATCTGGGCCGATACGCATCCAATTTTGATGATTTTTGATCCGTTGGATTCCTATTGAATGGCCAGATTTCATCTAGAGCAGCAAAATTCAACCAAGACTTCTTTTAATCTAATTTTTACTTAGATTTTTTCATATTTTGATGATCAAAGAGCTTCTTAGTCCCACATTGCCTAGAAGAAAACTCTCCAGCCCTCCTAGCTCTATAAAAAGGATCCTAGGCCTTTAGAAATCAACAGATCTGATAAGAGAAAAGCTTTGGTACAGGATGAAGCCAGGCTTTGAATTAAAGGCTGCTTTAAAGCAACGGAAGCCGAGAAGAAGAGATGGACTTCTACACCATCTTTTTGCCAATGTCCATCCAAGATCAGAGATTAGGCTATTTTATTTTTTTCTTTTTAAATTCCATGTATTTAAATTCTAAAATTTTAATTAATAAAAATTTTATTTTTTACACTTTAATTTTAGCTCTTTATTTTTGTTGCAATCTAGTTTTTGTACTTTAATTATTATTTTTTATTTTATTGTAAATAGATGCTAAGATCTAACTAGTGGATCCTAGTACCAAGTTTAAATATCTGTACCTTTTAATTTTAATTTTTTATTTTTTGACTTCATTTTTTATTTCAAAACTCTTTTTTTTTCAAAAAATCAAAGATTTCAAATCTAAAAGTACTACCTTCCCTGTGGATTCGACCCGACTCACTGCTATCTATGTATTTTTAATTATTTTAAGAAGTTGAATTAAACTGATAAATATGGTGTCTTAATAACAACATCGTGTTCCTATCAAATTTTTGATGTCGTTGTCGAGGAAGAATTAGATGCTATTTTTTTATTAATTTTTTTGATTTTTTTATAAATTAATTATTAATAAAATTTTAAATTTTTTTACTTTTCTATAAATATTGCTTACTAACATTTTCTTCTTTATTTTGTAGAAAAAAATAAAAAAAAATAAAAAGATTAGGATAAGAAGGAAGCTTCTAATCCTGCTTGGTAAGATCAATCCTAATCCTAGTCCTCTTTTCTTTTTATTTATTTATTTATTTTATTTTTAAATTAATAAAAAAATATTCATTTAAACTAAATTAAAAGCTCCATGATAAGATTAGAAATCCTAACTATTTAGAGCATGCATCATATCAATTTTATTTTTATTTTCTGGTGATTGTTAGAGGCAAGGTAAGCCTTTCAGAATTCAATTAGTTGCATGCATCTAGTTTAAATTGTATAGAACCCTTTTGATTGAAAATTTTTAGTGCATATTTATATTAAACCAAATTAAGGGCACAACCTAATTAAATAAGATAAGGTAGAAATTTGATCATCCTTTCTTAGTCCACAAACAATCAACCAGCATCCTGCATTGACCAAAGCCTTTAATTTTAAAACCAATTAGACATCAGCCCTAGGAGCTCGAGCTCAATAGGATAAGGAATCCTAAGAGTTGAACTAGATTAGGGTTAGTCAATTTGATTGGTGTTTAGAAAAGTGGTTCAGGGATGACTAGGCCCGAAGGAAGGTGGTTTCTAATTGGTTTCGTTAGCTTACCTGGTCAAGCATAATTGATGTCTAAGACAAGCAATGGAAGGACTCCCACCGACCTTACACTTACTTGATCGGTTGATTGGCTGATCCTATACTTGGAGTGCTCGAAGGCTGACTTGGAACAGTTAGGAGTTGTCTAGGTCTAGGCAGATCTTAGGTTAGGATTAATTTGTTTGAAACTTGTTTGAAAATAAAAATTTTTACTTTAGATATTTTCAATCTCTATTTCCCTAACATAAGGTTGCCCTAGCATAATAGAAATTAACTTAGAACTTAAAAAAGAGAGTTTAAAAAGAAAATAAAATAAAATAAATAAATAAAAAGGATTGAGGACATTGAGAATATAGTGAATTCTCCAACACTCATGTGGAGAAGGATTTCAAATCGACTAGTCAAAATGGATTTAGTTCCTGTTTTAGATCCTACAACTTCAACATCCACAATGAATTTAGCAAATTAGCCTCAGCCTCAAATCCTTAAGAACTTATGTTATCCAGTTGGTTTCATCCAACCTTCTTGCATCAGGTTGCCTTAACCCATAGCAAATAACTTTGAAATTAAACCTCAAATCATTAACATGCTTTCAAAATTCACGAGAATAGAGGATGCATATATATTCATTAGAAAATTTGAAGAGGTTTGTGCAACCATGAAACTACAACAACTGTCAGAGGACGAAATCAAATTAAGATTAATCAATTTTGCCCTTAAGTATAATGCCAAAAAGTGGCTTTATAGTCTTCCAAATCAATCTATCATGACCTGGAAGGGGTTTGTGAGAATATTCTTAAAAAAATATTTTTTTCATCATAAAATAGCTAGAATTAGAAATGAAATAAACCAATTCTATCAACTAGCTAGTGAATCATTTTGAAAATATTTCGATCGATTCAAGAACTTCTTGACCCAATGCCCACACCATGGAATAGAAACTTGGAGGCTATGCCAAATAATTTATGAAGGGTTAGATTCAAATTTTTGAACAATACTAGAGTCCATGTGCCAGGGATAATTTATGTACAAAGAACCAAATGAAACCTGAAAATTTCTAGAAGACCTAGTCGAGAAAAGTTTATAATGGAAAACAACTAGGAAACCAGAAAAATCCACAGCTTCAAGAGGTGGAATTTATCAAATTCAAACCTCCCTAGCTGTAGAAGCCAAAATTGCAACTTTGATACATAGGTTAGAGACCTTAGAACTTCAGAGACCAGCCAATGTGAACCAAGTGTCTGCACCCATGTGCAACGGGTGCAATGCACCAAATCATGTCCTTAAGAAATATCCCCTCCCAATGAACCAATTAGATAATAGATGTGCACAAGTGAATGCCACATATCAGAGATCATTGAACAATCCCTATGCACCTACTTATAACCCAGGTTGTCCAAATTTTTCATGGTCACAAAATCCAAATGTAGGCGGTCCAAGTTTCAATCAGCAGAACCCAAGACCTAATCCTATGATAAACACCCTACCACCATCAGACTTTAATATTAATGAAAAGAAACTTAGCTCTTTAGAGAAAAGCCTAAAAGCCCTAGCCAAATCTAATGCTGACACCAATGCCACCTTAAGCAATTTCATTCAAACCACGGGTCAAATTCTGAATTCAAATTCTTAGGCCATAGCCCACTTGGAAATGCAAGTGGGTCAGCTAGTATCTACCATAAGTAAACATGAACGAGATAGGCTACCAAGCCAACTTGAGCCTAACCCAAGGAATCAAAATGGTAGACCATCTCAAGAAAACCAGGTTAATCAAGTTAATGCTATTCATTCCTTGAGATCAGGAAAATAAATGGATAATAAGGTAAATACACCTGACATTAGAGAAGACTTGAGTGCTGAGTCTGTTGAGCCACCCAATAAACAATCTACCTTACAAACTCAAGCTCCTGAAATTGATAGTGCACCAAACCAGATGCCCACAATCTCTAGAGCTCCTTTCCCAAATTGATTAAGGTCTAATAAACAATCAGAACATTTAGACAAAATATTTGAGGTATTTAAGCAAGTTCAAGTAAATATTCCTCTACTAGACATGATCCAACAAATTCTGACTTATGCCAAATTCTTAAAAGACCTTTGCACCAAGAAAAAGATGACTAATGTACCAAAGAGAGCTTTCTTGGCAGTAAGTGTGAGTTCATATTTATTAAGTCATATGCCTATAAAGTACAAGGACCCAAGGTCTCCAATAATTTCATGTGTCATAGGAGAAACCCACATTGAGAAGGCATTACTTGATTTAGGGGCTAGTGTAAATATTTTGCCCTATTCAGTTTATGAGCAATTAGGATTGGGAAAGCTTCAGCCAACAAGGATCACATTACAATTAGCAGACCAATCTTTTAGGATCCCCAAGGGAATGACAGAAGATGTTTTGATTAAGATTGAAAATTTTATCTTTCCAATTGATTTTGTTATTTTGGAGACTGAGCCAATATCAAATCCTAATGGTCAAATTCTAGTGATTTTAGGAAGACCATTCTTAGCTACTGCTAATGCTAAAATCAATTGTCAGAATGGACTTATGAAATTATCTTTTGGAAACATGACTATCGAGCTGAATATTTTCAATTTGGAACAAGGATCTACCAAGCATGCTAATGTAAGTGTAGTCCAAGATGAAATTTATGAACCTATAAACATTAGCGATGAGGAAGTCAATCTTGAATCTAGTATCTGGCCAACCCATGAATATGAGAACCTAGATAAAATACTTGAAGATAATAAAAATGGTTAGAGATGGGAGCCTCCCATTGAACCATTCATAGAAATGACTAAACCATTACCTGAGCCATCAAAAGCAGAGGCACCCAAAGTAGAGTTGAAACCCCTCCCTGAGCACCTCAAGTATGTATATTTAGATCTAGAGAAAACCTTTCCTGTAATTATTGCATCAGATCTGAATCCTAACCAAGAGGAGGAATTATTAGCGGTCTTAAGAGAAAATTAAGAAGCAATAGGCTGGACCATGGCAGACATTAAAGGAATAAGCCCTTCCATAGTTCAACATAGGATACACCTAGAGGAACAGGTTAGTATTGAACCACGTAGAAGAATCCGAGCCAAAAATTAGTACTGATGCTAGTTCTAGTTTAAATGAGATAGATATAGGAAAAAAGAGAATAGATGATTTACCTGAAACTTATAAACCTAAAAGTCTGTTCCCTTCAACCCTAGAAGTCGGTTCTTCTTACAAAAATCAAGAGGCATGTAATGAAATGTCAATGAAGTTATTTAAACAAGATCATATTAATTTACCTCCAGAATTAAAATCGCCTTTAGTCATCCTTCCAGCACCCATTGAATCAAACTTAACTCCTAATACAAAAACTCAATTCATGAGCATTTTAAAAGAACAAATAGGAGAAATTCTTAATAAACATGGGTCTGAGAATGGGGTCACAAATTATGTTCTCCTAATTAACAATGAATATATCAATAATGGGATTATAAATCAACTTTCTGAGATTGGCAATCCAAAATCATTGGAATTTGTCAATCCAATATTCGACATAGGATAGTAAGCCGCATTATATCTGGCTGAAGACGGTAAACATAGCGCTTGTTGGGAGGCAATCCAATATTTAGTTTTTTTTAGTTTAATTTATTTTTATATTTAATTTTTTTTAAGATAATTTGAATAAGCTGGAGGGAGAGCTTAAATTTTTAAAAGCATATGCTGGACCAAAAATATAGTCAGATGTATTCTTTCATGTTCTTTATTACATCCTTTAATTTTCTTCTTCATTGAGGATAATGTCGATTAAGTTAGGGGGAGAAAAATAAAAATTTTAAAAATTTTTAAGTCCTCAAAAAAGTTAGTATTTAGTATTTAAACACTTGATTATACTTAAGAATCGAATTAAACTAAGCATTTTTAAAAAAAATTGATACACAAATCAGAGAATCTGTGAGATATTAAGGAATCAAGTATAAAGAAAATTCAATAAAGAATTAAGTCTAGAATATAAAAAGTTTTATTTTGGAGCATTTCTAATTATTTCTACTAGCATCAATGAAATGTTTACTTTTTATGGGCTTGTGTAGGATAACTATACATTTTTGCATATAAAAAAATTTATTTTAATAAAATAGTTTTCAAGTATTTGTTACTGAGTAATCGGGCCTTTTTGCCTAAGCAAGCATTGAGTTTTGCGTCAAAAGATGGAAAGGGTAAAAAAGCTCGTTGTAAAGCTAGTCTTAACTCGTAGCCTGTTTGATTTGAGCTAGTAAGCCCAAGGGGTATTCTATACCTAGTGCCCTAAAATCAACTGGTTTAGAAGTCATTGGCCCAAGACTCGCTACATGGATCAAATAGAAAGCTTAAGAAGTTAAGACACTCAATAGTGGTACAACGTTAAAAATTAAATAAGTAAAAAAATATTAATTTTCCATCAAGTAATCGGGTCCCATTGCCTAAGTAAGCAATGATATTCACATCAAAAAGTAGGCAATGTGAAAATAAAAATTAATAAATGAAGGGCGGAAGTAGCAATACACTTGTCTATATGAAAGTTTAGATAAATCAGAGATAAAGATGAGATAATTTAGAAAAGATTCAAAAAAATTTAATATTCTTTACTTAATTTTTCTATTGATAAATATTAATATCCTAATGATATATCTCACTTAAGCTCTACTGAATATCAATGGCCATTTTAAAAACTACTTAAATAAAATTTGAAACTCTAAAGTTAAAAGATATTTAAAACTAAATTCTTTCTTTACTCAAAAACGAGCAAAGCTTAAGTTGGAGGGTGTGATAAGTATCATAAATTTATAAATAAAAGTATTAATTTATTAATTAATTTATATTAATTATTAAAAATTAATGATCAATTTATATATAATTTTTGAAAAATTAATATTTTTATTAATTAAAAAATTAATTAAAAAAATAATAAAAATAAAAAAATAAAATTTTATAATCAATGAAAAGAGCTCATTTTTTTTATCACAACAAAATAAGTTTCGAGCAAAATAGAGCTAAAACAAAGAAGATATAAATTTCTAAACAAATAAAATAAATAAAAATTAAATGAAAAAAAGGAAAATGGCTCAGTCGGCTCAAGCCGCTATGCCATATCAGCCAGTGCATCCAAATGCATCAAGCCAAGTCAACAAAATCGGCGTGCCAAACCAGCAACACTAGTCGACTCAGCCACAAAAGCCATCAGCCGGTCGATAATCCAGGCATGGACCGCCAGCTTAATAGAAACTAGGGAATCATGGAGCGACACATGGTAGACCTAGACGCTTAAGGGGTTCATGGAAAATCCATCATAGTTTATAGGGTAAAGAGATAATTTTGCATCAAAGCAGCAAGCAGCGATTGGTTGGGGCATTCGGTGTGCTCGGTTCGTGCGGTCCATAGCTACAGTTATTGCACGATCCAACGGCCTACATTCGATCCGATGGAGATCCGACAGCCCACGATAAATCTTTCTTTGATTTGAATAGTGCTCAATGATCTGGCATGATCCGATGGCCAGAAAACCAATCGCTGAAGATCCAACGGTGGAGAAAGCTCCTGATTGTGATTAGGACTCCCAACGCGCGATTAGCAGCCAAATTTTCTCCATCAATGCACGATCAATGATCAAAATTTAATCCAATCTGATCTGGGTTGATACGCATCAAATTTTGATGATTTTTGGTTCGTTGGATTTTTATTGAATGGCCAGATTTCATCCAGAAAAGCAGAATTCAACCAGGACTCCTTTTAATCTGATTTTCACTTAGATTTCTTCATATTTTAATGATCAAAGAGCTCCTTAGTCCCACATTGCCTAGAAGAAAACTCTCCAGCCCTCCTAGCTCTATAAAAGGGATCTCAGTACTTTAGAAATCAACAGATCTGATGAGAGAAAAGCTTTGGTACAGGGTGAAGCCGGGCTTTGAATTAAAGGCTGCTTCAAAGCAACGGATGTTGAGAAGAAGAGCTGGACTTTTACACCATCTTTCTATCAATGTCGATCCAAGATCAGAGATCAGGCTATTTTATTTTATTTTCTTTTTAAATTTTATGTATTTAAATTTTAAAATTTTAATTAATAAAAATTTTATTTTTTGTACTTTAATTTTAGCTCTTTATTTTTGTTGCAATCTAATTTTTGCACTTTAATTATTACTTTTTATTTTATTACAAATATATGCTAAGATCTAACTAATGGATCTTAGTATCAAGTTTAAATTTATACACTTTTTAATTTTTATTTTTTATTTTTTGATTTTATTTTTAATTTTAAAACTCTTTTCTTTTTTCTTTTTTTTAAAAAATTGAAGATTTTAAATCTAAAAATACTACCTTCCCTGTGGATTCGATCCGACTCACTGCTATCTACATATTTTTAATTATTTTAAAAAGTTAGATTAAATTGATAAACATGGTGTCTTAACAACAACATCACGTTCCTATCATCCAACCTCTACGGTTGGTCCAACGGAGCTCCTGGTCCCGATCAGTCTCACTAGAGTGCTAGCTCCTCGTCGGGGCCTTCGATGGCTGATCATGATCGATCTGATTGATCGTATACTTTCTTATTTTTTAGATATTCTAAAAAATTAAAATATAAATATTGGAGGATGATAAAGATGTGTTTCATATTTGGTGGCGATCCGATGCTCACAACACTCGATCTCTCCACCCGAACCCAGATTCCTAATTCTAGGATTTCACTCAGCCCAAAAACCCTGACATACTAAAAATCCTTTCACACCCTCTTTGTGTGGAGTTTTTCTATGAAATAAGTTTACATGGAAAGATAACTTTTAGATCTATAATCTCTATTTAGATCATATCTAAAAATAGGATATCATTAGAGGTTAAAATTATAATAGAAGAGAGGCATAAAGGAAAAGAAAAGTCCTATAGGATCCTGCTCACCTTCACTCTGAGATTTGTTTTGCCTAGAACTGATGCCCAAACACTCTAAAATTATCATAATTTATTGATGTGAATACCATGGGAAAACTACATTGAAAACGATAAGGGTCGAGTGGTTGAGAGGTTTTAACCACTCACTTGATTTCAAAAATCAAATGAATCTCTTATTCTTATCCAATGCCCCCTCCCTTGTGTTTAACATGTAGAAGGACTCTCCTTCTATGTGCATATTTTTATTTCTCAAAAAATGTTCAACAAACAAAAGGGAGGGCATGGGAAGCAGAGTGGAAAAGTCAAAAATGGTAGGCGCATGGAAGAATTTGAATTCAAACTTCATTTGACTTGGTCCTAATTGGTTTTAACCAAATAAATTAATCTAGACCCAATTAAATCAGGTTAAACCCAACCAAATTAGGCTTAGTCTAATTTAATAAAATTTTAATCAAATTAAAAATTAATTAGATCTACGTCCTGATCAGATCAGGATCAAAACTCCCATAGTGATTAGATCATCTCATGACCTGATCGGGTCAAATCCAATCGAATCAAATTCAATCGAACTTGATCAAATCCTCATCATTCAATCAAATTAAGCTAATCAGCAATCAAATTGCTAATTAATCCTTCAAAAATATCTAAGTCTAAATCGAATGGGTTATTGGGCAACAGAGTCCTATCAACATGAAACTCTTGAAGAGTCCTAAATTAGTGGGACTCTTGAACCCAGTGTCCTAAATGAATCGAACTCATAATCATAGAGTTCTAGACTAGTGGAACTCTTGATCAGAGAGTCTCAGATGAGTAGGACTCAGAGTTCCAGTCCAGTAGGACTCTTGGTCACAGAGTTTCAGTCTAGTGGGACTCTTGACCATAGTATCCTAAATTATCAAGACTCGTGATCATAGAGTTCCAAACAAGTAGGACTCAAAGTCCTAGTCCAGTAGAACTCTTGGTCACAGAGTCCCAGTCCAGTAGAACTCTTGACCATAGAGTCCCAAACCAATGGGACTCTAAATCAGCCATCAGATCAGGTAGGAACTCCTAATGTGTGTGACCCTACAGCTCTGAACCTAAGTCGGTAGCACAGAAACTAATTTCTATACTAATCGAAGTGACCATCTAGCAATGGTACCCAACATCTAGATAGGTCAAATAATCACAATCATAATATTCAGAACCTACGTGAATATGGTTACCGTATAATTCATCCCTATGACCTCTATGTAATAGATGACTCAGGATTAGACTATCAATCCTAGAAAATACATCCATATCATGTCTTAAAGCAATTAGTCTCGTGACTCCTTACTAAGACTACCCTGGCTAAGATTTTGCTAAATTGAAATACAATTGAATATAGCTCCTAAAATCAGGAGTGGTCAATCCCATCTTAATACACGCACCGACTCCATAAGTACTTGATTGTGTTCAGAAACCTTCCATCACTTAATTAGAAATTCAAATAGTTCGGCACCAAAACATAGTGAGTTGCTTGAAAGTCACCGTGGTGATCTCAGATCAGAGGGATATTTATACCCATATTCCATCGAAGCTAATCTTGATAGGAGAAAAGTCTCGAAGTTGGTCACATTCAGTGCAGATGTACCCATACATCTTGTTTGCATGCCATATTAGTGTCTCAACACTCCTTGGTTATGAGGACAACCAACCTATATGGCACACAATGACCTATACTTGATAAAGGTTATCATCCTAAGTAACAACGTATCATTTGATCGTGAACTATTTAAGGACTAAATGATAAATCCTCCTTTGCCGAATCTAGATAGTCCTAAGGACTTCATCACAACATAGAAGTTCATTAGAAGACAAAAGAATTTATGATGAAAAATGCCAAAATAACTTTTATTAATTTATAATTTATATACAATTATAAATATGTGGTCCAACCATCAACAGACTGACGATTGGCTTTGGAACACATTCTCAATAATCTCCCACTTGGACTAAAACCAATCAGTACAGTATCTAATACCTATTTTCGACTTAAAGTCGTTGAACTCCTTCACCGCAATAGCTTTAGTGAATGGGCCAGCCAGGTTCTCTTTTTCATCAATCTTCTAAAGGTCGACGTCACCTCGATCCATAATCTCTTAGACAAGATGGTAGCAGCGCAGAATATGCTTCATCCGTTGGTGTGCCTTTGGTTTCTTCGCCTGAGCAATGGCTCCAAAGCTGTCGCAATAGAGCAGAATGGACCATCAAAGGAGGGTGCTACTCCGAGCTTGATAATGAATTTTCTTAGCCACACTACTTCTTTGGCAGCATCTGATGCAGTGACATACTCCACCTTACAAACTGAATCGACCATAGTGTGCTGCTTAGAACTCTTCCAGCAGATGACCCCACCATTAAGGGTAAATATGTATCCCGACACACTCTTACTATCATCATGATCGGACTGAAAATTGGAGTCTGTGAATCCCATAAGTTTTAAGTTTGATTCACCATATACAAGCCACTGGTTCTTAGTATTTCTTAAATACTTCAGAATGGTTTTAACAACCTTCCAGTGATTCTTTCCTAGATTAGATTGGTATCTACTCACTATGCCTAGTGAGTATGCCATATCTGATCGCGTACATGTCATGGCGTACATTATAAAACCCACTACTGAAGCATATGGTATTCTATTCATATGCTCTCTGTCAGAGGTATTGTTGGACAATCCCTCTTTGAAAGAAAAATTCCATGGCCTATCAGTAGATAGCCTTTCTTGAAATTTTTCATGCTGAACTATTTCAGTACAGTGTCAATGTACATGGACTGGGACAATCCAAGCAACCTTTTAGATCTATTTCTATAGATCTTCATCCCTAGGATGTAGGAAGCTTCTCCCAGATCTTTCATGGAGAACTGTGATGACAGTCAGATCTTTATTCATTGTAATGCAGAGATATCATTCTCAATTAAGAGAATGTCATCCACATACAATACTAGGAATACTATTGTTGGACCATTAGCCCATTTATATATGCAGGGCTCCTTTTCATTCTTAATGAAGCCATATGTTTTGATTGTTCTATCAAATCGTATGTTCCAACTCCAAGATGCCTGCTTTAGTCCATAAATGGACCTCTGAAGCTTACACACCTTAGACTCATCTATGAACATGAAATCTTCAAGTTGTATCATATACACATCTTCATCCAGCTCTCCATTCAAGAAAGCTATTTTTACATCTATTTGCTAAATTTCAAAGTCCAGATGGATAGCTATGGCAAGCATTATTAGAATGGATTTGAGCATTACCACAGAAGAGAACATCTCGTCATAGTCAATACCATAATGTTGATGATACCCCTTGATAACTAGATGGGCTTTATAGGTCTCCACCTTTCTGTCTGTGCCTCTTTTCCTTTTGAAAATTCACTTACACCCTATGGATTTTACTCCTTCGGGTGGGTCAACCAATGTCCATATATCGTTAACCTTCATGGATTTCATCTCAGATTTCATGGCCTCAAGCCATTTCTCAGAGTCGGATCTCTGCATCACATTCATATAGGTGATTGGATCCTGATCATTCTCATTGAGTTCGATAGGATCCCCATCTCGAATCAGAAAATCATAGTATCTATCCAATTGACGTGGTACTCTACCAAATCTCCTTAAGAATGCTTCTACAATGGATTCTGGGTCTGATCTAATCAGATCCAGCTCAGGTTCAACAACTTATGTCCGTTCTTCCACCTGTCGTACTTCATCAAGTTCGACCTTGGAGGCATTAGTTTCTTCACCAAGGAACTCCTTTTCTAAAAAGACTGCCTTAAGGTTGACAAACACTTTTTGCTCATCAGCAAGGTAGAAGTAGTACCCTTTGGTTTCTTTTGGATAATCTATAAAACTATACTTATCAGACCTAGGTCCAAGCTTATCTGTCATCAAATATTTGACATAGGTCGGACACCCCCAAATCCTAAGGTGTGAAAGCATTGGCTTATGCCCTACCCATATTTTATATGGTATTTTATTAACAGATTTACTTGGAACCCTATTTAGAATGTAATAAGCTGACTAGAGCACATATCCCCATAGGGAGATCGGTAAACCATCAAATCCCATCATGGATCGAACCATGTGCAATAAGATCCAATTTCTCCTTTCAGACACACCATTATGTTTTGGTGTTCCAAGAGGGGTCTATTGGAAGAAAATCCCGTTCTCCCCAAGATATGTTAGAAACTCATTTGTCTACTTCGATCAGTGAAATTTTAATATTTTCTTTATCTTCAATTAACATTTACGTCGGTTATCTTATTAAAAACCAACTATACCATTGAAGGGAAATCCTGATTTTTTCCAGGTTCGTTCAGATCTGATCGGATCAAGAGATATATTTCAAAATTTTTTTTTTTGATCTAATCAGATCTTGAAATATTTTAGATCTGATTCTTATTATTTTAATAAATAAAATAAAATAAGATAAATTAAATCAAATTTAATTTACCTTGATTTGGGTAATCCTATTACCCTTGATGATCCTGTAAGCAGCGGAAGGTTCTGGATCTAGCCACGCAAGCGCCTGGCCTCTACCGGTATCCACTCGGGCTTGGATCTGGAGATCCTCTTCTTCTCTATCACATCTCCAAAAATCAGATCTGGATCTGATCTGGAGGATCTTCAAAACTCTTTTGAAGATCAGCAGTCGTCCTTTGCAGCAGCGCAGCCTTCTAGCTTTTGATCGCCTTTCTCTTGATCTGAGATCGCACCAACCAAGGATCCAAAACTCTTTTGGACGTGGAGAGGAGAGGGAGAAGATGGGCTTGGCATGGAGGAAGGAGGGAGAGGCAGCCTTGGGGCATGGAATTGCATTATTAGATTGAGTTGGGCGCAGGGTCTTATTTATAGACTATGCGTGATCCAACTCCTCTTCTTCCCAACCAATCACAACCCTTTGTGAAATCAGATCTAAATCTGATTGGTGGGAATAGAGTCCCCTGGATTCCTCCTTAGAGGGCGTGCCTAAGACCAGTCAAAGTTGGTTCTTAGGAGAACTCTAATTGGAATCCAAAAAGGAGATGGAGTCCTTGTCCAACAAGGACTCCTAGGCGCCTCCAACTTGGGCACACGCCAAGGGTGGCGTGCGCCCTCCTCCTTGCCAGGTTCTGGCAGGGGGACAGGCCTCCTTGCCAGGTTCTGGCAGGGGGACAAGGCCCCCACCAGCTCTCCAATAGGTGCATGACATGTGGTCAAAAGTCAAAGTGTCAATGGTCAACATTTGACCAGTCAAAGGTAGACTTTTGACCAAAGTCAAAGAACAAGAAATGGTGACCAAAAATGGCAGGTAATGTCTTACAAAATAAGACAACCTTTTCTGACTTGGACAACCTCCAGTCAGACCATATGAAGGCCTCTGATTGAGCACAAACTCCTTTGGCTCAGTCAGGACAACTTATTTATGATAGTAAAAGAAGAACGTTAGGTTCAATCGAGTGCTAGCACGATTTTCCTTGAACCTAATTGAATCTCATTCAGATCAATTGAACTAGATCAGTTCAATTGATGATCACCAGATTCAAACCCTTGTTTGTGTGACCCAGTTAGGTTCAGTTCTGTATGGTAATGGGATATGTCATGATCTCTATCATCGACATCATCGAAACTCCTTTCGATGGATCAGAACTCTTCTGATTCGAACAGCTAGAATGATCGATCATCTAAATCATTCTAATTGCTCCCAAAATCCACCAGTGACACCTAGCAGTATATGGTGGCAACCCATCAGAGCTGAATGCGAACCTCTTGGTGCAGCTACCTGTGTGATTAAGTTCTTCTATCTTGAGCCCCGATCAGATTAGGGTTAAGGTGAAACTCGTCAAACCCTAGTCTCTGTCATATGATGTAATCATTCGATTCAAGTCCGAATGTGAAAATCTAAATAGAAACTCTTTCTATTATTTCACTCTGCCATGGCCATGGGCTTCTGGACTTGATTCTCATGATCATCATAGGGCTGCTCCTCTACCACCGAGGTAGATAGATTCCATCTTGATGCAATCCAGTTCCTACAATGAACATGCTATAGCCAACATACACCTCAGGGTTCCATATGGCTAGGAGATCCGAGTAATGGTGTAGTCAAACTATAACACCCTCAAGGTGAACTGCCGATGCACCTCAGGTCAAAGAACCAGACACACTACTGCAGCATCGAGTCAGTCATTGACGAGAAGGTAGACTTCCTAATGACTACTCGAGGTGGTCACGCTCAGTGCCCTCGTTCTCTAACGAGTACCTGTACTCTCGCTCCGGTGTCTCCACACCGTAGACTCAAGACTCATCTACTAAAGAGAAGCGATTGTACACCAACCTTCCGGATCAATCACCATCCTCGTGATGATCCTATGGTCGGGAGCATTTTATGAGTTAATAATGATTATTCATGTCTTAAATTTTCAACTCTTGAAAATATGAATTATCATTACCATTAACTCAAAGGATGTATCACAGACACTAAATACACATATGTGATAGAAAATAACCCATTTTATTGATTATAGTCAAAATTATAATTTTGCCCCTAGAAGTGTATTACAAGTGTCAGCCAATTCTGGCTTCTAGGGCACATATATCTAACAATCTCCCACTTGTCCTAAAGCCAATTGGCTACAAGTCTAAGTCCCATCTTCTCAAGGTGGGCTTCGATCTTCTGCTGGCCCAACGGCTTTGTAAGTGGGTCTGCCACATTATCTGTGGAGTTGACTCTCTTGACCTCGACGTAACCCTTCTCGAGGTAATCGCGGATGAGGTGGTATCGCCGCTCAATGTGCTTGGATTTCTGGTGAGACCTCGGCTCCTTAGCAAGGGCTATGGCGCCATTGTTGTCGCAGTATAGAGGAATGGCATCTGATGGCATTACTCCAATTTCTGCAGCAAACTTCTTGTACCAGAATGCTTCCTTCGCAGCCTCTGATGCAGCGATATATTCTGCTTCCATGGTGGAATCTGCTATCACAGTTTGCTTGGAACTCTTCCAGCTGACAGCACCACCATTGCACACAAACAGACTCCCAGATGTCGACTTTCGATCATCTATATCGGACATGAAATCCGAGTCTGTGTATCCCTGGACTTGGAGTTCTCCATTACCAAAGACCAACATCATATCCTTAGTTCTTCTCAAGTACTTAAGGATACATTTCACAGAAGTCCAGTGTTCTTCACCTGGATTTGACTGATATCTGCTTGTGACACTCACAGCATGGGCTATATCAGGTCGTGTACATAGCATGGCATACATGAGGCTCCCTATTGCAGAAGCATAAGGGATCTTGCTCATGCGTTCTATTTCCTCAGGTGTGCTAGGGCACATCTTCTTGGAAAGATGAATACCATGTCTGAAGGGTATTAATCCCCTCTTAGAGTTTTCCATACTAAACCTCTTTAGTACTTCCTCTATGTACATCTTCTGTGAAAGTCCTAGCATCCTATTCGGTCTATCCCTATAGACCTTAATTCCTAGAATAAAGGATGCTTCACCTAGGTCTTTCATGGAGAATTCCTTGGACAACCATATTTTGACTGTTGTCAACATGGGAATATCATTCCCAATAAGGAGGATGTCATCCACGTACAATACGAGGAAGACAACAGCGCTCCCACTGACCTTTTTGAAAACACATGGTTCCTCTTCATTTTTGATGAAACCAAACATTTTTGATCACATCATTGAAATGAGTGTTCCAGCTCCGAGATGCTTGCTTAAGTCCATATATGGACCTTTGCAGCTTGCAAACCTTGTGATCAGTATCACTGGATGTGAAACCTAGCGGCTGTTCCATATAGATATCTTCCTCAAGATATCCATTTAAGAATGCCGTTTTCACGTCCATTTGCCATATTTCATAATCGAAATAGGCTGCAACGGCAAGCAATGTGCGGATGGATTTTAGCATAGCCACTGGGGAAAAGGTATCCTGATAGTCAATGCCTTCGCGTTGACTATAACCTTTTGCCACTAGTCTAGCCTTGAATGTCTCCACATTTCCCATCTGCACCAATCTTTCTCTTGAAGATCCATTTACACCCAATAGGTACTATACCTTCTGGTGGATCTACCAAGGTCCAGACTTGGTTTGAGTGCATCGAGTCAATTTCTGACTGCATTGCCTCTAGCCATTTCTCGGAGTCGATATCTGATATCGCCTCGTTGTAGGTTTTGGGATCATCACCATGAGCACCATTACCTATGAGGAACATTTTCCTCTACTTCCTCTGAAATAATACCTAAGTATCTTTCAGGGGGATGGGAAAACTCTTTCCGATCTACGAGGTGGAGGAGGTAGTGTTCTTATTGGCTCAACCTGATTTGGTTCCAATTGGTCCTTAGCTCGTTGTACTTGTGAGACTTTCTCATCAAGCTTAATCTGCTTTCCAATGCCGCTATCTTGAATAAACTATTTTTCAAGAAAGATGGCATGTCGACTCACAATCACATTGTGGTCTTCTGGAATGTAGAAATAGTATCCTAATGACTCTTTAGGATATCCTATGAATCGAGCTCTGAAAGGACCTAAACTCTAACTTGTCCGCTTGTTGTCTTTTGACATGAGCCGGACAACCCCAAATTCTGAGATGACTCAGACTTGGTTTCTTACCGTGCCATATCTCATACGGTGTGGTAGGAACGGTTTTAGAGGAAACCCTATTCAGTAGATAAATTGAAGTTAACAATGAGTGTCCCCAAAGAAAATCAGGGAGGTCTGTGAAGCTCATCATGGATCGAACCATATCCAATAGAGTCCGATTTCTCCATTCTGAAACCCCGTTGAGTTGAGGTGTTCCTGGTGGAGTCCATTGAGAGACTATGCCATTTTTCCTTGAGATAGTCTAGGAATTCTCGGCTAAGGTATTCACCTCCTCGATCTGATCGAAGAACCTTAATGGGTTTTTCCAGTTTGTTTTTCTACTTCATGTCTGAATTCTTTGAACTTTTCAAAAGCTTCAGACTTATGTCTCATAAGATACACATACCCATACCTAGACAGATCATCGGTAAAGGTAATGAAGTAGACAAAATTGCCTCTAGCCGGCACATCAAATGGGCCGCACACATCAGTATGTACTAGGGCAAGGAGATCTGTGGCCCTCTCCCCATGTCCAACAAAAGGGAGTTTAGTCATTTTGCCTTGAAGACAAGATTCACAAGTTGGATATGACTCGGAAGTCAATGGACTCAATAGCCCATTTTTTCTCAATTTGTTGATCCTATCTTCTGCTATATGACCTAATCTCAGGTGCCATAGATATCTATCGTTTGGACTATCCCTAGGTCGTTTGGCATTCACGTTTTGCTCGATAGTTAGAACAGGTACATCAATATGTAGCTGATAAAGACCATTAATAAGGAAACCATTTGCAATTTTATTTCTTTCATAAAGAATGTTACAATGGTCCTTAAAGAAGGTAATCACATAGCCTTCTAGTGCTAAGCATGAAACAGAAATCAAATTCCTGCTAGCTGCAGGCACATAATAACAGTCTTTCAAAACTAAGTCTAAACCAGATGGTAATCGAAGAGGGTATGTTCCCACGGCTACTGCAGCAACTCTTGCTCCATTACCGATGCGTAGGATCATGTCTCCATCCCTCAGCCTCCTGCTATCCTCAAGACCCTGCATAGGAAGTGCACAGATGAGCACTAGAACCAGAGTCAAGCACCCAACTGGATGCAGAAGAAACCGTAAGGTTAGACTCAATAACGAGCATACCTCCAGAAGGACCTTCCTTCTTGTTCTTCAGGGTGGCCAGGTAAGTAGGGCAGTTCCGCTTCCAATGGCCGTCGCTGTTGCAATGGAAACACTTTTCCTTTGACAGCCTTCTTCTTTTCTTCTTCTTTTCTCCTTCCACCTTCTTGCTTTTTCACAGACTTCTTTTTCTTTCCATAAGACTTTCTTTTGGAAGAAGTCCGTTCCATAGCAAGAACTGAGCCTTTAGAACCTTTCATAGAAAGCTCAGCGGTAACCAGCATATTCATTAATTCGGCCAAGGAATTTTGAAGTTTATGCATGTGGTAATTCATGATGAATTGCCCATATGCATCAGTCAAGGATTGCAGAATAATATCGTTCTGCAGATCCAAGTCTAACTTCACACCGAGCTTCTCAAGCTCTTCCATGTCCTTGATCATTGTCAGACAGTGATCTTGGACTGACTGCCCATCACGCATCTTAGCCTTAAAAAGTCATTTCGTGACTTGATATTTGGCTGCGCGACTCTGTTCACCAAACATCTCCTGCAGGTGAGCCAACATTTGGCGAGCAGTCCCGATATCTTCATGTTGGCGCTGGAGCTCATCAGACATCGAGCCCAACATGTAATATCTGGCCTTATTATCTTCGTCTATCCATTTTTTCCAGAGACGCTCTCTGTTCAGTGGATGGACGGGCTGGTAAGGTGGGAGGGTCCTGGTCCAATACATGGGTTAACTTCTCAAAACCCAAAATAATTTTGTAGTTCCTGAGCCAATCTTTATAATTGGGTCCAGTCAGTCTATGTGTGTCCAGGATACGTGCCAATGGGTTGGACGCAGACATTTTCCTGTAGAGAGTCAAAGATTCTAGTTAGATACTGTAATTATTGACTTGACCAATTTATTTAGGAATTTTATTTTTAAACAAATTAGCTCCCACTATTTTCTCGGATCCCTACACTCCCTCTGTAGAGATGCAAAAATCTCCATGATTAATGATTTCTAGTGGGTGGTGCGGTCTCACCAACTGACTCATCACCTCACCTAACAGTTATTGGTGATGGGTTAGCCAATGAGTGAACAACTCTTGTTCAATGATTCTCTAATCATGGTGCACCCAAACTTGGTCTCTAATTCATGAATCTCACCGTATCCAAAATATTGATCCACTCCTTAGTTAAGTCAGACCCACCATTTGCATAGACTGGATTCCTAATTGAGTCTCTCACCGTATCCAAAATATTGAGCCCAACTCATCCTCCAGCCCATAGCATCCAATGCCTAATAGACATGGTTGCATCTTTCCGGTGCAACTGAGCCACTGTATCCAGCCGAGAACAATCAACCCCGGGAAGGGCCCGCACATCTACAATGGTGGAAGACCTCAGACTTAATCTTTTCTTAGGGAGAATTGATTCAGGTCTCATTAAACTAGACTTGTCATTAGTCATAACAATTATGACTAACCTAGTGGCATGGGTTAGCTCGGATTATTGACCACCTCAGATCAGAACTGTGTCAACAGATATGGCCAGGTAAGTGAGATCCGGTGGAAGGAATATGATTACTTTCACTTGTCCTAAAGCTAATTGCGCACAAGTCTAAGTCCATCTTCTCAAGATGAGCTTCGATCTTTTGATTGTCCCGATGGCTTGTAGTCGGTCTACCGCGTTCTTGTCTTATGGAATTGACTCTCTTGCCTTGACGTAACCCTTCTCGAGGTAAACTGGATGAGTGTATTCGCGCTCAACAATGTGCTTAAATTTCTGATGAGACTTCGGCTCCTTAGCAAGGGCGTATGACGTCATATTGTCGTAGTATAGAGGAAATGGCATCTGATGGCATTTACTCCAATTTCTTGTAGCAAACTTCTTGTACCAGAAAGCTTCCTTCGTAGCCTCTGATGCAGCGATAATTCTGCTTTCATGGTGGAAATCTGCTATCATAGTATTGCTTGAAAACTCTTTCCAGCCTAAACAGCACCACCATTTGCACACAAACAGACTACCAAATGTGACTTTCGGAGTCAATCTTTTTAACATCGAACATGAAAATCTGAGCAGTGTATCCCTGGACTTGGCAGTCTCCGTGCCCAAAAGACGCAACATCATATCCTTAGTTCTTCTTTAAGTACTTAAGGATACATTTCATAGAAGGTCCGTGTTCTTCACTGATTTGACTGATATCTGCTGTTGACACTGCACAGCAAAGAGCTATATCAGCTCGTGTACATAGCATGGCATCACATGAGGTTCCCTATGGCAAAAGCAATAAGGGATCTTGCTCATTGGTGTTTATTTCCTCAGGTTTGGCCAGGGCCACATCTTCTTGGAAAGGATGAATACCATGCTCTAAACGGTATTAATCCACTCTTAGAGTTTTCCATACTAAACCCTTTAGTACTTCCTCTATGTACAATCTTCTGTGAAAGTCCTAGCATCCTGATTCGGTCTATCCCTATAGTCCTTAAATTCCTAAAAACAAAGGAGTGCTTCAAAACCTAGGTCTTTCATCGAGAATTCCTAAGAACAACCATATTTTGACTGTTGTCAACATGAATATCATTCCCGAATAAGGAAGGATGTCATCCATGTACAATACCCGAGGAAGAACAACAGCGCTTCCCACTGACCTTTTTGAAGAACACAGTTCCTCTTCATTTTGATTGAATTAAACATTTGATCACAATTCATGAAATGAGTGTTCCAGCTCCGAGATGCTTGCTTAAGTCCAGTATATGGACCTTTGCAGCCTTGCAAAACCTTCATTGATCAGTATTCACTGGATGTAAAACCTAGCGGCTGTTCCATTATAGATATCTTCCTCAAGATATCCATTTAAGAATGCCATTTTCACGCTCCCATTTGCCATAATTTTATAATCAAAATAGCCAATGGCAAGCAATTTATGGATGGATTTTAGCATAGCGATTGGAAAAAGGTATCCTGATAGTCAATGCCTTCACGTTGACTATTATTCTTTACCACTAGTCTAGCCTAATGTCTCCACATTCCTTCTGCCCCAATCTTTCGTCTTGAAGATCCATTTACCACCACAATAGTATATACCTTTTGGTGATCCTACACAAGTCCAGACTATTTGAGTTACATCGAGTCAATTTCTAACTGCCATTGCCTCTAGCCATTTCTCAGAGTCGATATCTGATATCGCTTGTTGTAGGTTTTCGGGATCATCACCATTGAGGCACCATTACCTATGAGGAACAATTTTCTCTCTGCCACGAAATAATACTAAGTATGCTTTCTAGAGGGATGGGAAACTCTTTCCGATCTAAAGTGGGAGAGGTAGCGCTTAATTGGGCTCAATCTGGATTTTCTCAATTGTTCTTAGCCTCATTGTACTTATGAGATTTCTCATCAAGCTTAATCTAACTTTCCAATGGCCGCCTGTCTGAATAAACTATTTCTGCAGAACGATGGCAGTGCTATCACTACATTGTTGGTCTTCTAGGAATGTAGAACATATGATATCCTAATGACTCTTTTAGGATATACCTTATGAATCAAGCCTGAAGGACTTAAGTCTACTTGTCTGCTTTGTTTTTGACATAGGCCGAACACCCCAAATCTTGAGATACGTCAGATTAGTTTCTTTATCTTGCCATATCTCATTACGGTTATGTAGGAACGTTTTAGGAAACCCTATTCAATAGATAAAATTGAACGCTTAATAATGAGTGTCCCCAAAAAAAAATTTAGAGAGGTCGTGAAAGCTCATCATGGATTTGGACCATATCCCAATAGAAGTTTGATTTCTCCGTTCTTTTATAGATAAATTAAATTATATTTAATTTACCTTAATGTAGGGTAATCCTATTATCCGTTGATGATCCTGTAAGCAGCGAAGGTTCTGGATCTAGCCACGCAAGTGCCTGGCCTCTACCGTATCCACTCAGGCTGGATCTAGAGATCCTCTTCTTCTCTATCACATCTCCAAAAATTAGATCTGGAATCTGATCTGGAGGATCTTCAAAACTCCTTTTGAAGATCAGCAGTCGTCCTTTGCAGCAGCACAGCCTTCTAGCTTTCTACTCACCTTTCTCTCATCTGGATTGCACCAACCAAGATCCAAAACTCCTTTTGGGCATGGAGAGGAGAGGGAGAAGGTGGGTTTGGCATGGAGGAAGGAGGGGAGAGGCAGCCTTGGGGCATTGTGAATTCAATTATTAATCTGAGTTGGGCGCAGGGTCTTATTTATAGACTAAGCGTGATCCAACTCCTCTTCTTCCCAACCAATCACAACCCTTTGTGAAATCAGATCTAAATCTGATTGGTGGGAATAGAGTCCCCTGGATTCCTCCTTAGAGGGTGCCTAAGACCAGTCAAAGTTGGTTCTTAGGAGAACTCTAATTGGAATCCAAAAAGGAGATGGAGTCCCTATCCAACAGGGACTCCTAGGCGCCTCCAACTAGGGTGGCGTGCGCCCTCCTCCTTGCCAGGTTCTGGCAGGGGGACAAGGCCCCCACCAGCTCTCCAATAGGTGCATGACATGTGGTCAAAAGTCAAAGTGTCAATGGTCAACATTTGACCAGTCAAAGGTAGACTTTTGACCAAAGTCAAAGAACAAGAAATGGCAGGTGACCAAAAATGGCAGGTAATGTCTTACAAAATAAGACAACCTTTTCTGACTTGGACATCCTCCAGTCAGACCATATGAAGGCCTCTGATTGAGCACAAACTCCTTTGGCTCAGACAGGACAACTTATTTATGATAGTAAAAGAAGAACGTTAGGTTCAATCGAGTGCTAGCACGATTTCCTTGAACCTAATTGAATCTCATTCAGATCAATTGAACTAGATCAGTTCAATTGATGATCACCAGATTCAAACCCTTATTTGTGTGACCCAGTTAGGTTCAGTTCTGTATGGTAATGGGATATGTCATGATCTCTATCATCGACATCATCGAAACTCCTTTCGATGGATCAGAACTCTTCTGATTCGAACAGCTAGAATGATCGATCATCTAAATCATTCTAATTGCTCCCAAAATCCACCAGTGACACCTAGCAGTATATGGTGGCAACCCATCAGAGCTGAATGCGAACCTCTTGGTGCAGCTACCTGTGTGATTAAGTTCTTCTATCTTGAGCCTCGATCAGATTAGGGTTAAGGTGAACTCGTCAAACCCTAGTTTCTGTCATATGATGTAATCATTCGATTCAAGTCCGATGTGAAAATCTAAATAGAAACTCTTTCTATTATTTCACTCTGCCATGGCCATGGGCTTCTGGACTTGATTCTCATGATCATCATAGGGCTGCTCCTCTACCACCGAGGTAGATAGATTCCATCTTGATGCAATCCAGTTCCTACAATGAACATGCTATAGCCAACATACACCTCAGGATTCCATATGGCTAGGAGATCGAGTTAATGGTGTAGTCAAACTATAACACCCTCAAGGTGAACTATCGATGCACCTCAGGTCAAAGAACCAGACACACCACTGCAGCATCGAGTCAGTCATTGACGAGAAGGTAGACTTCCTAATGACTACTCGAGGTGGTCACGCTCAGTGCCCTCATTCTCTAATGAGTACCTGTACTCTCGCTCCGGTGTCTCCACACCATAGACTCAAGACTCATCTACTAAAGAGAAGCGATTGTACACCAACCTTTTGGATCAATCACCATCCTCATGATGATCCTATGGTCGGAAGCATTTTATGAGTTAATAATGATTATTCATGTCTTAAATTTTCAACTCTTGAAAATATGAATTATCATTATCATTAACTCAAAGGATGTATCACAGACACTAAATACACATATGTGATAGAAAATAATCCATTTTATTGATTATAGTCAAAATTATAATTTTGCCCCTAGAAGTGTATTACAAGTGTCAGCTAATTCTGGCTTCTAGGGCACATATATCTAACATGAAGTAGAAATATCTACCTCTGGCACTTGGGCTCATGGGTCCACATTCATCTAAATGTATTAAACTCAAGAGTTCAGTGGCTCGTTCATCTTTTTTAGTAAAAGATGATTTTGTCATCTTACCAAGAAGACAGGACTTATAGATCAAAAGTGACTCACAATCACTAACCTCAAGAATTTCTTCTTGAGCTAACCTATTAATTCTATTCTTGTTAATATGACCTAGCCTATAGTGCCAAAGGTAGACATCAGACACATCACTAATTTTAGGACGTTTACTATTGGATTGAACCACATTAACAGGCATAGAAAGTAAATAAATTTCGTTATTCAATTGTCCAATCAAAATTATAACACCATTCAAAATGACATTACAAAATTTTTTTTATTGATATTTCAAAATCATTCATGGACAAAAGGCCTACAGAAATGACATTCAATAAGAAAGTTGGACAATAATGATATTCATTAAGAATAACTTTATTTGAATTGATTACAAGGTTCATGATTCCTAAAGCTAGAATTGGAACTTATCTTCTATCTCCAATGTTCAGGAACCTCTCATCTTGATCAAATCTCCTACTAACCTGCAAGCCCTACATAGAATTACAAATATGATAAGGGCTTCCAGTATCTAATACCCAGATAGTAGAATCAAATAAGAAAAAATTGCAAGGTGTTATCATGTAATTACCTTGCCCAGCAACCACTTGTTTCTTCCTCGACCTATTCGGATCTAGGAAGATAATGTACAAAGGATAGTTCCTCTTTTAGTGCCCCTACTTCTTGTAGAAGAAGTACTCTGTCTGGCTCTGGTCGAGCTTGCGCTTCTTAGTCTGACCCTATGTAGTCGTTCCAGCATGCGGCCACATCTTCTTGTTCTTCTTACCTTTCTTAAAGGGTCGACGATCAGAAGAAGACCCTTCTACTACATTCACCATCTTCTCGTGGAGTTGGTGATCCTTCTCAAAGTTCTGCAGCAACCCCAACAAGCCGTGGTAGTTCACTGTAGACTTTGTCATTCTAAAATAAGTTAGGAAGGAGAGAAAGAAGTTGGGCAAAGAATTAAGGATCGCATCTTTATCGAGCTGCTCGTGTAGAAGAAAGCCCAACTTGCTAAGGCGCTCAATCATCTCGATCATGTACAATACATGATCGATGACTGAGGCCCCATCCCTCATCCGAGCATTAAAAATGGTATAACTTGTTTTATGCTTTTCAACATCATCCGGCGTGCCAAAAGAGTCGTTCAATATTTGAAGCATCTTCTGTGGCTGGGCATTTTCAAACCTGTGGCTGAACTCATCATTCATTGTCACCAGCATTATACATCGAACGATGGTGTGGTCATTGAGCCACTTCAGATAAGTATCTCGGATCGCTCCCCTAGCGCTCGAGGCTAGCTCCTCAGGTGCTCGATCCGCTACCACATAAATGATCCGCTCATGCTCTAGGATGATTTTCAACTTACGATACTAGCTATCATAGTTAGGTTCCATTAGTTTGTCAAGATCTAACAATGACCAGAGCAATAGGTTAGTGGCCATGTCTGCACAAAAAGAAAAATCAAACCTAATTAGTATATGAATTATTAATTCTAAAGACTTGGACTTTAGTTTAAAGGTCTTTCCACTATTTTATACAAATTGGTAGCCTCTACCTCCAATTCGAGGAATTACTCTAATTTCTTAGTGGGTACTAGAATCCACATAGACTACACATGAGCCCAACTTTGGTTGGTCAACCCATATACACATATAGGTAGATTCAAAATCAATTATTTCTCTAAACAACTTCTAGTAACATTGATTTTGCCCCATAGACCTAATCAGTAGGCTTTGGCCTCTACTGAAAAAGCTTCGATTAGGTCCAATCATTAACATGACCATATGTGGTCTTATCTAATCAATAAATGATCAAGCCCGACTTTGGTCGGCCAACCTAACCACCATTAGAAAGACTTAACCAAATTATCATTTTATGAATGATAATTTCATTATGAATGATAATTTCATCAAACCTTTGGGTCTCCAATGATCATTATACTAATGAACCCATTATCACTCAACTTAATGGGAGGCTATGATTTAGTTGTCTATATAACTATTTTATTTTTAAGGATCTAATAATTTTAGAAGATTTAGTTAACCAATTTAAGAAAATTCAGCAAGCCAATTTTGATCCTCCCACTGACTTCACCAAGTCAGATCTAAGCTGGCATTAGGAGCTCCTAAATCAGTTAGATTGATTTACCTAATAGACATGGGTGAGACAAAATCACCAAGTGATCTAATCAAAATCTAACTCACCAGGATGGCTAGGTAAGTGAGATCAGTGGAAGGGATATACCATTAACTCATCAAAGATCGAATCAGTGCGAGTAGCTCCCAATTAAAAACCACTAGTCAAACTTCCAAACTTATTTTAGACACCATTCGGTTCATTAGTTTTAATTTGATCAGCCTAGTAATTTTAGATTCAACCGTGTAGCCTTGAATCAAGTCCATTTTATCCTTGTTAAAGGCATGGACTTGACCAACTATAACTATTGTAATTGAGTCTATAGAGTCCTTGACCTAATCTAAATTAACATTTAATTAGATTTGATCAATTACTCTAAATTAGTCCATCTTTTAACTAATCTTAGGTCTAACCCAATTTATGGACCTAATTCAGCTAACTCAATAACCCACAAGTTTATGATTAATGACTTAGAGTCTTAATTCACAATTCTAGACACTAAATCATTATACTTAATTTTTAATTAAGTTTATGGGTTGAGGGTTAGGGTTCAGTATTTCAAAAATATTTTTAATTTTAAAAGATTCTTTACAACTTAGCATTGTTCATCAATTGAGTCAACTCATTTCAAAATTAAATCATCTCAATTCACAAACAATACTAGTTGTAGGGTTTAATCTGAAACTATGTACACTACATAATCATAAAATCATGGATCAAACTTTATCTAATTATGCATTCATAATTATAAATTAGATTAAATTTTAATATAATTAAATTATAATAATATTAGATAAAATCTAGTAATTTTATGATTAACGATATAGATTAGCAACATACTAGGACAATCTTTTCACTATAGGGGGTAAATCTTACAGTAGGACAACCTACAGTCCATGCAATTTGGATTTTAATTTTTTAGATCAAATTATTTTAATTATTAAATTAATATTTAGATCAAATCTAAATTATTAATTCAAATATGCAAGCATATCATGTTCAAAGAGCCTTGCTCTGATACCATTTGAAGAAAATAGTGCAGAATTTGCCATGCTACTTTTGAAAAATATTTTAAAAATAGCAATGATGTAGTAAAAAATAATTAATTTAATTAATTATCTATTGATCATATTAGATTATTTAACCCTACACATTAGGATTTAAACATAATATGCATGCATACATCAATATATCTGAAAATAAAACTATGTAATAAATTATTTACTACATCTACGTGTTCAGAACATAATACCTTTTCACGGGTAGTCGATCACTGTAATCTAAGTCTATCAAATAATGCTCTAGTATAATGTCATAGCTGCACATATGTTCGATCTCTATGGTTGGTCTACACGAAGCTCCTGGTCTAGATCAGCCCCAATGGAGTGCTAGCTCCTCGTCAGAACCTTCGATGGCTGATCACGATCGATCCGATTGATTGTATACTTTCTTATTTCTTAGATATTTTAAAAAATTAAAACATAAATATTAGAGGATGATGAAGATGTGTTTCAAATTTGGTGGTGATCCGATGCTCACAGCACTCGATCTCTCCACCCGAACCCAGATTTCCAAATCTAGGATTTCACTTGGCCCAAAAACCCTGATATACTAAAAATTCTATCACATCCTCTCTGTATGAAGTTTTTTTATGAAATAAGTTTTTATGAAAAGATAACTTTTAGTTCTATAATCTCTATTTATATTATATCTAAAAATAGAATATCCTTAGAGGTAAAAATCACAAGAGAAGAGAGGCATAAAGGAAAAGAAAAGTGCTATAGGATCCTATTCACCTTCACTCTAAGATTTTTCTTGCCCAGAACTGATGCCTAAACACTCTAAAATTTTTTCCACATAATGACATCTACTTATACTATATGCACAAAAATTATCATAATTTATTGATGTGAATACCATGGGAAAACTACATGGAAAATGATAAGGGTTGAGTGATTGAGAGGTTTTAACCACTCACCTGATTTCAAAAATCAAATGAGCCTCTTATCCTTATCCAATGCCCCCTCCCTTGTGTTTAACATGCAGAAGGACTCTCCTTCTATGTGCATATTTTTATTTCTCAAAAAATATTTGACAAACAAAAGGGAGGGCGTGGGAAGCAGAGTGGAAAAGTCAAAAATGATGGGCGAATGGGAGAATTTGAATTCAAACTTCATTTGACTTGGTCCTAATTGGTTTCAACCAAATTAATTAATCTAGATCCAAATAAATTAGGTTAAACCCAATCAAATTAAGCTTAGCCTAATCCAATAAAATTTTAATCAAATTAAAAATTAATTAGATCAACATCCTGATCAAATCAGGGTCAAAACTTCCATAGCGATTAGGTCATCTCATGACCTGATCGGGTCAAATCCTATCGAATCAAAATTAATCGAACTTGATCAAATCCTCATTGCTCCATCAAATTAAGCTAATCAATAATCAAATTGCTAATTAATCCTTTAAAAATATCGGAGTCCAAATTGAATGGGTCACTAGGCAACAAAGTCCTATCAACATGAAACTCTTGAAGAGTCCTAAATCAGTGGGACTCTTGAACTCAATGTCCCAAACGAATCAAACTCATGATTATAGTGTCCCAAACTAGTGAAACTCTTGATCAGAGAGTTTCAGATGAGTAAAACTCAGAGTCTCAATCCAGTAGGACCCTTGGTCATAGAGTCCCAGTTCAATGGGACTCTTGACCATAATGTCCTAGATTATCAGGACTCATGATCAAAGAGTCCCAAACAAGTAGGACTCAGAGTCCCAATCTAGTAGGACTCTTGATCATAAAGTTTCAGTCTAGTGAGACTCTTGACCATAGAGTCCTAGACCAATGGGACTCTAGATCAACCATCAGATCAGATAGAAACTCCTAATGTATGTGACCCTGCAGGTCCAAACCTAAGCCAGTAGCATAGAAACTAATTTTTATACTAATCAAAGTGATCATTTAGTAATGGTACCTAATATTTAGATTGGTCGAATAATCGTAATCACAACATTCAGAACCTACGCGAATATAATTACCATATAATTCATCCTCATGACCTCTGTGTAATAGATAACTCAGGGTTAGACTATCAATCCTAGAAAATACATCCATATCATGTCTCAAAATAATTAGTCTCATGACTCCTTACTAAGACTACCCTAGCCAAGGTTTTGCTAAATTAAAATATAATTGAACACAACTCCTAAAATCAGAAGTGGTCAATCCCATCTTGATACATGCATCGACTCCACAAGTACTTGACTGTGCCTAGAAACCTTCTGTCACTAAATTAGAAATTTAGATAGTCTGGCACCAAAACACAGTGAGTTGTTTGGAAGTCACCTTGGTGATCTCAGATCGGAGGAATATTTATACCCATATTCTATTGAAGCTAATCTTGACAGGAGAAAAGCCCTAGAGTTAGTCACATTCAGTGCAGATGTACCCATACATCTCACTTTCATGCCATATTAGTATCTCAACACTCCTTGGTTATGAGGATAACCAACTTATATGGCACACAACAACCTATACTTGATAAACGTTGTCATCCTAAGTAACAATGTATCATTTGATCGTGAATTATTTAAGGACTAAATGATAAATCCTCCTTTACTGAAACTAGATAGTCCTAAGGACTTCATCACAACACAGGAGTTCATTAGAAGACTATAGAATTTATAATGAAAAATATCAAAATAACTTTTTTTAATTTATAATTCATATACAATTATAAATATATGGTCGAACCATCAACAGACTAATGATTAGCTTTGGGACACATTTCCAACATCTGATAGGAGTTGTATGCCTTTTCAACATTATCCAACTACCTTTGAAGATCGGAGAACTTCTTTGACTAGTCCTAACCGAATTTCGTCTGACTCTGAACCTAGGCCGAGCCTTTCTCAAACTGTTTGATCATTTCTTTCACTTCACAGAGTTTGGCTTCAAGAGAACAAATATTGGCTGTCAAAGTCTAAGATTTCTCACCAGCACGCTTCTTAATTTCTTTGAGCTCCTCCATTAAGTGATTCTTCTTTTTGGTATATATCTTAAAGTCTTTCTTGCATGCCTGGCAAAGATGGTTAATTTCTACAGCAGCCTTAGCATAGTTCTTTTTTAACTTTTGAAGCTCATTCTTAGTTTTCTTCAATTTCTTACTTAGCTGATGGACTTCTTTCTTTAATTTCTTATTAAAGACCTTGAAGGGGATTCCTTGAGGTATGGGTTCTGCATCAACTAGAGACTGCATTTGATGAACAAAATGCCATGATATAAAGGTATAACAAGAGAAAAGAATTTACTTTCATTGATCAAAATGTTCTAAGAATAGGAAAAACTCAAAAGAAAGAAAGAAGAAAAAATATAGTTATTAAAGACCTCCAACCTCTGGAGAAGGAGCAATGGATGAGTTCGGACTTCGATGGCCTCAAGTCCTTGAGCAGGCTCAAATATCACGACAGGAGGC
Source organism: Cocos nucifera (assembly GCA_006176705.1). NCBI lineage: Eukaryota > Viridiplantae > Streptophyta > Magnoliopsida > Arecales > Arecaceae > Cocos > Cocos nucifera. The sequence goes on along the minus strand of QRFJ01000113.1, from coordinate 542,449 downwards.
TCGACATTTAGGAGGTTAGCAGCAGCACTGGAGGGCCCACTCCATCGTCAGAAGACTCTCCTCCCAAGAAGCTGTGGTCGAGCTCGGAAAACTTCTTGACCATATTTTTTTAGCAGAGCTCAAACCCCTTGATGAAGGCCACCCTATTAAAGTCAACTTTTATATCCTTCATCTCCAAGGAGGCCTTGAAATCTTATATCACTTGATCCTTGGCCTTTGAGATCTATCTTGAGATCTGCCTCTCCCTCTCTTTAACTTTGGCCTTGACTTTCTTTCTTTTCTCAGTTCTCGAGGCTAGCTCCTCCTTTACCTTTGCTAGGGCCTGCTCAGAGTTTTGGATTGCCTCCTGAAGGCCCTTGATTTTGGCTGATTTCTCCTTGAGGAGGCAACTGATCTCGGCCTAGTGTTCCTTGCAAACTTTTGTCGCCTCCTTCATTTGAAGATTAATTGTCTTAATATTGGCGATTAGTTAGTGACCCATCTACAGGAAACAAAGTGAGTTATATTAATAAAAGAGCACGTGGACAAGTCAAAGAAAAGAGACGAAGTGGTTACCTCAAGGAAGGTTCCAAGAGAATTCCAAGTGCGCTGCTCAAAATCAACATTGGCAATCCTATCCACGACTTCGAGTAGGGTGCATCCATCAATTAAATATTTGATCATTTTTCAATTTTTGAAGGGATTTTCTTCCAAATTCTCAACATCGCTATTGGATCCGCTGGACTTTACTTTGCGTCGAATCTTTCTGGCAACTCACTTCTTTTTTTCTCTACTCTCTTTTCCTTCTCGATGGGAGGTTCTGCAATTTGGACCTCGACAGGAGGACTGGAGGACACTAGAGACATGGCGGCCTTAGCAGCAGTGGTAGCCTCAGTTGCGGCAGTGGTGTTAATAGGTGCAGTGGAGCTCGGGGCATCGACCCTCTCCCTCTTGGAGGTCCCATCGGATGTGCCACCCCTCCTTTTGTGAGCCTGCAGCTCCTTGGAAAATTGCCTAAGTTCTTCCAAATCCATTTCTACAATGATGAAAGAGTTACCATTAGAAAGAAAGACAAGAAAGTCATTCGTAAAATTTAGATGCATACCTACTAGATTGAAGGGACTTAAGTCGAGATTGAACAAGATTTGATCCTTTGTCAATTCGGATAGAAGACGAGTTCAGTAATCCCTAAGTTTTTTGACTAAATCAAGATCTTCTTTTTCTAACCCTAGAGCTTGATGGATCGAATCCCTAAGATGCCCCCAAGAAGGAAGTCCTAGCTCTAAGGTTAGATAGAAAATGAAAAAGAATTTCTCCTTCCAGTTGTGAATGGAAGGAGCACCCTTGAGCAACCCTTTCTTGCCGAACTATGGAGATAAATACCACCAGTCTTTAGCAGTGGGATGATGTTTAAAGGTAAAGTGGTTTCAAAATAAGGAGGTAGTAGGAGGGACTTCAGTGAAAATATAAAGAGAAAGGAATCCTATGATAAATCTAAAAGAGTTTGAAATCATGGAAGCTAAAGAAATATTTAGAAAATGAAAAAGAGCTATCATGAAAGTAGGAAGTGGAAGTCATAACCCAATGTGGAAGGCCTCCAAATATAAGCAAAAGTGATCTGAAGTAGGAAAACAAGCTCGACTGCTCAATTCGAGAAGCTCCAACTTGTATTCGAAAGAAATTCCATACTGGATTCTAATCAGGGATAGATCTTCAAGAGACAAGAGGCAGGGAATAGTTTCAGGTATGAAGTTTGGATGGTTTACATTTCTAAGCTCTATTACTTTCCTAAGATTGGGGTTTTAGGAGGTTAGGCTTGACGGACTCCTAGAACCAATCGACCAGAAAATTTTAGAAGATATTTGGATCAAACTGTTTGGAAATTCCCTAGAAAATTGAAAGAAAAAAGAGTTATGAAATCCTTGAAGAACAGTAAACTTCTATGAAGAAACCAAAAACTCTGGAAGTAAAAGAAAAGCAAAGAAACAAAGAGAAAAGGATGAGAGACTAACCTATATTGATCGAAGAGCTTGGGAAGATGATCAGAAAGGTAGAAGGCAGTCAGGAAGGATGTCAAGGGCTGGAGAAATCATGATGAAAGGTGAACAGGGTGCTCGGAGGAAGCAAAGAATGGAAGGAAAAGAAGGGAGGCATAGGCAAAAATGAGAAGTTGGGGGAGAAGAAGAAGTTTAAATAGCTGAAAAAATCAAGGATAGTTATGATTGCAGACCCTCTCCAGTCAATCCCGACCTGCCATGCATCTAGGTCATCATGCCTACAACTGATGTCTGACAGAGCATTTATGATGCCGTACTCAGAACACCATGCCGGGATGAAGTTCAAAATAAACATCTTTTCAAGTCATTTGCCCATTAAGAAGCTTCGACGCCAGTCAAGAAAAGCCAAAATCTTTCATCTCCCGAGAGCGGGAAACCGACAAAGGACTTCGGTAGTTATAGTTTGTACTCCCTTCATTTGAATTTTGGACTCATGAGTAGGGGGACAAGTGTTGGGGGTAAATTTAGCTCTGACCAAAGTCCTCTAAGTTCTAGGCAACGATCTTCTTAGTAACAATCTTTGATTGCAAGACTTAAGTTCTAAGGGCAGTTGAATTTCTCTCCAGTCAGTTTCTACCTGGGTCAAACTCCTTTCCTCTATGGATAATAAAAGAACTCTTGTGTGGCCGAATTTCTTCATCTCTTTCTGACAATTATAGATTTAGCCAGCCTGTGCCATGCATGTCGACCAGACGATCTTGAACAGTAAAAAAAATGACTATTTTGCTAACTCTGCTTCTTGACCCAGAATGAATAGCAGAATTCTAAATAATTAAAATCCAACCCATCTAACCTTGCTTGGCAACAAATCTTAAAAGCAACTGAATTCTCCTACTACAATTCCTTCCAAGATGAACTCCTTTCCAGTCGGGCTTCATTCAGCTGGGATTTTATCCAATTGAATTCCTTCGCGATAGAATATGTCTTAACAAGTCACGAGAAATGATAGCCCATTCTCCATAACAAACTTCACATGGCCCGAACGGCCCACTAGCATTATGTTATGGCTGTCACTTTCATTCTGTTACAGGCTCTGCCTATATAAGAAACTCTTCATATACGTTTTCTCTCTAAGCTCTCCTCTTTACTTTCAATTCTACTGAGTACTCCATTCTTATTGGTCGAAAAACTAACTTGACCATCGGAGGGTCCTGTCGGAGCCACCTACCTTCAGTTTGGACTGTCTTGCAGGCCTTATCGACGAGCTCATCTTCACCAGCTCTAGCAAACTCTGACGTCAGCCCCATTTTCTACACCAACAAAATCAGTTCGTCCAATCTTTAATTTAATTTCAAATTTAAACATCAGATTATAATTTAAATCTAATCTAAATAAATAATCTAAATATGCTTAAAAATCATGTCATAAAAGTCCTAGGCTCTAATACCAATTGAAGAAAAAATCTAGGATTTCTTGTAGAAATTTTGAAACCTTTAAAAATTAAATCAGAAAAAATAATAAATTAACCATATTAATTTATTACAATATATAAATAAATCCTAAATCTAGGATCTAATGTCATGATCTATGCATGCTAATAAATTTAAAATTTAAAATATTAAACAAAGTTAATGATGTTGATCATATCATAATCAAACTTCTCATGCCCCAAATCTCTCTCTCAGTCTAAAACAAGTAGAAAACTCATGCCCTAACTTTCTTTAAATAGAGAGTTATGATAGAGTTCTTATCTAGATCAAATACTTAGAAAGGTAGGTCCAAATTGAGCAAGGATTGGGGAGCTCAACTCTTGGGCATCCCCTACTTATTTTTTCTGTAGACTCTAGAAAATATGCACACAAAAGTATTCTATTTCTCATAAAAAAATCAAAGAGAAATTAGGTGGTTTGGTGCCTCAAAGAGATAAGGAAAGATGATCTATCAAACTCTATCCAATAGAGACCTAGGTCAAAATAACTTATTTGTTTTAACCTATTCCACAACTAATTTCCTTCTAAAAAGGTAGAAGACATAAAAAGGATATGGATACTCTCTAGAAATAAAATTTTTCATGAAAATTCTAAGGGAATTAGCATGGGGGGGCATGAAAAGCAAGGTGGCATAAGATGGAGAAATCCTAGTCACACTAGGACTTTTAGTTTTGACTTGGTCCAACTTATTATTTGAACTCAATTAAATCAAAACTAATGCAATCCAGTTAGAGATGATCTTAGTCCAACTAATGGCCTAATTAAATTAGATTAAATTAAATTTAAATCTAGTTTAATTTTTAATCAAATTAGAAATTGGGTGCATATAAGTCTTAATTGAATGAGGACTTGTTCTTCCTTGCAATTAGCTTATCCAATAAACTAATTAGACTTGATCCAATCAAGCCCAAATCAAATCTAATTAAATTTTATTCAATTAAACATAATCTCAGCTCTTTGACTTAAATATATTAAGCTAATTAGTAATTTGATTGCTAATCGATCCCCTATAACACTTGCACTAGGTCAAACATTAATCGTATTGATTGTTTGATCTTAAAATGATTCTAAATCATTGATCAACCATCTGATAAGATCGAGATCTCTTATGTGTGTGACCTCATAGATTTGATTCTAAGCTAGTAGCATAGGAATAAATTTTTGTATCAATCGAAGTAACCATTTAGCAATGATACCCAACGGTCGAATAGGTCGAATGTGCAAATCAATGCTCTTCGGACCTAAATGCTTATAGAACAACTCAAAGATTAACTGTCAACCCTGATTAGGTCATCCACATTGTATTTTAAAATACCAGATCCATCTCATGGATTATCCTGGCTAAGATTTTGCTAACTTAAAATATATGCATTTTCTCCAAACTCTTAGAGTGGTCAATCCCATCTTGATCACTCACCAACTTCACAAGTACTTGACTATGCCCAAAAATCTTTCTTAACTGAATTAAAAATTTAGGTAGTCCAACACCAAAGTATAGTGAGTTACTTGCAAGCCACCATGGCGATCTTAGGTCTAAAGGATACCTATACTCATATCCCATCAGAGCAATTCTTGACAGCAGAATGCTACAGAGTTGATCACGTTCAATGATGATATACTCTTATATCTCATCTGTATGCTATACCAGTGTCTCCATACTCCTTGATTATGAGAACAACCAATCTATATGGTATACAACGATCTACATTCGATAAATATTATCATCCTAGTTAACAACGTATCATTTGGTTGTGAATAGTTTAAGGACTAATCGATAAATCTTCTCCTTATCAAAACTAAATAGTCCTAAGGACTTCATCATAATATGGGTTCATTAGAAGATATAGATTTCTGATGAAAAATGCTAGAATAAAATTTTATTCATTAACAAATTATTTATAATTATAAAATAGCATAACCATCAATAAGCTAACGATTGACTTTGGAACATATTTTCCAATATTATCTTGGTCAGAATAGAGATTGTCCTGGTCAGAATAGGGCCTGTCCTGATGAGATCAGGGCTTGTCCTAAAATCATGAGATGAAATTAGGACAAGGCTTTTTTGATCCTATCTTTGCAAGACTTGAGGAAGGAGGTGTGTGCCCTGTAGAGTATATTTGAGGGTGCATGCCTCTATGTGTTTTCATGGAAGAAATGAGGATGCACACCCCCTTATGGTGTGCACCCTTAGTGGATATGGTGTCGAGTTTTGATAAGATCAAAACTCTAGGAGATTTGTGTTTTGCGCCAACTATCCTTTTATCTCCCATTATCCACACCACTTCTCCTCTATTTTGTGTGATAGAATTAGAACTTTTCTGATGTGGGGTGTGGGATTTAGAGTGGAGTCCTTTTGCTTTAAGCAAACTAGTTGCTTAAAGCCCTAAGACTCTATGGCTGTGAAAGGAATATGCCCTCAAGCCAATTTATTGGGATGTTCTTTATCTTCTAGACTCATGTAATGACATTTTTAATAAATAAAGGCATTTATTTCATCATATGCAGTGTCTTATTATTTATTTAAGATTATGATAAATCCTATAAATTAGAGCTTTGATTTTAGAATTATGATGAGGTCATACTAGTGAGACCTAAAATCTTAAAATCCTAATTTAAATATTTCTGTCAATGAGACATTGAGTTAGGGATCAATGTTTTTCAGTAAGACTAGCACATTCTTTGTATGCTCGATTGAGAGGGTGATTGATCTCACAATAACTTATGTATGACACTAATAAAAGAATATCGGTGCTCATTAGAGAATGAGTTCACTGAATTGATCCAAATTGAGAATATCTAATGGAGTCTTATCTACATGTCAATAGATGGTTCTCATAGTGGAATTTGTGCATGTAATTCTTTGACCTAAAACTACCATAGAATCTTATATATATAAATCCATATTTTGGTTCATACTCATTCATGACTCAGTTATGTATGGGATGATCTGGATATGGTAAATTATATATATGAAGATTGTGAGTAGGTTAACATGAAATCGATCTCTTCTGGTAAGAGGAAATAGCATCCTACTTGCTTCAAATAAATGATGATTCAGGAAGACTTTGATCAAAGTATGATGAAAAAATAGAAATGATTTCTAATATTTCATTAAATGAATCATCATCATAAGATTGAAAGAGAAATGAATATGATATTGGGGTTGACATATTTCCATACCCAGAGTCATATTCAGGATGTAGGGAGATCGAAGGATCTAGTTGCATGGTAATTTTCATTGAAGGGTATTTTTGGTATTTCCATCAAAATTTCACATCTTTTGGGTCATCATGATATGTTGCTAGATGTCAATCATGTCTTGTAGATTTGATTAAATTAAAATTTTAATTTAATTATTGAATTAGAAAGTGTTCTAAATTAAGTCAAATTGGGTTGGCTGGTTTTGACCTAAATCGGTTTGGTTGAGTTCTAACCAGATTAGGTCAAATCATGCCCAAACTTACTGCTAATTAGATGAGAAACCCAATGGGTCACACATAAAGAGAATTGGTTAAGGGTCTAATTTGATTAGACTATGTTTGTAAGATGAACATGCTAGCACATGTTGCAAACCCTAGCACCTGGTTTCGAATTGGATTCGAATCAGCTTCCGATTTAAGCTAATTAAGATCCGATTTGAGCCAAATAAGATTTGGTCTTGAGTTGGATTAACCTAGATTGATTGGACTTTATATTGGGTACCACATACCTGCATCCCACATGCCAGAGAGTCTCTCTCTTATGCATGGGAAGTCTTTCATGCGCAAAGAACTCTTTGGCGCATGGAATAAGTTGGCGCCTACCTTCTTTGACTTTTCCAATATTGTTATGTTATGTAAACTTTTATATTGGTGTGGACATCAGATATGGGGTGCAGAAGAGTCCTTCTATAGATGAAATTCTTTTTCTTCTTTTCGTCTAAGATATTTTGTCGCCCAAGAGTCCTTACCGCTTTGGACTCCTTGCCGCCCACTTCTTCTTTATGCCTCTTGGGATTTTGACTATTCAAAGTACATCTCCATGCCTTCTTGATGAATGGGTGTCCCTTTAAGAGCCATTAGATGGCCATCTAATCTGATCTGAACCTTTGAATTATGGAACCATATATTTATGCATCGCGACTCTTCATAGAAAAACTACGTAGAATTAGTCCGAAGAGTCCTTCTATTTTAAGGCACCTCTTGGACTAAGTCTACGTAATTTTAAATGGTGCAAAATTTAGATGGGTGTGAGATTTGATGATGGGGCATGAGATATTGATATGGGAAGGGCGTGAGAGTTTTAGATGGCACCCCTACGTACACTATAAATAAGGGTGCGCATCAAGAGTCCGTGGATGTGTGAACATTATCTTTCCTTTCTTATAAGAGTTTTTTTTTATCCAATTCTCTTTCTTCCTTTCTCTTATCTAGACCTTTTTATTATAGGGACAAGAAGTCATCTTAAGACTAAGAGATTAGGAAGAAAAATTAAGAAGACAAAAGAAAAAGAAAGATAGATAAGGAGAGGCAAGGAAGGTGACATAAAGGCTTAAGAAGGTCTTGCCCTTATAATTAAAGTTCTTATTATTAGAATTTTAATTATATAAATTAAAGGTGTTGGTGTCTTGATCAAGTCTCTGTGTGGATCAATGTTAGAGGGTGAACACATGGGCACCTGATGGAAATCATGACGGACTGCTACCAGTGATCAGGGTCAATTTAGGATTTAGCGATAAGAGGTATGTTCTAATAATTTCTCTTATGTTATAAATGCATGTTATATGATTTAATTGCTAATGAGGTGGTCCTAGGGTTCGAATTTGGTTTATTTGATTTCATGTTTTTTGCTTTGAAATCCATGCTTTCGCCCTATACACCAAATCCATCAGTGGTATCAGAGCAAGCCTTATTAGGTTAAATCATATAATGCTATGCTTATAGTATAATGGCATAAATGAAAAGTATGATATAATATTTTTAGCATGTTTTAATTTATATGATGAGATCATATTCTTTTTCTTATCATAATGAGATTATGTTATATATATTATTCTTTAAAGGTTGCCCTGATATAATGGAAAGTATTCACTATATAATGATGGTTGTTCGAGAATAATTATACATGTTAATTGATATATATAAATTTTATCATAATTAATGCTATTATGCATTTAATTTATTTTAAATCAATATGTGCATTGAGACCATTTAAATCCCTCTATAAAAAATTATATTAAGTTGTAGTGTAATTAATCTTTAGCTAAATCAGTTAAGATGTCTAATTGATCAATCGGTGTCTAGGAAAAATAATTCTTGATTGATAAAGAGAACATGGTTTTTTAATTGATTCCATTGTCTGATCTGGCCAATTTATTGGTGTCTAAGAAAAGCAACGGGGGGACTCCTATTTCTCTCCCATTTACCTGACCGATTCAATTAATTTAATTCCAGATTGAAATGCTTAATATTATATTCACTACATTAAGGCCTTCCTTCATATTAGTTTCTAATTATGTCCAAAATCATGTTAGTTCTATTGTTTAACCATAAGATCTATCATGGGGAAAGATGTAATATTAATCTAGTGCACTGAGATGCTTACAACATTTTGAATATACTACTTTGTTGTGTAACCACAAAAGTAGTTATATTTTAATTTAGAAATGAAGGGTTCTACTTAACCTAAAATATTAAAGTTTGTTGTGCTAACACAAGGCTATTAATATTTTAGAGGCAAAAGTTTTTTGAGAGTTGCATAAAATGCAATTGGAAAGAATTTCCTATCTTTGAACTTATAATAGGTTTGTTGTGCAACCACAAGATTTTTTATAAGGAATTAGGATCTTATTCTCACTAAGAAAATCAATAAGAGGGTTATGATTTTTAGTGGGAGACATAATTAAATTAAAGTCCTAATTTAATTATGTTTTGTCATCATGAATTGTTTGCTTATATATTATTCTTTATTATGTAGATTAAATGGCTTCTTCACTTTCATTACGTTCAATTTTGGATTCAAATAAATTGACTGGTCAAAATTATGTTGACTGATTGAGAAACCTAAAAATAGTACTCAGTCAAAAAAAACTCTCCTATATTCTTGATGCCCCTGATCCTAAGCCATTAGGAAATGATGCCATGGATGAAGATAAGTCCACATACAAGATGTGGCAAAATGATTTTCTTACTGTCAAATGCATCATACTTGCCTCTATGAATAATGAATTACAGAGGCAGCATGATAGCATGGACACTCAGTCCATATTGCTCAATCTAAAAGAGCTTTATGGAGAGCATAGTAGGACTGCTAGATATGAGATATCTAAGCAATTATTTCATGCAAGAATGATAGAAGGAACATCCATACAAAATCATGTTTTGATGGTAATTGACCTAATCACTCGATTAAGTCAATTAGGTTTTGTAATGGATGGAGAGTTAAGTCAGGATTTGATCCTGCAATCACTCCTAGAATCATTTTTCTAGTTTGTTGTGAACTATCACATGAACAAACTGAATTCTTCATTGCCTTGAGCTGTTAAATATGCTCAAGACAGTAGAAAGCCATATCAAGAAAGATAAGGCTCCTCTTCTTCTTGTGGAAGGGATCTCCAAGAAGAAGGCAGGCAAAAAGGGTTCAAAGAGAAGGTTGAATCCTAAAAGTGGTATAAATAAGAAGAAAAAGGGGAAGAAGGTCTCCGGACAAATGACCTATTTTCACTATGGCAAAGCAGACCATTGGAAGAGGAATTGCAAGGCTTACCTTGCAACCGTGAAGTCTGGTGCAAATAATGCACCAAAAGGTATGTATGAGATACATACTATATTATCATTAAATTCTTTCATTTCAAATTCTTGGGTATTAGATACCAGCTATGGTTTTCATATCTGCAAATCTTTGCAGGGGCTGCAGAAAATTAAGAGTTTGAAGAAAGGTGACTTCAAGCTCTATGGCGCTGGAGGAGAGTCTATCCAAGCAGAAGCTGTAGGGACAAATATATTGAAGTTACCTTATGGAAAGATCTTAGAGCTTACAAATTATTATTATATGCCTAAGATCATTAGAAATATTATATCTATACCCTTGTTATTAAAATAAGGTTATAGTCTTAATGTAACGAGCGAAGGTTGCTCGATCAAATATTCTAATGAAAATATTTGTTTTGGCATATTTAGCAATGGTTTGTTGACTCTATGTTTGGATGATAATATATTTCATATTGATGAAAATAGAAAATGTAAGAGAGATGACATAAATAATACTTTACTTTGGCATTGTCGATTAGGTCATATTAGTGAGGCTAGGATTAACAAGTTATACAAAGAAAAGTTCTTTGATCCTTTTGATTATGAATCATTGGGAACTTGTGAATCATGCCTCATGGGTAAAATGACCAAGATTCCATTTAAGTGGACATAGAGAAAGGACAAATGAGTTATTAGGACTTGTACATACGGATGTATGTGGTCCTATGACAACTCAAGCTAGAGGAGGATACTCTTATTTTATTACATTCACTGATGATTTATCTAGGTTTGGATATGTGTATCTTATGAAACACAAATCAGAAGCCTTTGATAAATTTAAAGAGTATCAAAGTATGGTCGAAAAACAAACTGGACAATGTATAAAAATCCTTCGATCTGATCGGGGAGGAGAATACTTATCTAGTGAGTTTCTAGACTATCTTAAAGTTAAAGGGATTCTCTCTGAATGGACACCTCCTTATACACCATAATTAAATGGTGTAGCCAAAAGAAAAAATCATACCTTATTAGATATGGTACGGTCCATGATGTGCTTCACTGATTTACCTATTTTCTTCTGGGGTCATGCTCTGGAGACTGCAATTTACATCTTGAATAGAGTTCCTTCTAAATCTGTATCTAGTACTCCATATGACATATGGAGAAGTAAGAAACCTAATCTTAAGTATCTTAAGATATGGGGTTGTCCAGCTTATGTCAAAAGAAATTTTGGACATAAACTTGATGCTAGATCAGACAGATGTCTATTTATAGGATATCCTAGAAATAGTATAGGATATTTATTCTACCATCCTACTGAACAAAAGGTATTTGTAAGTAGGCATGCCATTTTCATGGAAAAAGAATTTATCCTAGAAAAGGGCAGTGGCAGAAATATTGAACTTAGTGAAGTTCAAGAAAAACAAATAGAAATTTCTCAACCAAATAATCATATAAAAGAACCAGAACACATAACTCCTATCCATAGGTCTAAAAGAGTACGAAATACACCTATGAGGTATGGTTTCATTATTGAGAATAATGAAGCCCAAGTCATTGAAAATGATGAACCTCTGACCTATGCGGAAGCAGTCAAAAGTAAGGACTCTTACAAATGGCTGGCTGCCATGCAATCCAAAATGGAATCCATGCACACCAACAAAGTATGGACTTTGGTGGATGCACCAGAGGATATAAACCCTATTGGATGCAAATGGATTTTTAAGAAAAAGATTGGAGCTGATGGTCAAATTAGAAACCTATAAGGCCAGATTGGTGGCTAAGGGTTTTAGGCAAAAATAGGGGATTGATTATGATGAAACATTTTCACCTGTTGCCATGCTCAAATCTATTCGGATTATGCTTGCTATAGCAGCATACCACGACTATGAAATATGGCAAATGGATGTAAAGACTGCCTTCCTTAATGGTTTCCTTGAGGAGGAGGTCTATATGTCACAGCCAGAGGGATTTGAGTCAAATGAGAAACCAAATCAGGTATGCAAGCTTAAGAGATCCATTTATGGATTAAAGCAAGCATCAAGGAGTTGGAACATCCATTTTGATGAAACAGTAAAAGAGTTTGGTTTTATCAAGAATGTTGATGAACCATGTGTGTACAAGAAAACTAGTGGGAGAACCATAGTCTTCTTGGTTCTGTATGTAGATGACATACTACTCATTGGGAATGATATCCCAATGTTACAATCAGTCAAATTATGGCTATCAAATAAGTTTTTCATGAAAGATTTGGGAGAAGCATCCTATATACTAGGAATAAAGATCTATAGAGATAGATCTAAGAGGATGCTAGGCTTGTCCCAATCAAGGTACATTGACTTAATACTGAAAAGATTCAGTATGGATGGGAGTAAAAGAGGTTATTTACCCATGAGTCAAGGCATACATCTCTCTAAAAAGATGTCTCCTAAGACACCTGAAGAGAGAAATAGAATGAGTTCTATTCCTTATGCTTCGGCTGTTGGATCAATAATGTATGCCATGTTATGTACAAGGCCTGATGTTGCTTATGCTTTAGGCATTGCAAGTAGATTTCAAGCTGATCCAGGAGAGGATCATTGGAAAGCTGTGAAAAATATTCTTAAGTACTTGAGAAGGACTAAAGATATTTTTCTAGTATATGGTGGTTCTGATCTTAAATTAGAAGCATATTCTGATTCTAGTTTTCAATCAGACCCAGATGATAGCAAATCCATTTTAGGGTATGTCTTTACTCTGAATGGTGGAGCAGTAAGTTGGAAAAGTACTAAGCAGCCAACTGTAGCTGACTCAACCACTGAAGCAGAATACATAGCTGTAAGTGAAGCCGCCAAGGAAGCTATCTGGATGAAGAAGTTCATCACTGAATTGGGAGTTATTCCTTGAAATTGAGAATCCAGTACCACTTTACTGTGATAATACTGGAGCTATAGCTCAAGCAAAGGAACCAAGGTCTCATCATAAATCCAAACACATTCTGAGATGCTTCCATCTCGTTCGAGAAATTATTGAAAGACAAGATGTAGTCATAGAACGAGTGGACACAAAGAACAACATAGCAGACCCATTCACTAAGGCTTTACCACTGCAACTGTTTGATCGCCACCTTGATTGTATGGGATTAAAATATAAGGGCGATTGGCTTTAGTGCAAGTGGGAGATTGAAAGGAATATGCCCTCAAGCCAATTAATTTTTGGGATATTCTTTATCTTCCAAACTCATGTAATGACATTTTTAATAAATAAAGGCATTTATTTCATCATATGCAGTGTCTTATTATTTATTTAAGATTATGATGAATCCTATAAATTAGGGCTATGGTTTTAGGATTATGATGAGATCATACTAGTGAGACCTAAAATCTTAAAACCCTAATTTAAATATTTCTAGTCAATGGGACATTGAGTTAGGGATCAATGTTTTTCGGTAAGACTAGCACATTCTTTGTATGCTCGATTGAGAGGGATGATTGATCTCACAATAACTTGTGTATGACACTAATACAAGAATGTGGGTGCTCATTAGAGAATGAGTTCACTGAATTGATCCAAATTGAGAATATCTAATGGAGTCTTATCTACATGTCAATAGATGGTTCTCATAGTGGAATTTGTGCATGTAATCCTTTGACCTGAAACTACCATAGAATCTTATATATATAAATCCATATTTTGGTTCATACTCATTCATGACTCAGTTATGTACGGGATGATCTAGATATGGTAGATTATATATATGAAGGTTGTGAGTAGGTTAACATGGAATCGATCTCTCCTGGTAAGAGGAAATAGCATCCTACCTGCTTCAAACAAATGATGATTCAGGAAGACTTTGATCAAAGCATGATGAAAAATTAGAAATAGTTTCTAATGTTTCATTAAATGAATCATCATCATAAGATTGAAAGAGAAATGAATATGATATTGGGGTTGACATATTTCTATACCCAGAGTCATATTCAGGATGTAGGGAGATCGAAGGATCTAGTTGCATGGTAATTTTCATTGAAGGATATTTTTGGTATTTCTATCAAAATTTTACATCTTTCGGATAGTCATGATACGTTGCTAGACGTCAATCATGTCTTGTGGGTTTGATTAAATTAAAATTTTAATTTGATTATTAAATTAGAAAGTGTTCTAAATTAAGTCAAATTGGGTTGGCTAGTTTTGACCTAAATCGGTTTGGTTGAGTTCTAACCAGATTAGGTCAAATCACACCCAGACTCACTACTGGTTAGATGTGAAATCCAATGGGTCACACATAAAGAGAATTGATTAAAGGTCTAATTGGATTAGACCATGTTTGCAAGATGAACATGCTAGCACATGTTGCAAACCCTAGTACCTGGTTTTGAATTGGATTTGAATTAGCTTCCGATTTAAGCTAATTAAGATCCGATTTGAGCCAAATAGAATTTGGACTTGAGTTGGATTAACCTAGATTGATTGGGCTTCAGATTGGATGCCACATACCTACATCCCATGCACCAAAGAGTCTCTCTCTTATGCGTGGGAAGTCTTTCATGTGCAAAGGACTCTTTGGTGCATGGAATAAGTTGGCGCCTACCTTCTTTGACTTTTCCAATATTGTTATGTCATGTAAACTTTTATATTGGCGTGGACATCAGATATGGGGTGTAGAAGAGTCCTTCTGTAGATGAAATTCTTTTTTTTCTTTTCGCCCAAGATGTTTTGTCGCCCAAGAGTCCTTGCCGCTTTGGACTCCTTGCCGCCCACTTCTTCTTTACGCCTCTTGGGACTTTGACTATTCAAAGTACATCTCCATGCCTTCTTGATGAATGGGAATCCCTTTAAGAGCCATTATATGGCCATCTAATCTGATCCAAACCTTTGAATTATGGTGCCATATATTTATGCATCGCGACTCTTCATAGAAAAACTACGTAGAATTAGTCCGAAGAGTCCTTCTATTTTAAGGCACCTCTTGGACTAAGTCTACGTAATTTTAAATGGTGCAAAATTTAGATGGGTGTGAGATTTGATGATGGGGCATGAGATATTGATATGGGAAGGGTGTGAGATTTTTAGATGGCACCCCTACATACATTATAAATAAGGGTGCACATCAAGAGTCCGTGGGTGTGTGAACATTATCTTTTCTTTCTTATAGGAGTTTTTTTTTGTCCAATTTTCTTTCTTTCTTTCTCTTGTCTGGATCTTGTCATTATAGGGACAAGAATTCATCTTAAGGCTAAGAGATTAGGAAGAAAAATTAAGAAGACAAAAGAAAAAGAAAGATAGATAAGGAGAGGCAAGGAAGGTGACATAAAGGCTTAAGAAGGTCTTGCCCTTATAATTAAAGTTTCTATTATTAGAACTTTAATTATATAAATTAGAGGTGATGGTATCCTTATCAAGTCTTTGTGTGGATCAACATTGGAGGATGAACATGTGAGCATCTGGTGGAAACCCTGACGGACTGCTACCGATGATCAGGGTCAATTTAGGGTTTAGCAATAAGAGGTTTGTTTTAACACTTTCTCTTATATTACAAATGCATGTTATATGATTTAATTTCCAATGAGGTGGTCCTAGGATTTGGATTTGGTTTATTTGATTTCATATTTTTTGCTTTGAAATCCGTGCTTTCGTCCTGTACACCAAATCCATCAGGCTGCACAGGTCTATAAATAGACCCTAATCAAAGTTGTTTGATCATAGCAATTAATCTATGGCAAAGCCCTGCCTCTTTCTCCACCTCCATGCTCTCTCTTCTAGATCTTCTCCATCTTCTCCACACCTAAGGAGTTGGGCGAAACAGCAAGGAAAGGTCAAGATTCTGCAAGTGCAAAGATCAAGGTTCATGTGACGGACGTGCGGTTGTCAGAGATCGTTTTGAAGGCATACTAGAAAGATCTCAGATCTAATTTTTTAAGATCAAATCTAGAAGAAGAAAAACTCTAGATCTAACCTGAGTAGACACTGGTAGAAGCCAAGTGCATGCATGGCTAGTATCAGAACCTCGTCGCTTCAGATCATTGCTGCAGGATAAATTGTTTACCCGATCAGGTAACATGAGACGTTACTGATTTAATTTTAATTTTAATTTTAATTTTTAGATCAATCTAATAAAATCTAAGAACTATCAGATTTGGTTGGATCATATAGAAAAAACTTTGAAATATTTTGCTGTAGATCTGATCTAATCAGGTCAAACCTGTAGACTAGAAATTAGATTTTTCTTTAACTGGTATCAGAGCCAGGTTGCTGGTTCCAGATCTATTGATTTGATCTATTTTTTTTTAATGATCTGATTATTTTATTTTTAGATATTACATGAGATATAATCAGATTTAAAATAAAAAATTATAGGTTTTAAATTAATATATATTTGATATATACAATGTATGTTATAATCTAGTTCTATAGTTCAATATTATGATATCTTCAAATATGTTTTAGATTAGATCTGATTTAATTTTTTATGATTTAATTATTTATTTCTCAGATGTTACATTAGATATAATTAGATTTGGATCATAAGATCTAATTTAAATTTTTGATATATATGATATAGGCAATGCATGTCTAGACTAGATCTATAGTTTTATATTATAGTCTAGATCTGAATTTTTTATGAAATATTCATTTAATTTTTTGATGATTATATGAGATATAATCAGATCTAAAAGCATGTCATACATGTTTAATTTTGATATTTGTGATATATACAAAGCATGTGTAGGTTAGATCATTAATCGTATAAGAGTTATATGCATTAGATCTAATAATTTTGTAGTGTAATTTAAATTTTTGATTAAGGCATTTCTCTTGGCTATCTGATCATAAGAGTAAGAAGGATTTAAAGGCCATTTCTTTCTATTCGATGGGATGCACTTATGGCATGTAGGGGTGCTGCGCGTTTGCCCTTAATCAAAAATCAAAAACTTACTTTTCTGCCAAATCTTAGATCCAAAAATCCTAGGATCTTTGATGCATGTTTTATTTTATGACCTATATTTTGACTTAATTAAGAATTAAGTTTATAAAATTAATTAGATCTAAAAATTATAAATTTTTAGATCTAGGACACTTTCATAAAATATGGGTTCAGATGTAGGTAGCTTAATTAGGAAAAGTGGTTGATCAAACTAAATCAAGAGTTGGTTAGGTGGGATCAAGAGTGCTTAGAATTGACCAGTCCAATAGTTGCAAGTCTTGATCAAGGTTGACTCGTAGCTACATGTGGTTGACCACTTTAAGATCTAATTTGGCTCCATAGTTCGAGCTTGGATTGTAGGCTAATTCGATCAGTTTTGGTCAGACAAGTCAGTATTTAAGGTAAGTATGATAGATACGATCGCTGGTCATTAATTGGAAGCTACTCGATCTGAATGCATCCATGATAAATTAATGGCATATTTCTTCCATCGATCTTACTTACTTGGCCAATTAGGTTGACCTAGTTCTATATTGAGGTGGCTAACGATTCGAGCTAACCCATGCCATTGGTTAGTTGTAACCGTTATGACTAGTCAAGTCTAAGAGACCTAAATTGAAATCTTCCTAAAAAAATATTAAGTCATTGATCTTGCATACCTGTAGATGTACGGGCTCTTTTCAGGGTTGATTGTTCTCGATTAGATACAATGGTTCCATTGCACCGAAAGATGCAACCATATTTATTAGGCATAAGATGCTATGGATTGGAGGATGGGATGGGCTCAATATTTTGGATATAAAGAGGATCGCAATCAGAAATCTAGTTCATGCAAATAGTGGGTCTGATTTAACTAAGGAGTGGAGCAATATTTTGGGCATAGTGAGCTTCATGAATTAGAGATCGAGTTTGGGTGCATCATGTTTGGATAAATATTGGACAAAAATTATCCACCCATTGGCTGACCCATCATTGATAACTATTAGATGAGGTGGTGAGCCAATCGGTAGGACTGCATCCACTAAAAATCTTTGATCATGAGATTTTTGCATCTTTGCTAAGAAAGTGTAGGAATCTGAGAAAATAATATGAGCTTAAATTTATTTAAAAATAAAACTCCTAAATAAATTGGTTAAGTCAATTACAAATCTAACTAAAAACTTTGATTCTCTTCAGGAAGATGTCTACATCAAACCCCCTAGCATAGATCTTAGAAACCCATTGACTAATTGGACCCAATTATAAGGATTGACTCTGAAACTTGAAAATCATTTTGAGTTCTAAGAAACTATCCTATGTATTGGATCAGGAATCTCCTACTCTACCTACCCATCTGACTACTGATCAAAGAGCATCTCATGAAAAATGGTCAGATGGTGACAACAAAATAAGATGCTACATGTTGGCCTCAATGTCAGATGAGTTATGGTGCCAACATGAGGATATTAGAACTGCATGCCAAATATTGGCTCACCTACAAGAGTTGTTCGATGAGCAGAGTTGTGCAGCGCATTATCAAGTCTTAAGAAGACTCTTTAAGACATAGATGCATGATGGGCAGTCAGTCCAAGATCATTGCCTAACGATGATCAAGAACCTAGATGAGCTTGAGAAGCTCGATATCCTGATAGATAAACACCTGCAAATTCATGTGATCTTGCAGTCCTTGATTGATTCATATGGGTAGTTCATTATGAACTTCTATATGAATAAGCTCTAGTGCACCTTAGCTGAGTTGATGAATATGCTGGTTACTACTGAGCAAACTATTAAAGATTCAAAGGGCTCAGTTCTTACTATGGAGTGGACTTTCTTTGAAAAAAAATCTTTTAGAAAGAAGAAGAAGTCTACGAAGAAGCAGAAGGTTGAGGAAAAGAAAAAGAAGAGAGAACTAAAGAAGAAGACCGCAGACAAAAAAAATTATTTCCACTATAACATCGACGGTCAATAAAGGTAGAACTGCCATTCGTACCTAACCAGCCTGAAGAATAAGAAGGAAGGAGGACATTCTAGAGGTATGCTCATCATTGAAACTAACATTATGGTTTCTTCTACATCTAGTTAGATACTTGACTCTAGTTCTAATGCTCATTTGTGCACTTCTATGCAGGATCTTGAGGAGAGCAGGAGGCTAAGGGATGGTGAGATGATCTTGAGGAGGGAACTTACCCTCTTTGACTACCATCTAGATTTGTCTTAGTTCTTACAGATTGTTATTTATGCCTATTGCAAGCAGTAATTTGATTTCTATTTCATGTTTAACACAAGAGAATTATGTAATTAGTTTCTTTAAAGACCACTGTATAATTTTTTATGAAAGAAATAAAATTATAAGTGGTTTCTTAATTAATGGTCTCTATCAGTTACATATAGATATTTCTATTTTTAATGTCGAATAAAACATGAATGCCATAGGATCAAAATGACCTAGGGATAGTCTAAATGATAGGTATCTGTGGCACTTTAGATTAGGTCGTATAGCTAAAGACAGGATTAACAAATTGGAGAAATCTGGACTAATGAATTCATTGAGTTTGGAGTCATATCTGATTTATGAATCATGCCTTCAAGGCAAAGTAACCAAGCTCCCTTTTTTAGGACATGGAAAAAGGGCCATAGACCTTCTTGCCCTATTACATACAGATATGTATGGCCCATTCGATGTACCAGTCAGAGGCAACTTTGTCTACTTCATTACCTTTACTGATGACTTATCTCAGTACAGGTATATATACCTAATACGACACAAGTCTGAAGTCTTTGAGAAGTTCAAGAAATTCAGACATGAAGTAGAAAAGCAAATCAGAAAGTCCATTAAGGTTCTTTGATCAGATTGGGAATACCTTAGTTGAAAATTTCTAGACTATGTCAAGGATAATGGTATAATCTCACAATGGACTCTGCCTGGAATACCTCAACTTAATAGAATTCTAGAATGAAGAAACCAAATCCTATTAGATATGGTTTGATACATGATAAGCTTCACGGACCTTTCTGAGTTTTTTTGAGGACATAGTTTAATGACAATAATTTATTTACTAAATAGGGTTCCATCTAAAACCATTCCTACCACACCATATGAGATATGGCATGGTAAGAAGCTAAGTCTAAGTCATCTCAAAATTTAGAATTATTCGGCTCATGTCAAGTGACAGTAGGTGGACAAGTTAGAGTCTAGGTCCCTTAGAGCTTGACTCATTGGATATCCTAAACAGTCGTTAGGATATTATCTCTGTCTTTTGGAAGACCACAATATGATTATAAGTCGACATGCCATTTTTCTTGAGAAATAATTTGTTCAAGATGGTGGGATCGAAAGATAGATTAGGCTCGAGGAGAAAGTCTTCGAAGAGCAATGAGCCAAGAAACTTGAAGAACCTAGTCAGTCTGAGCTAATCCACACACTACCTCCGCCACCTCATAGATTAGGTAGGGTTTTTCATCCTCCTAAAAGATACTTAAGTACTATTTTAGAGGATGTAGAGAAAATATTCCTTACCGAAAATGAGCTTCATGGTGATGATCCTAAAACCTATGATGAGATGATATCAGACATTGACTTTGAGAAATGGTTAGAGGCAATGAAGTTAGAAATTGACTCAATGTTCTCGAACCAAGTCTGGATCTTGGTAGATCCACTTGAAGATATACTACATATTGGGTGTAAATGAATCTTCAAGAGAAGGATAGTTGTAGAATGTTGGAATCTTGCACCTTGAGATTCGATCCACAATAAGCCAAGAACGACATTCAGAAGCCACGAGAAAAGGATCAGCCAATATAGTTGAGCTGGCTCAGATATGCAGTCAAGCTGGCTTGGGGTGAGATCGAGTTGGCTCGAGGCAGATCCAAGCTGACTCTCTTAGGTGGACTAGAAGTTGTACTTGGGTGAGACACAGTCGACCCGACCCGACTTGGATCGAGTCGGCTCAATGGAGGCGAATAGCATGAATGAACAGCATGCACAGGCACGTGTGCGAAAGTCTTTTCATGGGGTTTATAGCCTCTGACTCATAGACTAGGTCTAGTCACAAAGTCTATGGAGCTGTTGTGCTATCTAGTAGCCAGGAGAGCATGCGGGAGCTAATTGGATGGTTATTAGATTGATTAGGGCTTATAAAGAGACCAAACGACCTAAGAAGAAAGGAGTCTTGGAAAAATCTCTTAGGCGGCACAGAGAAGGTAGGAAGCACTAGAGTGCTGCAGTAGCACCTCCTTAGAGGCACGAGGGGCTGAGAGAGGCTCGATGGTGCAGAAGCCGAGGAGAGTATCTCAGCATAGTGTGCCAAGGGCTTCTCAGGGAGATCAAACACCAGGTCTCAAGGAGCGCCAGGAGCATCAAGAAAGCTAAGAGTGTCCTGGAATGGTGGGGTTGCCTTGGGACAGAGGCTAGGGCTTGATATAGAGGCTGAGATGATCACAGAGTATCTAGGGATGTTGAGGGCCCTTGACTGGTAGGTCTATGAGGGGGGTCTTCTTGGGATTACTTTGAGAGCATTGTATGGGTGAGTGCTTCTAGATCTTGAGAGAGGGTTGGTGAGTTGAGATTGTATCTCCTCTATTATTCTTTCTCGGTAGTGAAGCATTGCATGTCCCATGGATGTAGGCACTTGGTTCAAACCACATATATGGTTGTGTTCATTTGTCTTCTTCTCTTTTTATAGCAACAGATGGTGCCATATCTCTTACAGGTGATCTTGGGTTGATGATCCATGTTTCACAGTTGTGGATCTATCCTAACAGTGGTATTAGAGCCAGAAGGAGTCAGGTTATACCAGGGATTGCTGTGGTGGTGATCAAGTTATAAGAAGGGCACAATCAAGGTGGATGCTCTCATGTACAAGAAGAAGCCAGATGGAGCTCAATTCAAGCTAGAGCTTCAGGTGGAGATGAATCGGGCACGAGACTCAGTTTGGGATCCAGTGACCTAGCTCGACTCTCATGTTTGCCGATCCATGAGTAGCAAGTGATAGCCCCAGGACATAGGGGTGGTATCATATAGGAAGCTCTTAGATTTATGATGGAGCTAAAGATTGAGTCGAGGTGGAGAATGTTGGAATCTTGCACCTCGAGATTCAGTCCATAAAAAGCCAAGAACGACATTTAGAAGTCATGAGAAAAGGATCAGCCAATACAGTCAGGCTGGCTCGGATACACAATCAAGCTGGCTTGGGGTGAGATCGAGCCAGCTTAAGGTGGATCCGAGCTGGCTCTCTCAGGAAGATAGAAAGTTGTACTCGAGTGAGACGCAGTCAAGCTAGCCCGACTATGAACCGAGCTGGCTCGATGGAGGCAAACAGGATGGATGAACAGCATGCATGATCACTCATGCGAAAGTCTTTTCATGGGGTCTACAACCCCTGACTCATGGATCAGGTCTAGTCATGGGGTCTATGGAGCTGTTATGCTATCTAGCAGTCAGGAGAGCATGCGGGAGCTGATCGGATGGCTATTGGATTGATCAGGGCTTATAAGAAGACCAGACGACCTAAGAAGAAAGGAGTCTCGGGAAAACCTCTTAGGCGGCATAGAGACAAGGCAGGGAGCACTAGAGTGCTGCAGTAGGACTCTCTGGAGGCACGGAGGGCTGAGAGAGATTTGATGGTGCAGCAGTCGAGGAGAATATCTCAGCATAGTATGCTAGAGGCTTCTCAGGGAGATCAAGCATCAGGTCTCAAGGAGAGCCAGGGATCTTAGGGAGTGCTTGGAGCATCAAGGAAGTCGGGAGTATCCTGGAATGGTAGAGTTGCCTAGGGATAGAGGCTGGAGCTTGATGTAGAGGCTGAGAGGATTATAGAGTATCCAGGGATGTCGAGGGCCCTGGTTTGGTAGATCTATGAGCGGGGACTTCTTGGGATTACTTTGAGAGCATTATATGGGTGAGTGCTTCTAGATCCTGAGAGAGGGTTGGTGAGTTGAGATTGTATCTCCTCTATTGTTCTTTCTCGATAGTGAAGCATTGCATGTCCCATGGATGTGGGCACTTGGGCCAAACCACGTATATGGTTGTGTTCATTTGTCTTCTTCTATCTTTGTATAGCAATAGGAGGTGCCATATCTCCTATAGGTGATCTTGGACAGGTGATCCATATTCCACAGTAATGGATCTATCCTAACATAGATGTGAATGTAGAGACATTCAAAGCTAGATTAGTGGTAAAAGGATATAGTCAGCGTGAAGGCATTGACTATCAAGATACCTTCTCTCCAGTAGCCATGGTTAAATCTATCCGCACGTTGCTTGCAATTGTAGCATATTTTGATTGTGAATTTGGCAGATGGACAAGAAAATGGTGTTCTTAAATAGATGTCTTGAGAAAGATATCTATATGAAATAGCCACTTATTTTCACTTCCGATGATGGTGATCACAAGGTCCGCAAGCTGCAAAGGTCTATTTATGGACCTAAGCAAGCATCTCGGAGATGGAATGCTCATTTCAATGATATAATCAAATCATTTGGTTTCATCAAGAACAAGGAGGAACCCTATGTGTTCAAGAAGGTCAGTGGAAGCGTTGTTGTCTTTCTCATATGGCACGTGGATGACATCCTTTTGATTGAAAATTATTGGAGGTAAGTTTAGCTCTGACCAAAGTCTAATAAGAAGTTCAAACTTGATTTGATCACATCCAGAGTCGTAACGGTCATGGCCGAACTTTAACTAAAACTGATTTAACCCAAAGGGGGCCAACCCTCAAGCCATGTGTGCTAGACAAACTTCTTAATGGATGAATAGCCAAATTCTAAATAATTAGAACCCAACCCATCCAACTTCGCTTGGCAACAAATCTTAAAGGCAGCTAAACTCCCTCCAGTCGGACTCTTTCTAGTCAGACTTCTTTCCAGTCGGGCTTTATTTGGATGGGATTTTATCCAATCAAATTCCATTCCTACTGAATTCCTTCACTCTACCTTATGGATAGCGATCGAGCTCCTTCATCCCCCTTTGATAATTGTAGATTTGGCTAGTTTATATAATGTATAATGACTGGAAGAGCTTGAATAGTGAAAGAACTTCTTCATCAGCACATGTCTAATTCCCAACCCTTGACAGTAGCCACTCCATAAATAATGAATCGCAACACCCCTTCGATCCAAACTTTAGGTCAATCTTGAAGGTAGCCAAACTTCTTAAAGTTATCAAAGCCAATAATAGCAAAGCCCAGTTGACTTGCAAGACTATCCTCCGCAACCCAAAGATCAATTTCAAAGATCGACCAAATCGATCATGAGTTCTGTATAAATGATTCACTTCCAAGCACAGAAGTCTCAAATTTATCATCCAAAATTTAAAAAACTAACCTCAACTGCCTACAAATCCTAATAGAATGATAGCTCATTCTCTATAACAGACTCCACGTGGCTCGAATGGCCCACAAGCAGACGATTATGGCTGTCACCATCAATCTATTATAAGCTCCACCTATAAAAAGGATCCTTTAGATATGTTCTGGCCTCTAAGCTCTCCTCTCTGCTTTAATCTTCTGAGTACTCCATTCTTGTTAGCTAGAAAATTGACTTGAGCATCGGAGGATCCTGCCGAAGCCACCCACCTCCGATTTAAACTTCTTCTTGCAGGTTTCATCAGCAGCCTCATCTTCTCCAACTCCAGCAACTCCGGTGTCAACATCGTTTTCTACACCAACAAGATTAGCACTAGAGAAAGAAA
Organism: Cocos nucifera; assembly: GCA_006176705.1. Classification (NCBI taxonomy): domain Eukaryota; kingdom Viridiplantae; phylum Streptophyta; class Magnoliopsida; order Arecales; family Arecaceae; genus Cocos; species Cocos nucifera. Next base: position 517,678 of record QRFJ01000113.1, on the reverse strand, counting down.
ATTTTGAGCTCTTATTCTTAAAGGAGTATGTAGTCGAGTTCATCTTTTCCCTTTTTTCTCTAATTCTTTAGCTTCTTTTCCCTCTGATCTCTCCCTGTTTGAGTAAGATGCCACCTAAGAAAGCTACAACTAGGCAATCTACCATCTCCACTGCCAGATCCATCCAAGAACTAGTGGATCCACCCGCTCCATCCTCATCACCAGCGCCTTAACCTCCATCGATGGCCATGGTAGATCTAGAGCAGTTTAACCTACTGGTACAGTAGGTTAAGGGCCGTACTGAAGTAGTAAAGGTCATGCAGCAACCCCTAGCACCAATTCAGTTAGAAAGACCCTTGTTGTAGTGCTGAGATCTTGTATAAGGAAGGCCCACCTCGATAAGCTAGCCGGTGACCCCTGGGAAGAAGAAGTAGAAAGCAGAGAGCCCTTGTTCTGACCATAATTCTAGTCTTGGAGAGTCTTTGTCCCTTTCTAGCCAACCACGCTTTGAGACCCATGATCGAGATGACATTCTCGACCAAAAATTTCAACAAATAAACTAATATATTGAGAAACTCCACCATATCGCTCTGGCTCACCATGATGACATCTACACTGATCCTCCTTTCTCTACTCGCATCATACAGGAGTCCATCCCACCGAACTCCAAACTCTCCTAATTTGAATGTTATGATGGGATCACCAACCCAGTCAACCACCTTGAATTTTTTAGGACTATGATGTTGCTCCATGGCATGCCTGATGCCATTCTGTGCCACACTTTTCCCTCCATTCTAAAAAAAGTAGCAAAGAACTGGTACTTGGGCCTCAAACCGGGTACCATCTTTTCTTTTGATTACTTGAGCCACCAGTTTGTGGCTCATTTTATCAGCAGTTGGTACCAGAGATGTGGTTCAGACTCTCTTATCAACATCAAGCATAAAGAAGGGGAGTCCATCCAAGTCTACATCAATCACTTTAATGTTGTTGCCCTAGAGGTCCGAAGCTTGGACCAATCTATTGCTATGGTCGCACTGAAGGGCATCCTTTAGAAGAATGATCTTCTTTTCTTCCTGGAGAAGAAGTACCCATAGAATTTTGTCGATATGCTGGCCCAGGCTGTAGCCTTCAATCTAAAGGCTATGCTCGAGCAGAAAAAGCCTTCAATCTGAAGGATGAAGAAGCAGCCATAGGAGAGTGGCAGGTGGGAGAATCTAGTAAGCCCATAATTATTGAAAAGCTGAGTAAACCTCAACCATTCTCTCAAATTCCTTCTATGTGTAGACGAACTTGAACTTCACCCCAAACTCGTTGACAAAAAAGCTTGAATTGAAAGGCCTGGTGGGGCTCCCCACCTAAAAGATTTCACAACTACGCCCCTCTAAATGCTCCAAAGATCCAAGTGCTGATGGAGATAAAGGAGCAGTTGCCAAGGTCGGAAAGAATGCAGACTCATCCAGCTAGGCATAATCCTAACAAGTACTGCCTCTACCATCATCATCACGATCATGATATTGAAGAATGTATCCAGCTCCAAGATGAGATCGAGGAGCTAATCAGGAGGGGATGATTGGATCAATTTCTTCGACGTCAATTGGAAAGGAGGGAAGATTGGCCCAGAGACCTGCTGTAACTTGAACCATCTCATGGAGATGAACTGCATGAAGATCGACCCCCACTTGGAATCATTAACACCATCACTGAAAAACATCGACAGGGGAGACCAGTAGATCGATAGAGCTAGCAAAGAGGTAGAGGATTCAAGAACCCATCATTTTCATTGAAGAAGATGCATAGGAGGTTCAATTTCTATATAATGATGTAGAAGTAATTACTTTAAATATTGCTAATTATGATGTATGCTACATTTTGATTGATAATGAAAGCGCTACTGATGTTTTGTTTTACAATGCATTCTCTAAAATTTCTATACCTAATAGTAGAATGGATCCAATAAGCTCTCCATTAGTAGGATTTACTAGTGATTCAATATCGATTGAAGGAATAATTACTTTATCTATTGTAGCAGGTTGGTACCTAAAGCAACCAAAGGTTCAAGTTGATTTCTTGGAGGTGAAAGCTTCCTCAGCTTATAATGCGATTCTTGGTCGACCTGGCTTGAACGCACTTCAGGCTATGGTTTTGACTTATTATTTGAAGATGAAGTTTTCAACTAGTCATGGAGTTGGGAAAGTTAGAGAAGATCAAGCTCTGGCGTAGCACAGTTACACAATTGCCTTACAAGGAGGAAGGTAGTCGAAATCTTGTTTAGTGGATGGGCTTGATACTCATGATGATTTGACTAAAGAGTGAGGAAAACCAATTGAAGATCTTGTTATAGTTTTCTTAAATGATGGGCACGAAGACCATACTATTCAAATTGGCTCCAACCTGAGAGGAGAAATAAAAAAGTAGCTTGTTGCCTTCTTACAGAAGAATGTTAACGTCTTTGCTTGGGTACCTATAGATATGCCTAGGATCGATGCGGGAGTGATGGAATATTGTCTGGCTATAGATCTTAAATGTTGGCCAATAAAACAAAAGAAGCACAGCTTTGTATTGGAGTGGCAGAAAGCCATTATAGATGAGGTCGACAAACTCCTCAAAGCTAAGTTCATCCAAAAGGTATCCTACCTAGATTGGATTGCAAATATCATCCTTGTCAAGAAAGCAAATGGTAAGTGGAGGATGTGCATCAACTTCATAGATTTGAATAAAGCCTACTCAAAAAATAGCTACCCCCAATCCAGAATTAATCAATTGATGGATGCGACCTTGGGCCATGAGCTCCTCATCTTCATGGATGCCTTCTTTGATTATAATCAAGTCTGGATGGCACCAAAAGATAAGAAGAAAACTACTTTTATTACTGACCATGGTCTTTATTGTTACAGGATTATGCCCTTTGGATTAAAGAATGTAAGTGCCACCACCAATGCCTGATGAATAAGATGTTCAAACTATAGGTCGATTGTAATATGAAAGTCTACGTAGATGACATGTTTATCAAAAGTTGATCTTCAATGAATCACATTGCCGACCTTGAGGAGATCTTTAACACCCTTCGAAAGTACAAGATGAAGCTGAATCCAACCAAATATACTTTTAGAGTAACTTTAAGAAAGTTTCTAGGATTTATGATGTCGGGACGTGGTATCAAGGTGAACCTAGAGAAGATTCAAGTCATCCAAGAAATGACCATCCTAAAAATAATAAAAGAAGTCTAGCACCTTATTGGCAAAATTACAATCTTGAATCATTTCATCTCGAGATTGGTGGAGCATTACATGCCCTTCTTCCAAGTGCTTAAGCAGCCCAAGAACTTCTGTTGAACTCTTAAGTGTTAGCAGGCCTTTGAGAAATTAAAGAATTATCTTAGTTCACCCCCTCTACTTGCTAAGCCTAAACGTATTTGGCAGTGTCTCCAGTAGCTATTGGAGCAATTTTGGTCAGAGAAGAGGCAAAAATTTAGAGGCCGATCTACTATATAAGCTAAGTTCTAAGGGATGCAGAAACATGCTATACAAAATTAGAAAAACTAGCTTATGCTCTATTGATTGTAGCTAGGAAGCTCCAACCTTATTTCTAAGGGCATATGATCACACTTCTCACTAATCAACCCCATTAAGACTATCCTCCATCAGCCCGATACTTCAAAAAGAATAGCAAAATGGGCAATCGAATTCACTGAGTTTGACATCAATTTTCAACCTCGGCCATCCATTAAAGCTCAAATATTAACCAACTTCATGGTAGAATGTACCATCCCTGATTCAGTCGAGCTTACGCATCAACAAGTTGGTACTTTCAGTTCACAGCAAAACCATAAAGAAAAAAAATAGATCTTCCTGAGGACTTTTGGGCTTTGTATGTTGATGATTCATGTTGATGATTCATCCAATACTTCTGGAGTAGGTACAGGCTTAATTCTAATCAATCCAAAAGAAGTTGTTGTAGAGTATGCATTGCATTTCGAGTTCCCCACAATAAATAATGGGGCAGAATATGAAGCTTTGATTGCAAGATTGAGAATAGCTAAGGAATTAGAAGTGGACTATGTAAAGATCTATAGTGATTCTTAATTAGTAGTGGGGTAAGTCAGTAACAATTATGAAGCTCGAAAAGAAAGTATGAAGAGGTACTTGGAATAAGCAAAAAGTTTAATTTTGGCCTTTAGTAGCTTTGAAATTTAGTAGATTTCAAGAATAGAAAATACCAGGGCTGACCTTCTCTCCAAACTGGCTACTTTGGCTCCAAATGAATTGCCCAAAGAGGTTCTTTTGGTAATTCTACAACATCAAAGCTTAGAAGAAGCCCGGGCAGTCATGCAGGTCGATCATGAGCCTAGTTGGATTGACCCACTCATTATATATCTAAAAGATAATATTCTTCCTAAAGATCCTAAAGAAGCTCGGAAGATAAAAAATCAAGCTTCATGGTATATTTTATATGAGGGCAAACTATACAAGATGTTGTATTCTTTGCCACTTCTTCGATGCCTCCAACCCTCTGAGGCTGATTATGCATAGAAGAAAGTTCATGAAGACATATGTGGGAATCATCTTGGGACTAGATCTCTATCTTATAAACTACTTCATCAAGGATACTACTAGCTAACATGTAGCAAGATGCTACTGATTATGTGAAGAGATGTGATCGATGTTAGAGAAATGCCAGCATTCAGAGACAGTCGGCTTCACAACTCACACCTCTGAGTGCTCCATGGCTGTTTGCACAATGAGGGATGGATAAACTTGGGCCCTTTCCTATGGCATCTGGATAATGAAAATTTCTTTTAGTGGTTGTGGATTACTTCACCAAGTGGGTTAAGGCCAAACCTCTAGCAAAAATCACTGAAGCTAAAGTACAGAACTTCATTTAGAAGTCAATAGTCTATAAATTCAGCCTACCTCAAACTCTTATTACAGATAATGGATGCTAGTTTGCAGGGGCAAAATTTGCTAAGTTTTGTGAAAACCTAAATATCTCTCATCATTTTACATTAGTAGCTCATCCATAGGCAAATGGCAAAGCCGAGGTAACAAATAGGACCCTACTTCAAGAAATAAAAGCAAGGCTTGAAAGAGCAAAAAAAACTTGGATGGATAAACTCTATAATGTGCTCTGGGCTTATAGAACCATCTAGAGGTTACCAACTGGAGAAACTCCTTTTGCATTAGCCTTTAGAACAAAGACAGTCATCCCAAGTGAACTTGAACTTCTTTCTACATGAGTTAAGGCATTCAATGAATAAAGTAACTCGTAAGACCTCAAGGCAAATCTTGATTTGTTGGAAGAAAAATGAGAGAAGGCTTAGATTAGGATGGTAGCTTATAAGCAAAAGGTCGCCTGCTACTACAACTCTAGAGTTAAAACAAAAGTCTTCGAAGTCGGAGACCTGGTGCTGCAAAAGGCTGACATCTCTCAACTACAAAATCGAGGAAAGCTTGTTCCAAATTGGGAAGGCCTCTATGAGGTCATGAAAATCATTTGACTAGGAACATACTATCTAAAGGAGCTCGGAGGGGCTATGCTCCCGCAACCATGAAATTCAGAAAACTTATGAATGTACTCTAAATAATATTATTTTAATAAAATTCTCTTACCTTAACATTTTTGTCTTCGGTGTAAAGTTATACGATGATAGAAAATCATTCAGCCGAACTTCATTTTTAAATGAAGTAGAAGATCTTCAGTTCTTAAACTGAAGGTAATGGGGAGAGGCCCTCTCAATGGCCCTTTTATGCTCCAGCAACCTTGTTAGGAGTAGGAGGAGGATCTCGTCCTAACAAAAAAGATAGCCAACCATGTCAGAAACAGAAGGAGAAACTCATCCTGACATGGATACAGACCTCTATGGGGGATAGTATCTTTGGTTCTTAAACCAGAGATAATGGGGAGAGGCCCTCTCAATGGCTCTTTTATGTCTCGGTAATCTTGTTAGGAGCAGGTGGAGGATCTTATCCTAACAAGGAAGATAGCCAACCATGTCAAAAATAGCTGACATGGATAAAGATGCCCATGGAGGATAAAAGACCTTTGATTCTTAAATCAAAGATAATGGGGAGTTGGCCTCTCAACGGTCCTTTTGTACTCTGGTAACCTAAAGAAACCAAATCTAGGATTTTAGGGCTAGATCTTGAAACTCTTCAAGATCAGATAGTGGAAAATTAGAATAAATTAAAATTTATTCATAAAAATAGAGAAAACCTAAAATCTAAGATCTTACTATATGATTATGGCATGAGATTAAATCAAAAATTAAAAATATAAGAAAAAAGAAAAGGTATTGATCGCATCAATATAGATCTACACTAGATCTACTACAGATATGTAATGGAGGATCAGATCCATATTACCTATGCAAGTTAGACATTCTAACTCACTGATCTAGGCTTGAGGATGAATCTCTGAGCTGCACACATGTCCGACCTCTAAGAGATATCCACACAAGTCCACGAATCCTGATCAAAAGTTCAATCTTCGAAAATTAGCACAGTATGCTAGTACTATGCTGATCCTTCTTCGACGATCGATCCAGTGCTTTCCTTTTCAAGATTTGGACTCTCTAAAATATCATAAGGAATAGGAGAGATTCTAAATCTGAGACAACTCTTAAACAAATCTCAAAGTTGGAGGAAAAAGGGAAGAAGAAAACAACCATAGAAGAAGACCCTCTTCTTCTTCTTTGTTCTCTCATCTAGACACCTAGATTGGTGTTTTTAGAACTCCCATGCCCAAGATAATATTTCCCTAGTTTTCTCACACCCAAAAGGTCTCTCAAATGTCTAGAATACATGAAAAAATTAGCCCAAAATTTATTTTAAATAATGAGAAATGGAGGAATCTTGTCTACGTAAAATACCTAGACAAGGCAGGTCCAAATAAGGCAACAAGTTAGGGCATCCAACACTTGGGTACCCCCACCTTTCTTTTTAGCATGGACCAACTCAATTTGTCACACAAAACTCCTCTAATTTCAATAAAAAATTTTAGAGAAAAACAAGGAGTATAGGTGGCAAAAGGGAGGAGGAATTTTGATTGCAACAAACTCTATGAAATAGAGTTTGATTTCAAAACAACTGTCCTAATTTGACTTGGTCCATAACTACTTTCCATGTAAGAAAGAAGGGAAGCAAGTGGGTACATGTGAGGAAAGAAGTCCTAGTCTCACTAGGACTACTAATTTGACTTGGTCAAACATGATTTTTGAATCAAATTAAATTAGAATTAATTAAATCTAATTAGAGTAGGTCTTAATTCAATTAAGAGTCTAATTTAATTTAATTTAATTTAATTTTTTAATTAAATTAAAAAATTGGATTGACCCAAGTCCTAGTTGAACTAGGACTAGTTCTTCCTTGCACTTTGCTTATCCAATAAACCAATTGAACTTGATCCAATTAAGTCCAAACTAAATCTAATTAAATTATATTTAATTAGACTTAATCTCAATCCTTTGGCTTAATTAAATTAAATCAATTAGTAATCAAATTGCTAATCGATCCTCCTACAACACTTGCACTAGGTTAAACACCAATCGTATTGATCGTTTAACCTTAGAACGATTCTTAATCATTGATCGACCATCCGATCAGATCATGAACTCTAATATGTGTGATAGGTCCAAACCTAAGTTTGTAGCATAGAAACAAATTCTTGTACTAATAAAAGTGACCATCTAGCAATGGTACCCGATGGTCGGATAGGTCAAATGTGTGGAATAACATCCTTAGAATTCATATGGATATAGTTTTCATATAATTCATTCTCTTGACCAAAATGCTCATAGGATATCTCAGAGTTTCACTATCAACTCTGATCAGGCTGTCCATATTATATTTTAAAATACTAAAGTTTTGCTATATTGAAATACAATGATACATTCTTCTCCAACTCTTGGAGTAGTCAATCCCATCTTGATTGCACACTGACTTTGCAAGTACTTGACTATGCTCAGAAATCTTTTATCATTGAATTAGAAATTCAGTTAATTAGGTGCCAAAGCACAATGAGTTGCTTGCAAGCTACTGAGGTGATCTCAAGTCCAAGAGATATATATACCTATATCCCATCGAAGACATTCTCGATAGCAGAAGCTCTGGAGTTAGTCACATTCAATGATGATGTACCCTTATATCTCACCTATATGCCATATCAGTATCTTCATACTTCTTAGTTAAGGGAACAACCAATCTATATAGCACACAATGACCTATGCTCGATAGATATTATCATCCTAATTAACAGCCTATCATTTTGTTGTGAATAGTTTTAAGAACTAATTGATAAATTTTCTTTGTATCAAACCTAAATAGTCCTAAGAACTTCATCACAATAATGGCGTTCGTTAGAAGATGAAAACTTATGATGAAAAATATTAAAAATATATTTTATTAATTAATAAATTAATTATAATTATAATATAGCTTAACTATTAATAAGCTGAAGATTGGCTTTGGAACACATTTTCTAACAACTACTTATTCTAAAGCCACATGGCATAGTATCTAATACCCATCTTCGACTTATGGTTATCAAACTCTTTTATCGCCAAGGCTATAGTGAAGGGGTTGGCCAAGTTCTTCTTTCCATCGATCTTCTAAAGGTTGACATCATCTCGATCCATGATCTTTCAGACTAGATGGAAGCGGCATAGTATGTGCTTCATCTGCTGGTGTGCCTTTGGTTTCTTTACCTGAACAATGGCATTAGTGTTAGATGTGTGCCCTAGAAGCTAGATTGGCTGTCACTTATAATACACTTCTAAGAAAAATTTTATAATTTTAACTATAAATTAATAAATAAATTATTTTTCTATCATAGTATGTATTTAAAAGTATCTGTGATACATCCTTTGAGTTAATGGTAATGATAATTCATATTTTCAAGAGTTAAAAATTTAAGATATGAATTTTCATAATTAACTCATAAAATGCTTCCAATCGTAGGATCATCATGAGAATGATGATCGATCCGGAAGGTTGGTGTACGATCGCTTTCTTAGGATAATATATCTTGAGTTTATGGTGTGGAGACACTGAAGCAAGAATATAGGTACTTGTTAGAGAATGAGGGCACTGAGCATGACCACCTCGAGTAGTCATAAGAAAGTCTACCTTCTTATCGATGATAGACTCGATATTATAGTAGTGTGTATGGTTCTTTGACCTAAGGTGCATCGATAGTTTACCTTGAGGGTGTTATAGTTTGACTACATCATAACTCGATCTTCTAGCCATTTAGAATCCTGAGGTGTATGTTGGTTATAGCATGTTCATTATAGGAATTGGATTGCACCAATAAGGGGATATATCTACCTCGATAGATGAGGAGTAGTCCTATGATAATCATGAGATTGAGTCCTTAAGCTCATGACTATGACAAAGTAAAGATGATAGAAAGAGTTTCTATTAGGGTTTCACATTGGACTCGAATCAAATGATTAATTCATTTGACAGACATTGGGTTTGACGAGTTCACCTTAACCCTAATCCTATCGGGGCTCAAGATAGAAGAACCCAATCACATAAGTAACTGCACCAAGAGATTCACTTTTAGTTCTGATGGGTTGCCACCATATACTACTAGGTGTCACTAGTGGATTTTGAGAGTAATTAGAATGATTTTGATGATCAATCATTCTTATTGTATGAATCAGAAAAGTTTTGGTCCATCGAAAGATATTTCGATGATGTCAATGATGGAGATCACAACATATCTCATTACTATACAAAATTAAACCTAACTGGATCACACAAACAAGAGTTTGGGTCTAGATATCATCAATTGAGCTAACCCAGTTCGATAAATTTGAATTAGATCCAATCAGATTCAAGGTAATCATGCTAGCACACAATTAAGCCTAACTTTCTCTTTCTAAAATCTTTCTAATTCATTACAACTAAGTCAAATTTGATTTGACTCATTCTTATATTTTGAATAGGCTTATTTTCATCTAACTGGAATAAGTTCAATTTAGATTAATTATAGAAATTAAATCCATTCATAGTCAAATTGGACAAGGGTTAAATGTTGAACAATTTAAGAGAATTGAGGGTCACCTGATCAGATGCTTCTAAAAAGTATTTTAGAAATTATTTTGATTTAATTTTTAGATATGTGATAGAGCACAAATTATTCATTAGGTGTACCAAATTTTGTGATTTTTGAAGGTGTCTAGACTAAGTTATGATAGAGTTTGATTTGGATCAAACTCTTGAGGGAAGAGTCCTAGGCGCAGTGGACTCTTCCTTATCTACTCATGATGCCACCTTCTAGATTGATTTTTGGCATCAAAATTAGATGATATCTAAGGATTTTCATGGAGATCAAGTTCAGGAGTCTCAATGATCAGAAAAATGAGGATTTTGATCAAAAAGGGACTCTAACTTGGTGCTATACTTTTGTATAAGAACCCTTACACCAAGGCTCTTCACGTAGAAATATTTTTCATACCTAAAGGCTTCCATTCTAGATATCCCACACTCCCTCTATCCTCTCTCTCCCTCTCTTCTACATTCCTAAAAAGTTAGACACAAATCTAAGAAGAAGATCCAATCAAATTTGTGAAGAGTTCATCATCTATGCGATGATGTTCGTGAGACGGACATGCTGCCTTCAAAAATTTTTTGAAGGACTTTCAGATCAGATTCAGATTTGATCTTTGGAGCAAAGATTTGTGAGAAGAAGATATCTAGATCCTTCCTGAGTGGATATTGGTAGAGGCCAGGCACATTCGTGGCTCCTTCCAGAACCTTTGGAAACATCAGGATCATCGCAGGATAATCAGATTACCCAAACAAGGTATGATATTAAATCTGATTTAATTTTTATTTTAATTTTTAATATCAAATCATCATAATTAAATTTAATAACTCTTAGATTAAATTATATCATTTAGAAATTTTTAAAAAAATTCATCTCAGTTCTGATTAGATCTACACGATCCTACGGCGAAAAATAAGATTTTTTCTTCAACTGGTGTCAGAGCTGCATTAGCAATTCTTCAGATCTACCTTAGATCTAATTTTACTTTTATTTATGATCTAATATTAAAAAATTTTAGATATCACATCAGATGTGATTAGATCTAAAATCAAAAAATTAAAAATTAAATAATTTAGATCTAATATGTATAAGATGCATGACTAGACTAGGTATAGAATAGTTTTATATGTAGTCTAGATGATCATGTATTTATTTTGATTGAATATAATTTTAGATCTATTTAATTTTTGTTTTTTTGATGTTATGATTATTGTAATCAGATCTAAAAATAGAAAATAAAGTTTTTAATTTTTGATTTATTCATATGAGATATGAAAGATGCATGCTTAGACTAGTAATAGAATAGTTCTATAAGATATCTAGAATAGTTTTATATTTGTTATGATTAAATTTAAATTTTTTTTTTAAAATTTAATATATGATATTTTAGATCTGAAAGTATACATATTGATGATACATGAGATGTATGTAAGACATGTATTAGTTAGATCTTTTTATATATGATATGTGATCTAACTAGTTTTATAGTAAAAAAATATATTTTTGATTAAGGAGTTTGCCATGGCCATCCGGTCATAAGAACAAAGTAGGGTTTAAAGATCCTCTCCTCCCATTCGATGGAATGTTTTTATGGTGTGTAGGGATGCTGCATATTCATCCTTAATCAGAAATTAGAACTTATTTTTCTATAAAATTTTAGATCCTGAAATCCTAGAATTTTTATTACATGTTTTATTCATGAACCCAAAACATAATTAAGAATTAAGATTATGAAATTAATTAGGTTTAAAAATTATGAATTTTTAGATCTAAGACATATTCATAAATTTGGGTTCGGACTTGGGTAACTCAATTAGATCTAGCGGTTGATCAAATCGAATCAAGAGTTGGTTAGGTGAGATCAAAGAAAGCTTAGATTTGACCAACCTAATAAGATTAAGACTGGGTCAAGATCGAATCACATTGAGATGTGACTCGATCATGTCAAGACCTCATTTGACTCCATGGTTCGAGCCTGGATTGTAGGCTAACCCAATTAGTTCTGATTCGATAATTTGGTGCCTAAGATAAGTCTGGCAGTTATGATCAATTAATTTTTAATTGGGAGTTACTCGATCTGAATGCATTCTTATCAAGTTAATGGCATTTTCCTTCCACCGATCTTACTTACCTAGCCATTTGTGTCAATCCAGTTCTGATTTGAGGTGGCTAACAATTCGAGCCAACCCATGCCACTAGGTTAGTCATAATTGTTATGACTAAGTCAAGTTAAGTTTAAAGAGACCTAAATTATATCTTCCTAAGAAAATATTAAGTCTAAGGTCTTCCACCATTATAGATGTATGGGCCCTTCCCGGGGTTGATTGTTCTCGGTTAGATATAGTGGTTCAGTTGCACTAAAAAGATGCAACCATGTCTATTAGGCATTGGATGCTATGGGTTGGAGGATGGATTGGACTCAATATTTTAGATATGGTGAGGGACCCAATCAAAAATCCAATCTATGCAAATGGTGGATCTGACTTAACTAAGGAGTGGATCAATATTTTGGACACGATAAGATTCATGAATTAGAGACTAGATTAGGATGCACCATGATTAGAGAATCATTGGATAAGAGTTGTCTACTCGTCGATTGATCCATCACCAATAACTATTAGGTGAGGTGGTGAGTCAGTTGGTGGGACCGCACCACCTACTAGAAATCAATAATCATGGAGATTTTCGCATGTCTACCAAGAAAGTGTAAGGATCTGAGTAAATAATGAGAGCCTAATTTATTTAAAAATAAAATTTTTAAATAAATTGGTTAAGTCTAATTACAAAATCTAACTGAAAATTTTGACTCTCTATAGAAAAATATCAGCGTCCAACCCACTAGCCCATATCCTGGACACCCATAGACTGATTGGATCCAACTACAAAGATTGGCTCCAGAACTTTAAAATTATTTTGAATTCTGAGAAGTTGACTCATGTGTTAGAACGAGATCCTCCTACCTTATCAGCCCATCCATCCACTGATCAAAGAGCATCTCTCGAGAAGTGGATGGATGAAAATAACAAAGTCAGGTATTACATGTTGGGCTTGATGTCTGATGAGCTCCAGTGCCAACATGAAGACATTAAGACTAGCCATCAAATGTTGGCTCATCTGTAATAGTTAAATAGTGTAGTCGAAAGAAGAAATCATACCTTATTGGATATGGTACGGACCATGATGTGCTTCATAGAGTTACCTATTTCTTCTTGGAGTTATGCCCTTGAGATCGTAGTATATATCTTGAACTAAGTATCTTCTAAGTCTGTATCTAGCATTCCATATGAGATATGGAGAGGAAAGAAATCTAATCTTAAGTATCTTAAGAAATGGAGTTGTCTAGCATATGTCAAAAGTAATTTTGGATATAAGCCAGATGCTAGAGTAGATAAATATCTATTTGTAGGATATCCTAGAAATAGTATGGGATATCTATTCCACCATCCTACTAAATAAGAGATATTTATAAGTAGGCATGCCATTTTCATAGAGAAAGAGTTTATCCTAGAAAGAAGTAGTGGGAGAAATATTGAACTTAGTAAAGTTCAAGATGAGCAAATAGAAATATCTCAACTAGATGTACACATAAATAGGGAAGAACCAGAACACACAACTCCTATTCGAAGGTCCGATAGAGTGCGAAATGCAGTTGTAAGGTATGGATTCATTATTGAGAATAATAAAGCCCAAATCATTGAGAATGATGAACCTCTGACCTATATGGAAGCTGTCATGAGTAAGAACTCAGACAAATGGCCAGCTGCAATGAAATCCGAGATGGACTCCATGTGTACCAATAAAGTATGGACTTTGGTTAATGCACCAGAGGGTGTGAACCCTATTAGGTGCAAATGGGTCTATAAGAAAAGATTGGAGCAGATGGCCAAATTGAAACCTATAAAGCCAAATTAGTGGCTAAAGATTTCAGGCAAAAATAAGGTGGAGATTATGAAATAAAGCAAATGGATGTGAAGACCGCCTTCCTTAATGATTTCCTAGAGGAGGAGGTTTACATATCGCAGCTAGAAGGATTTATCTCAAGAGAGAGAACAAATCAATATGCAAGCTTAAGAAATCTATTTATGGATTAAAGCAAGCTTCAAGAAGTTGGAACATCCATTTCGATGTAACAGTCAAAGAGTTTGGCTTTATCAAAAATGTGGATGAACCTTGTGTATATAAGAAGACTAGTGGAAGTGCCATTATTTTCTTGGTTTTGTATGTAGATGACATACTCCTCATTGAAAACGATATCCCGATGTTACAATCGATTAAGTTATGGCTATCAAGTAAGTTTTTCATGAAAAACTTGGAAGAAGCATCCTTTATACTTGGTATAAAGATCTATAGAGATAGGTCTAAGAGGATGTTAGGCTTATCCCTATCTAGGTACATTGATGTAGTGCTGAAAGGATTCAGCATGGATGGGAGAAAAAGTAGTTACTTATCCATGAGTCAAGGCATACATCTCTCTAAGAAGATGTCTCCTAAGACACCTAAAGAGAGAAATAGAATGAGTTCTATTCCTTATGCTTCGACAATAGGTTCAATAATGTATGCTATGTTATGTACCAGGCCTGATGTTGCTTATGCCTTAGATGTAGCTAGTAGATTTTAGGCTGATCTAGGAGAGGATCATTAGAAAGCTGTGAAAAATATTCTTAAGTACTTGAAAAGGCTAAGGATATTTTTCTGATATATGGTGGATCTGATCTTAAACTAGAAAAATATTCTGACTTTAGTTTTCAATTAGACCCAGATGATAGCAAATCTATTTTAGGATATATCTTTACTCTGAATGGTAGAGCAATGAGTTGGAAGAGTTTCAAGCAGCAAACTATGCTGACTCAATCACTAAGGTAGAATACATAGTTGCAAGTGAAGCCGCCAAAAAAGCTGTTTGGATGAAGAAGTTTATCACTGAGTTGGGTGTTGTTCTTAAGATTGAGGATCCAGTACCATTTTATTGTGATAATACTGGAGCAGTTGCTCAAGCAAAAAAACCAAGATCTCATCATAAATCCAAACACATTCTAAGATGCTTCCACCTCATTCATGAGATTGTCGAGAGACAAGATATAGTCATTGAACGAGTAGAAGCAAAAAACAATATAGCAGACCCATTTACTAAGGCTCTACCACAGTAGTAGTTTGATCACCACCTCGATCATATGGGGTTGAAATATAAAAATGATTGGCTTAAGTGCAAGTAGGAGATTGAAAGGAATATGCCCTACAAATCAATCAAAATATGTATTTTGATGGATTATTCTTTTAACTTCTAGACTCATGTAATGACATTTATAAATAAATAAAGGCATTTATATTTCATCATATGTTGTCTTAATAGTTTGTTTAAGATTATGATGAACCCCATGGATTATGGCTATGATTTTAGGGTTATGATGAGATCATACCTATGAGACCTAAAATCTTAAAATCTTAATCTAAAATATTCATAGTCGATGGAACATTCAGTTGGGAATCAATATTTTTGGAAAGACTGGCACATCCTATGTATGCTCGATGGAGAGGATGATTGATCTTACTATCATCTGTGTAAGATACTAATACAAGGATGTGGATGCTCATTAGAGAATGGGTTCACTAAATTGATTTGACTTGAGAACATCTAATGGAGTCTTATCTACTTGTCAATAGATGATTCTCGTAGTGGGAGTTGTACATGTAATTCTTTGACCTGAGACTGCCATAAAATCTTGTTTGCATGAATCCATATTTTGGTTCATACTCATTCATGACTTAGTCATGTATGGGGTGTTCTAGATATGGTGGATTGCATATGGAGGTTATGAGTAGGTCAACATGAAAACGATTACTCCTAGTAAGAGGAGATCGCATCTACTTACTTCAATCAAATGATGATTCAAGAAGATTTTGATCAAAGTATGATGAAAATTAGAAATAATTTTTAATATTTTATTAATCAAATTATTAATATATGATTTAGAGAAATATAAATATGATATTAGATTTGACATGATTCCATATGCAGAGTCATATTCGGGATACAGGGTGATCGCAGGATCGAATTATATGGTAACTTTCCATTGAAAGAAATTTTTGGTATTTTCATCAAGATTTCATATCATTCAGGTAAACATGATATGTTGCTAGACATCAATCTTGTCTTATCAGTTTGATCAAATTAAAGAGTTTAATTTGATCATCAATTAGAAACGGTTCTGATTGATCAAATCGGGTCAGTTCAATTTGACCTAAATTGATTTGGTTGAGTTCTAACTAAATTAGATCAAGTTACACCTAGATCCACTACTGGCTAGATGTAGAACATAATAAGTCACACATAAAGAAAATTGATCAAGGGTCTAATTGGATTAGATCATGTTTGCAAGTTAAACATGCTAGCACATGTTGCAAACCTTAGCACCTACAATCGAATCGGATTCAAATTTGGTTCCTATTTGGGCTAATTTAATTTAATTTAAATCAAATCAGATTTGGTTCATTAATTAGGTTTACCTTGGCTTGTTGACCAAGGGATTAGGCACTACATTTCAGCATCCCATGTGCCAGAGAGTCTCTCTTTTTGGCATGTGAGGAATGATGAGTGCACACGGGTCTTTGGCGCATTATTTGTTGGCATCCCTTCTTTCCTTTGTTCTTATCCATATTTTCATGTAACATAATATTTGGCATAAACTTTAGATCTCAGAGAGGGTGCAGAAGACTCCTATCGCTTAAACACCTTTTGGAAAATGGATAAGGCAAGACTCCTAGCTGCCCAAGTCATCCGTGCGCCACTTGGACTAAGAGTCCAAGTGGTTATGGACTCTTATTTCTCCATGCCTATTATTTCTCCATGCCCATTTTTTTCCATGTATCATCTGATGTTGGTGCCCTCTTTGATAGCCATTAGATGGCATTGAGATTTTATCTCAACCATTGAAAGGATGGTGCCATATATTGAAGCATCACGTGACTTCGGGAAAACAATGAAGAACAATTCCGAAGAGTCCTTCTGCATGAAGCGACTCTTGAAAATATTCCTGTAGTTTTCCGCATGTCATGAGATGGTTCAAGGGGCATGAGATGTAAGAGGAGGCATGAGAAATTAAATGGGAGGAGGCATGAGAATTTATTGGAGGCACCCCTACGTACATTATAAAAGGGGCACTCTGGGCTTTCAAATTATTCAATCCAATTCCTTTTTTCTAACATCCTCTCCACTTTGTCCAATTCTCTCTCTTCCTTCTCTTGTTAAGACAAGATCCTATTTAAGGATAGGAAGTCTTCCTTAGGACAAGGATTTAGGAAGAAAGAAAAAGAAGACAAGGAGAATAGAAAGTAAGGAAAAGGAAGGCCACGAGGAAGGAAGCAAGGCTAAGAGAAGGTTCTGCCCAAATTAAATTCTTGCAATAAGAATTTAATTCAAGGAATCAATAATAGAAGGTGTTAGAGGCTTGATCAAATTTTCATATGGATCAACATTGGAGGGTGAACACTTGGGCACCTGGTGGAACCCTTATCAGACCACTACCAAAATTCAGACTCGAATCAAGGTTTACCGATCGAGGTACGTTCCTTGCCCTAAATTTATATTATAATTGCATGTTATATGATCTAAACTTAATAAGGTGGTCCTAGGAAAGGGTTTGGTTTTAGGATTTCATATAAGTTGCTTTGAAATCTATGCTTTCGCCTTAGTCACCAAACTGAACACTGCATCGCTATCACCTTGTCCATGAGATTATGGATCAGGATGACGTCGACCTTCAGAAGATTGATGGAGAAGAACTTGACTAACTCATTTTCTAAAGCCTCGAAACTAAGGAGTACTATGAATGTAAGTAGAAGATGGGTATTTGATACAGTTCTATTTGGCTTTAGTTCAAGTGGGAGTTGTTAGAAAATGTATCCTAAAGCCAATCATCTAAGTTGTAGATGATCAAAATTAGTATATGAATTATCAAATAATAGTAGTTATTTGGCTTATTCATCATAAAAGTTCTATCTTTCTTAAATGAACTCTTAAGTTATGATGAAGTCCTTAGAACCACACTCAATTGATAAAGGAGTATTTATCAGATGGTTCTTAACATTATTCATGACTAAATGATAAGTTATTAACTAGGATGATAACTTATCAAGTATAGATCGCCGTATGTCATATGTGTTGGTTGTCTTTATAACCAAATGGTGTGGAGACACTAGTATGATATACAGGTGGGATGTAGGTGAAGGAACCAAATCTAGAGTTTCACGGATAGATCTTGAAACTTTTTCAAGATCAGACAGTGAAAAACTTAAATAAAATAAATATTTATTTAAATAAGAATGAAAATATCCTAGATCTAAGATTTATTATATGATCAAGGTATGATGTTAAATTAGAAATTAAAAAATACAAAGGAAAGATTAACATGTTGATCTCATCAACATGCTACAATACTATATCTAATGCAGCTATAAAATAAATAGATCATATCTATTACCTATGCAAGTTAGACATTCTAACTTGCTGATCTAGGCTTGAGGATGATATCATGAGCCACACACATGTCCGGCCTCTAAGAGTCGTCCACACGAGCTTACGAGCATGATCAAAAGTCCTGATGCAAAAAATCAGCACAGTATACTAGTACCATGCTGATCTTTCTTTGATGGTTGATCAGATGCCTCCTTCTTCTAGATTTGGACTCTTCCAAAGAGAAGAAGGTGGAGAGGAGGTTTTAGATGTGATACTCTCTCAAAAACCTAAGGAAGAAGGAAAGAGATGAACATGGCAACCCTAGAAGAAGACCCTCTTCTTCTTCTCTTTGCTCTTACCTAGATACCTAGTTTTATGTCGATTGAAACCCAATGCTTAGAGGTTCTCTCTTCCTAATTTTTACACACCTCAAATATCTCTTAATGGTCTATATTTCATAAAAAAAATCACGCCATCCTAAATAAAAAGATATACAGAGTCCAAGTTTGGTAAAAAACTCAAACAAGGAAAGGGCAAAATATGGCAAGTTGTTGGGGCGCCTAACTCTTGGGTGCCCCCACCTTATTTCCTTCCATGGACTAGAAATAGGGGCGCACAAAAACTTCTTCTTTTACCATGAAATTTAGAGAAAATAAAGGTGTGGGTGGTACAATTAGAAGGAGGTGTTTTAGTTTATAAGGATTCTATCTCATAGAATCCTAAATCAAAACTTACTTCTCTTCTTGACTTGGTCAACCATCAAATTACCATATGAGAAAGAGAGGGAGAGAGAAGACATGTGTGAAGATTAGGGAAAAGAGAATTTCCATGAAAGAAATCTTAAAAAATAGGCATGGGGGCATGGAGGGCTAAGGTGGTGCAAGGTATAATCCTAGTCTCACTAGGATTCCATCTATGACTTGGTCAAATATGATTTCTCAAACCAAATTAAATCAAAACTAAGTCAACTAAATTAAATTAGGTTCTAACTCAATTAAGAATTAGATTAAATTAGATTTAATTTTGATTTAATTTTTTAATCAAAATAGAAAATTGGGTTGACCCAAGTCCTAGTTGAACTAGGACTAGTTTTTTCTTGCACTTGGCTTATCCAATAAGTCAATTGGACTTGATCCAATCAAATTCAAATAAAATCTAATTAAATTATATTTAATTAAACTTAATCTAAGCTCTTTGACCTAATCAAATTAAGCCAATTAGCAATTGAATTACTAATCGATCCTCCTGTAACACTTGCACTAGATTAAACATCAATCGTATTGATCATTTTACCCTAGAATGATTCTTAATCGTTGATCAACCATCCAATCGGATCATGAGCTCTCATGTGTGTGACCTCATAGGTCTAAATCTAAATCAATAGTATAAGAATAAATTTTTGTATCAATTGAAGTAACCATCTAGCAATGATATCCGACGGTTGGATAGGTCGAATGTGTAGAACAACATCCTTAGAACCCATGCGGATATAGTTTTCATATAATTCATCCACTTGACCAATATGCTTGTAGGATACCTAAGAGTTCAACTATCAACTTTGATCAGGTTGTCCATATTGTATTTCAAAATATCAAATCCATCTGATGGATTATCCTGGCCAAGGTTTTGCTATATTGAAATACAGTGATACATTCTTCTCCAACTCTTGGAGTGGTCAATTCCATCTTGATCACACTTTGACTTTGCAAGTACTTGACTGTGCCTAGAAGCCTTCCATTATTAAATTAAAATTTTAGTTAGTCTGATACCAAAGCATAGTGAGTTACTTGTAAGTCACTGAGGTGATCTCAGGTCTAAGAGATACTTATACCTATATCCCATTAGAGATATTTTCGATAGCAGAATGCTCTGAAGTTGATCACATTCAATGATGATGTACCCATACATCTCACCTGTATGCCATACCAATGTCTCCATACTCCTTGGTTAAGAGGATAACTAACCTATATGGCATACAATGACCTATGCTCGATAGACGCTATCATCCTAACTAACAGCCTATCATTTGATCGTGAATAAATTTAAGAACTAATCGATAAATCCTCTCTTTATCGAAGCTTAATAGTCCTAAGGACTTCATTACAATAATGAAGTTTGTTAGAAGATGAATACTTGATGATGAAAAATATCAAAAATATATTTTATTTATTAATGAATCAATTACATATATAATGTAGCTTAACCATCAATAGGTTGACAATTGGCTTTGGAATACATTTTTCAATAGTAGGAGTATATCTGTACTGAATATGATTGATGGAGCACTCTACTATCAAGAGTAGCTAGCTAAGGGTTATGGGTGTAAGTGTCTCTCCGACTTGAAATCATCACGCTGACTTACAAGCAATTTACTGTACTTTAGTGCCAAACTACCTATATTTCTAATACAAGATCGGAAGATTTTTTGGTATAGTCAAGTATTTGTAGAGTCAGTGTATGAATCAAGTTAGGATTGACCTCTCCTGATTAACATCAAGGTGCAAATGTCTCACTATGTTTTAATTTAGTAAAACTTTAGCCTAGGTAATCCTTATGAGGAGTCACAGGATTTGCAAAATTTTGAAACATAATATGGATGACTTGTATGAGTGTTAAAAGCTAACTTGAAGTCATCATGAGCATTAAGACTCAAAGGGATGAATTATACGGTAACCATAGGCCAGGGTTCTAAGAATGTTGCTTTGCATACATTCGATCTATCTAGACATCGGGTATCATTATTATACGATCATTTCAATTGGTATAGAAATTGATTTCTATGCTATTGGCTTCAGTTTGAATCAATGGGGTAACACACATAAGAGGTTGCTATCTGATTGGTTGGTTGATTGATGATTAAGAATCGTTCAGTGATCAAATCATCAATGCGATTGATGATCGATCAAGTGCAAGTATTGTAGGATGATTGATTTGCAACTGAATTACTAATTAGCTCAATTTGATTTAGCAATTGAGTTGAGATCGAGTTTAATTAAATTAGATTTAATTAGAAATGGTTTGGACTTGATTGGATCAAGTCCAATTTGTTCATGAGATAAGCCAATTACAAGAAAAAAATAATTTTCGGCTGAATTAGTATTTGAGTGCATCTAATTCCTAATTGACTTAGAATTTAAATTAGATTTAAATCTAATTTAATTAGGCTCCTAGTTAGACTAGGATCATCATTTAATTAGGTTACATTAATCCTAGTTCAATTGGGTTTGAAAGTAGGGATTTGATCTAGTCTTCCTTTTTTTGTTGGGTACCTCCTATTTAAAAGTTATTGTGCATGAGAAACTTGGATTTTTGGCATGCAAATTCTAAGAGAGAGGGAGAGAGGGCATGGAGGTTAGGCACTCCAAGTTGGTTGGGGCATGAGGTTTCTTTTGGACACCAATTATGGATGTTCTGAAGTAAGAAGAAGAAGAGAAGAAAGTCTTCTCTTAGGTCTTCTTTGAGAGTTTTTTTTTATTCATCCTTTTGTGATATTTTCCATCAGAAAAAATCAAAGAGAGAGAGCCATGGAGCATGGAAAAACTCTAGAGGAGAAGGTCTTCTCTTGTCAGGCATGGAGATCTATTTAGGACATCAATGATCGATGTCCTGAAAGAGAAGATATGTCTTCTTTTAATGATTTTTTTTAGCCTATTTTGTTTCTTCCTTTTAGAAGATCCAAGAGTTGGTCTTCTCCCTTCATCCTCCTCCTTATCTTCATCTCTTGAAGTATTCAAGAGATCCAAAGAATTTTTTTAGATCGACCATCAAGAGGGATCTGCAAGAAGCTAGTACTTTGAGCAGATCTTCATTCGACGGACCTCTGATTAGCATACTGACTTCATGTGGACCACCTATAGAGGCCAGACACACTGTGTGGCTCCAAGCAGCAAGGACAACATCGAATATCAGCTGTGGTATTCTCGACCTGGATGAAGGTAAGTGATCTGATCTCTTTTTTGACCTAGATTAGATCTAGGGTTTCTAAGAGTGCTTTAGATTTAGGGTATTGATATGACCAATACCAATCACTAATTTATTTTTCAGATTTATTCATGCGTCATGATATATCGTAGATCCTAGATGTAGGGTTTAGTGATTACATTATATGCATAAATAGGTTAAATTGTTTAATCTATGTCTTCTACTGCATCTAATTTTAAAAAAGTTTAAAAGATATGCATGAAACCCTAAATGGTTTTCCAACACGTGACACTTATGGCAAGGGCTATATCAGGTCATGTACATAGCATGGCATATTAGGCTCCCTATGGCTGAAGCATAAGGGATCCAACTCATGCTCCCAATCTTCTTAGGTGTGCTAGCGCACATCTTGGAGAGATGAATGCCATGTCAATGGGATAGAAGTCTTCTCTTAGAGTTCTCCATGTTGAACCTTTTTAGTACTTTGTCTATGTATATTTTCTATGCAAGACCTAACATCCTATTCGGTCTCTCTCTATAGATCTTAATTTCTAGAATAAAAGATGCTTTTCCTATGTCTTTCATGAAAAATTCTTTGAACAACCAACTCTTGATCGAGGTTAGCATGAGAATATCATTTTCAATAAGGAGGATGTCATCCATGTACAATATGAGAAATATGTAGTCCTCTCACTGATCTTCTTATAAATATAAGACTCCTTATTCTTGATGAAATCAAATGATTTGATCGCATCATTGAAACAAGTGTTCTAACTCTAAGAACCTTGCTTCAATCATTAAATGGATCTTTTAGCTTACAAACTTTGTGATCTTCATCACTGAAATTGAAACCCAAGGATTGCTCCATATAGATATCTTTCTCGAGATATCCATTAAGGAACATAGCTTTTATATCCATTTACTAGATTTTATAATCATGATAAGCTATAATTCCAAGTAGTATGCGGATGGATTTTAGTATTGTTGGTGCAAAAAATGGTGCTGATGCCAGAGTTTGTTAAAGCTAGAGAAGATAAAGTTGCTGATAAGACCTGCAAAATAAAATCCAGACTAGAGATGGATGGCTGATAATATCATAAATTTATTAATAAAAATATTAATTTATTAATTAATTTATACTTATTTTTAAGAATTAATATTTTTATTAATCTAAATAAAGAAAATAAATTCATCAATAAAAAGATCTCATTTTTTTGGTTATAATGAAATAAATTTGAAGTCAATCTGATTTAAAATAAATTTAATATAAATTTTCAAAGAAATGAAAAATAAAATAAAAATAAAAATAAAAGGAAAAAGAAAAATGGTGCCCCCAGCTAGCCGGCCCATGTTCAGAGTCTAGCCTACGCATGTCAACCCGCCAGCCTGCATTTGATCCATGGAATAGTGTAGACCACCAGCTCAGCGATAACCGACAAATCGGGAAACACCACATGGTAGACCAAGAGCTCTAAGAGGTTTACAGCATTTTTGTAGCGGCGCATGAGGCATTTTGTCATTTCACTCATTGAAATGCATGCATCGATTGGTTGTGGGTGCGGTATGCCCGGTTCGGTGATCTATGGCAATAGTAAGTGCGCGATCAGATAGCTGTGGTCGCTTGCAGTCAAGATCGAACGGTGGTGGTTGGTTCAAAGTTTAATTCAAACTCCATCAAGCTCTTAGGTGCCATCCGATGACAGCACTCGATTCCATCCTTAATCAGACGGTCCAGAATGCTCCCGACAATGATCAAGACACCTAGGCATGTGATCAATGGCCTAATTTCCTCCATCAACATGCAATCAATGGCTAGAATGTTTTCTGACTTGATCTGGACCATTATATATCCATTTTTGGTACTTTTTGAAGCCTTGAATCACCATCTGATAGCCAGAATGCACAGAATTTCATAGGAAACATGATCCAACAATTTTATGCTTTTTTCTTCAACAAATATGCATCTATACCAAGTATTTAGTCCCATGTTGTCTGATAACAAAGTCTTCAATCCTCCAACACCTATTTAAAGGACCTTAGGCCTCTAGAGTTCAGTGTCTTTGGTTAAGGTGAAGCTTTGGTACATGGTAGAGCCAGGCTTAAATTTTAAAAGAAATATATCCTTTTAAATCTAATTAAAAATCTCATGACAAGATTAGAAACCCTAACTGCTTAGACCATGCATCATATTAGTTTTATTTTTTTTATTTTGGTGATTACTGGAGGCAAAGTAAGCTTTTAAAATTCAATTAATTGCATGCATCTAGTTTAAATTACATAGAACCCTTTGATTGAAAATTTTTTATGCATATTCATATTAAACCAAATTAAGGGCACAACCCAATTAAATAAGATAAGGTGAGAATTTGATCACCCTTTCTTAGCCCACAAACAACCAACCAGTATCCTACATTGACCTAAGCCTTTAATTTTAAAATCAATTAGACATCAACCCTAAAAGCTCGAGCTCATTCGAACATGGAATCCTAAAGTTGGACCAAGTTAGGGTTAATTAATTTAATTGATGTCTAGAAAAATGGTTCAGGGATGATTGGGCCCAAAGAAAGATGGTTACTTAATTGGTTCTGTTAGCTTACCTAGCCAAGCATAATTAGTGTCTAAGACAAGCAACGGAGGAACTCCTATCGATCTTACACTTAGCCAATTGATTGGCTGATCCTATACTTAGAGGATTTGAAGGTGATCTTGATAGTTAGGAGCTATCTAGATCTAGGATAATCCTTAATCAAGATTGATTGACCAACTTGATTGCTAACCAATATTAAATCTAATTATAACTTATTCTTCTCTCTCTTCTTAGCTTTAGAACTTCTTAGGACCTCTTCTTTAGAACTTTTCTTTCTTTCTTCTGCTTTTACTCTTCAAAAATAAAATAAAATAAAAATTAAATTAAATTAAATTAAATAAACTAAAAAATTATTAAAAATAATAATTAAATTAAATTAAATTAAATTAAAAATAGTAATTAAATAAATAAAATAATAAAAATATAAAAAATATTTAAAAAAATTAAAATAATTAAAATAATGATAAAATAATAATAATAAATATAAAAAATAATAATAAAATTTTAAAAATTTTGAACCATACATTAGGGTTGCACTAATACATACATGGTAGGAAATCACTTTATCTGACTAGTTGAACCCAATTATAAAATTAAATGACTAAACCATATTAAATTCAGATAAACAAATGGCTAAAAATTTTAAAGAACCACCTAAGCAGATGAAGGAATATTTTATTTCTTCCATCTATAATCCATCGACTTGTATCCAATTATCTGAAATTCATGCTACCCACTATGAGATCAAGCCAACCATAATCCAGATGCTCCCATAGAAAGATGGGAGCACCAACGAAGATCCTTATAAGTATCTAAATGAATTTTTAGAAATCTACCCTACGATGAGGATTCAAAATTTAGCTGAGAATGCCTTTAGACTCATTTTATTTCTCTTATCATTACAAGACAAAGCCAAGTACTGGCTTGGCATAATAGGAAGATCAATTAAAACTTAGGCTGAATTATAAAGTGAATTTCTTAAGAAATTTTATCCTAAAGGCCAAACCAATATTATGAGGCGAGCTATCACTAGATTTGCTCAGCTTTCAAAAAAATAAATTCACGAGTCATGGGAGAGACTTAAGAAACTTATTAGAAAATATCCACACCATGGTCTATCTAAGTGGCAAATAGTTCAAGCTTTCTATGAGGGTTTAGGAGACCAATATAGACAATTGGTAGATGCATCCTGTGGAGGTGCATTCATGAACAAGAATGAGGACGAAGCCTATACTTTGTTTGAAAACCCTGAGTAAAAACTCAATTAATCATGCTTCATTATCTTTCTACCAAACCTGGGCAGGGATCCATGAATTTAAATATCTAGAATCTAGTCCTAAGACTGATTCAAATTTGATAAATAAAGTAAACTTTCTTGTCCAGAAATTAGATCAAGTCCTAACACTAAGTCAACAATCTCCTGCACAACACACATCATCTTCTAATTATCAAAAGATTTATTCAATCTGTGCTAGCCCGACCCATCATGTGAGTGAATGTCCCATGGCTGCATAGTTTCCATCTTTTATCCAAGAATAAATTCAAGCTGCTCAAGGCTACTCCAAGCCTGTTAGTGATCCTTTTTCAAATCCATATAATCCAGATTAGAGGAACCATTCTAATTTTTCTTGGATATCCAAACAGACTCAAGCTCAAATCTAAATTCCATCTGTCAGGCTCCAATATCAAAATTATGCCTATAATAGTGGTCAGCCTAGTCAATCCACTTAGCTATTACATTATAATCAGCCATCATACCCACCTCCTCAATAGACCAATCTAGCTAACAATAGATTTAACCAACTTTAATAATTAATTTTGACTTAACAACAATTTATCACTAGGCTAGAAGCTCAAATAGGATAATTATCTGAGTCTAATATGAGGAGAGAACTAGGTCAATTATCGAGCCAATCGATTCATATAAAAATCATTGTCCACCAATCACCTGGACTAAATTATCAATTTAATGTCCCACCTAAGAATCCCCAATTAAAGAATGCCAAAGTAATTTCTGAACTTAAAAGTTATAGAATTCTTATGGACCCATACCAAGATCAGATGAGAGAGGCTAGTACTGATGCTAGCCAAAATAAAAATTTAGAGGAATAGGTTAGTACTGAAGCTAACCACATAGAAGAACCTAAGCCTGAAATCGATACTGATGCTGGTTCAAATTTAAATGAGACCGATAAAGAAGAGAAGAGAGCGGATGATTTACCTGAGACCTATAAATCTATAGCCCTGTTCCCTTCAACCTTAGAAGTCGGTTCTTCAAGTAAAAATCAATAGACATGCAATGAAGTGTCAATGGAGCTATTTAAGCAAGATTATATTAATTTACCTCCACAACTAAAGCCATCTTTAGTCATCCTTCCAGTATCCATTGCATTAAACTTAACTTCTAACTCAGAAACTCCATTCATAAGTATTTTAGAGGAATAAATAGAAGAAATTCTTGATAAACAAGGGTCTGAGAATAGGATCGCATCCTATGTTCTCTTAATTAATAATGATTATATTAATAATGGGATCATAAACTATCTTCCTGAGATTAGCAATTCAAAACCATTGGAATTTGTCAATCCAGTATTTGATACAGGATAGCAAGCTGCATTGTGTCTAGCTGAAGATGATAAACTTAGCACTTGTTGGGAGACAATCTAATATTTAGTTCTTTCATCTAATTTATATTTTTAGCTTATTTTCCTTTTAGGATATGTTGAATAAAGTTGGAGGAAGAGCTTAAATTTTCAAAGGGACACATTGGACCAAATATATTGTATTCTTTCCTTTTCTTTATTACACCCTTTTATTTTTCCTTCTCCATTGAGGATAATGTCGATTAAGTTGGAGGATAGAAAAAATACATAAAATAAATTTTTAAAAAAATATCTCTAAAATAAAAAAAAAATCTTTTAAATAAATCTTTAAAAAAATTGAATAAACCATGTTTCAGAAAAGAAAATTTTGAGCAAAATAGATCAGAAAAAGTAATAAAGTTAGAAAGTATTTGCTAATGACTATAGCGAGTCAGGAAGTAAATTAGGTGGTCAGACTTTTTAGGTCATTAAAGGCTATCAGCACTTTAAATTGCACATGCACACTAATGAGGTAAAGTAAGTGTTGATTATAAGACCAACTGAGGATTCAATTATCACTAAAAGAAATTGATGATTAATATATACCCTAATTAAAGAAATTTGAATTTAATGAAAAAGCTACCTGCCCAAAATAAAAGTACAAAAGATAGAGTATATGTGAATTACCCTAAGCTTAGTAATTGAGTCTCTGCACTTAAGTCAAGTATGAAAATACACGTCAAATGGTGGAAGAAGGCCATGATGCTCAGCATGTTAAAAAAAAAAAAAGGTAGTGTGAAAGCTACCTTAATTTATGCATTTACCTTGGGGGTGTATAGAAAATTAACCAAAATAAGTGGTAATAGAAGATACATTCGTCCTTTAAATTAACATCCAAATAGTAAGTTAGACTTCACAAATATAAGTGCTGAAAATATTTGGATGAATTCTAAAAGAAGTTTCTGATTAATCTGACCATAAAATTTACTTCTGAAACTCAATACTTAGTAATATTGTCTAAACTTTTGATCTTAAATCCTAAAGCTATTTTTGTGAAGGAGGATCTCAATGAAATATGGTAATTAATCTAGACTAGTATGATATTACTAAGAGACTAGCAATGAGTAAGTTGGAGGGTGTGATAATATCATAAATTTATTAATAAAAATATTAATTTATTAATTAATTTATATTTATTTTTTAGAATTAATATTTTTATTAATCTAAATAAAAAAATAAATTCACCAATAAAAAGATCTTATTTTTTTGGTTATAATGAAATGAATTTAAAGTCAATTCAATTTAAAATGAATTTAATATGAATTTTTAAAGAAATAAAAATAAAAATAAAAGAAAAAAGAAAAATAGCGCGCCCAGCTAGTCGGCCCGCATTCAGAAGTCAGCCCATGCACATCAGCCTGCCAGCCTGCATTCGGTCCATGGAACAGTGTAGACCACCAGCTCAGTGATAACCGACGAATCGAAAAAAGCCATGTGGTAGACCAAGACCTCTAAGAGGTTTACAGCATTTTTGTCACAATGCATGAGGCATTTTTGTCATTTCACTCATCAAAATGCATGCACCGATTGGTTGTGGTGTGCGGTATGCTCGGTTCAGCGGTCTATGGCAATAGTAAGTATGCGATCGGATGGCTGTAGTCGCTTGCAGTCAAGATCGGATGGTGGTGGTTGGTTCCAAGTTTAATTCAAGCTCCATCAAGCTCCTAGGCGCCATCCGACGGCAGTGCTTGATTCCACCCTCGATCCGACAGTCCAAAATGCTCCCAATGGTGATCAGGACACCCAAGCATGCAATCAATGGCCTAATTTCTTCCATCAACATGTGATCAACGGCCAGAATATTTTCTGACTTGATCAGGGTCATTATATGTCCATTTTTGGTATCTTTTGAAGCCTTGGATCACCATCTGATGGCTAAAATGCACAGAATTTCACAAGGAACTTGATCCAATGATTTTATGCTATTTTCTTCAACAAACATGGATCTATACCAAGTATTTAGTCTCATATTTCCTGATAACAAAGTCTCCAGTCCTCCAACACCTATTTAAAGGACCTCAGTTCAGTGTCTTTGGTTAAGGTGAAGCTTTGGTATAGGATAGAGCTAGGCTTTTGGTTAACAGCTGCTTTGAGGTAACTGGTACCGAGAGGAAGAGCTGGACTTCTGCACCATCTTTCCGCCAATATCGATCCAAGATCAAGATCAATTTGCTTCTAGTTTTTATTTTTTATTTTTTCCTATCTTTTTAATTTATGAAATTAAATTTTGAATTTTAATGCAAAATTTTTTTTTATGCAATTTAAATTTATGCTTTTTATTTTTATTACAAATTTATTTTTATTACAAGTAGATGATAAGATCTAAATAGTAGATCCTGGTACCAAGTTTATTTTTCTGCACTATTTAAATCCTGCTTTTAATTTTTGACTTTAATTTTATTTTCAAAATCTCTCATTTTCTTTTGTAAAATTAAAGATTTAAAGTCTAAAATACTATCTTTCCTATGGATTCGACCCAACTCAATGCTATCTATGTACTTTTAATTATTTTAAGAAGTCATATTAAACTTATAATTATGATATTTTAATGATGGTATCATGATCTATCAGTGGCTCTGGTAGAACCCTCCGACAGTCAAGTTAGTTCTCCGACCAACAAGAATGGAGTACTCAAAAAAATGTAAGCGGAGATGAGAGCCCAGAGAGAAAAACGTAACTGGAGGATCCTTTATATAGATGGAGCGTATAGCAGATTGATGGTAACAGCCATAACTGTTTGCTAGTGGGCCATTCGGGCCATGTGGAGTTTGTTACGTGGAGTGAGCTATCATTTGTCATGACTTGTAAGTGGTTGGAATTGATTTGTTGGAGTTCAGGTGAGAGGTTGAAGACTTTGTGCTTGAGGATGATTGCTCATATAGAACTCAAGATTGGATTGACCAAACTTGAAAGTTGGCTTCTAAGTTGCAGGGGGACCTATTGTTAGTTGGAATCTATCTTTATCACCCTTGATAATTTTGAGGAGCTTGGCCATTATCAAGGTCGGTCGGGAGCAGATATGAACGATCGAGCTGGAGACCAGAGAGAGGATAGTTGGTTCTTCGTTGCAGATCATGGCTAGGGTTTTTAGAGGAGTTCAGCCAAGAAGGTAGAAATTCGGGATTCACTGGTAGCTAGAATGGATGAACATCAAAACTCCTGCTGGTACTGCTCCTACTACTTTCTGAAGTTCAGTCGATACCCAAGATTAGCCCAAAAGAGCATTGGGGTTCACAATTGGCAAGGTAGCTATTGCTCGCTCCAGATTTGAAGATCAAACTTACATTGATGATGGGGTCCTTTTACTATTCAAATATGCTCGATTGACATGCATGATATACACCGGCTAGATCTGCAATTATCAGGAGGGAATAAAGAAATTCGGCCACTCTCAAAGCTGGTTGTTGTTCATACACCAAAGTGAAAGAATTCAATTTGAAAAGAATTCATCTAAAGAAGCCTGGCTAGAGAGGAGTTTGACTAGAAAGGAATTTGGCTGGCTAGATTTCTTAATATGCAATTGGTGAGATACACTACCTGTAATGAAGGAATTTGGGCATCTTCAAGATCTATCATAAGCAAGGTCAGATGGTGCTGGGATTTGATACTTGAAACTTAATAGTCTGTCTTGAGTCAAAGGGTAGAATCAGTTAAATAACAACTCCTCTCACTATTTAAGTTTGTCCGACTGAAGTTCTATTCTGTAGTCACTGGTAGAGAATTGATGATCGCTATTATGAAGGTCGTCCGACATACATGGATTGGAGATCGTCCTTCCCAATGTAGGGTGGAGATATCAGTGAGAATCTTCATGATGTCCAGCTAATCATCTTGTTCTCAGAAGATCATTGTGATTTTATTTTAATAGTGATTTCTATTTTTTCATCTTTTATATTTTTTTAATATGGAATAAAGATTGTTCTTCTTATTATATCTTTTTGTCTTTATTTTCTTGCAATTGATTTGAAATAGTTTATTATCCT
This sequence comes from Cocos nucifera, assembly GCA_006176705.1. Lineage (NCBI taxonomy): Eukaryota > Viridiplantae > Streptophyta > Magnoliopsida > Arecales > Arecaceae > Cocos > Cocos nucifera. The sequence continues at coordinate 486,064 of QRFJ01000113.1, read as the reverse complement.
TAGGACGAGCCATGATCTATGGATATAGTTTATGCTCTTGGGATAGATTATATTTTAATTAATTCTTTTTATTATATCTAAATTAATTTAGACTAGCCTATAACTTTGAGGGATGCATTGTGATGTAAGGGTACAGACCATGCTCTCTAAGATAGATTATATCTTTATGATTAGATATCAATTATAGTATATTAAAAATAATACCAGCTACTAGATAAATTAATTAAGATCCTGAGAATCCATCTCCATACTTGTAGCTCCACTTTAATTAATTTGCTATTTCTTTGCTTTCCTAATTAATTTAAGTAGCCTTTTAATTAATCAACTTTTAATTAATCTTAGTCTTGCTTTTAATTTATTATTTAAATATAATTAATATGATTTCTAAGGATATGATATCGACTCATCCTATCTATATAGTAGTGAGTTAGGTTTTATTTTTGATTGCCTACGACAGCGATCACTGCCCATGTCAAGGATGGAAAACTTGAAGTCGAACTGGCCAAACTTGAAGGTCGGCTTTCAAGTAGTGGATGGTGAACTAGCAATCAGGTTTCAAGCTTGGATTTTGCTGGTGTTGCTTTTGACAACTTTCAAGAGCTCGCCGCCTTCAAGGTCGGTCAAAAGTAGGTGTGGGCATTCGGACTGGGGGCCAAAGAGGGGATGGTAGGATCTTCAAATGAGGATTGTGGCCAGACTTTTTGATAGGAGCTCGGCTAAGATAGCAGGGATCCAGGATCAATTGGAAGTTGAGATGGATGAGTGTTAAGACTCATGGCTTCTCGCTAATGCTGTTCTAATTGCTCCTAGAAGTTTGGCCGCCCTTAAGGTCAACCAAAGATGAATATCAGTATTGTTCCAGGGGGACTGAAGGTTAGAAAGGATGATGGATTCTTTGATTAGGACCATAGTTATACCCTCTAGGGGAAGGCAAGGTCCTTTTGCTAACTCAAGTTCATCCAATCGAGGTCCTTGGTATAAGAGTGGTAAGGTCTGCTATTCATAAAGCGGAGTAGAGAGACTCGACTGGAGAGAAATTTGATTAGAAAGAAATTTGACTGGCTGGGATCCTCGATGTGAGATTGATAAGATCTGCTATCTGTAGTGAAGAAATTCGGCTGCCTTCAAGGTCGGCCATCAAATAAGATCGGACTATTCTAGGATTCAATACTCGATGGAGTCCTTTTGTCTATCTTGAGCCAAAGGTCAAAATCAGTCAAAGGGCAACTTCTTTTTGTTCAAGTTCATCAGGCCAAAGTTCATCATTCCTTTAACAAGTTTCGCGGTCATTGAAAGAGAGCTAATAATTATTAGTAAGAAGATCATCTGACATACATAGGCTGAAGATCGTCCTTCTAGAAAATGATAGGAACAGTGAAGCAGTTTAGCTGAAGCTCGGGACCAAATGCCACTACTCCAGGTAGTACCATATCGAGGTCAAGCGATCTATCAGACTTCGGCGGGAGCTATTTCATCCCCAATAGTCACCTCTATAGATGACTTCTCCAAGAAGGTATGGATTTATCTGATCAGAAAAAAATCAGATATTTTTACCTAATTTAAAATCTAGAGAGCTAAGGTGGAGAAGGAGATAGGATAGCTAGCGAAGCATTTAAGGTTTGATAATGGAGAAGAATACACTTGCCTGAAGTTTAGGAGATACTATGAGAAAAATGGTATCAAACATAATTACAGAGTAAAGATGACCCCTCAGCATAAAGGTGTCACGGAGAGGATGAACTAGACATAGATGAAGAAGGCTAGGAGCTTGAGGTTGTAGGTATCACTATCCAAATCTTTTTGGGCTGATGCTCTTACTTATGCTTGTTTTCTTGTTAATAGATCTTTTCATAGAAAATTGAATGGAGAACTTCTAGAAGCTATCTGGAGTGTTGTAAAACTTAAGTAGGATTTCATGCATGTCTTTCGAAACTTTTTCGAAATTAAATGTAGTGAAAGACATAGATTAATCTAATTAACCTATTTATGCATGCGATGAGATCATTAAACACCTACATCTAGGATCTATGATATATCAAGATGCAAACATAAATCTAAAAAATAAAATAAAACTGGTATTGATCATATCAATATCCTAGATCATATCTAGAAAACCCTAGATCACATCTAGGTTAAGAAGAGATCAAATCTCTTTACCTTTGCACGGGTCGAGAACATCGTAGCTAAAATTCATGGTTTTCTTCATTGCTTGGAGCCACATAGGTTATTCGGGCTTTACATTGTCCACATGAGGTTGTCATATTGATTGGAGGTTCATCGAATGAAGATCCACTTGAAGTGCTAGCTTCTTGCGGATCTCTCCTGATGGTTGATCTGTAAAACTTTCTTTGGATCTCTTAGACACTCCAAAAGAGGAAGATTTGAAGGAGGATAGATGGAGAAGATCAACTATTTAATCTCCCAAAAATATAGAAAAGAAGGTTCAAGAAAAACCCTTAAGAGAAGACCCATCTTCTCTTCCTTTTCTCTCATTAGGACAAACCTTAGACTTATCCTAAAGAAGCCTCACGCCCCATCAAGAGGAGACCCTCTCCTCATAACTTTCTCATGCCCCTTCTCTCTAACTTTTCCCATGGAGTAATCTCCCAAAACATGGAGAGGAAAAGGCTCTAAAGAAAATCCTAAGAGGAGACCTTCTACTCTTCATTTTCTCTCTCAACAGGACATGAAGAAAGGTTATCCAAAAGAAGCCCTCACGCCCAACATCTTGGAGTGCCCAACCACCCACACCCCTCTCCATTTCTCTCTCTAAAATTTGCATGGAATACTTTGGTATCTTATGCCCAAAACAATTTAAATAATGCACCACCTACAAAATAGGAAGGAAACCAAGGAGAATAAAAGGATTATGACTCTTATTGAAAGAGTCCTTGGGTTATCCAACTCTTGGATGCCCCCTCCCTCAATATGTGGCACAAGAGGACTCTCCTCTTCTAATTTTGTGCATGGAATCCTTCTCTCTTCTCACACCAAGAGGACTCTCCTCTTCTCTCTTCTCACACCAAGAGTTTCTAAAAAGTGGGCGCAATCTTGGTGGCAAAGACTAGATCAAAATCTAGTCTAACGTGTTTTAGATGCGGTCCAACTCTTGGATGCCTTCCCCTGAAATTCAGGCATCAAGAATAGGAAATCCATGCATAAAGGGAAGAAAGTTGGGGCAAACAAAAAAAATTTTGGCATGGAAAAATATGGCGCAAAAGTGAGAGGAGTTTTTAGGATCTAAAACTCTAACAATTTATAGTCCTAGGTCAAAACAACTTCCTTGTTTTGACCTAGTCGAATTTGTTTCCAAAACAAAAGGAGATAAGGTGCAAAAGGGGTTTTAGGTATGGGAAAAGTCATGTAAATATCTAAAAATAAATATGGGACGTGGGCTATGACATGGTGCAAGGGAAAGGAAGAATCTCAGTCCAACTAGGACTCTCTAATATGACTAAGTCAAACCTTAATTTCAAATACTTTTAAATTAAGATTCATGCAATCTAATTAAGGATGATCCTAGTCCAACTATGAGCCCAATTAAATTAGATTAAACTATATTTAAATTTGATTTAAAATCTAACTCATTTAGAAATTAGGTGCACTCAAGTCCTAATCAAACAAGAAATTATTTTATCTTATAATTGACTTATCTTACAAACCAATTAGACTTGACCCAATCAAGTCCAAACTAAATTTAATTGAATCTAATTCATTTAGACTTGATCTTAGCCCAATTGCTCAATCAAGTTAAACCAATAAGCAATCCAATTGCTAATAGATCCTCTTTTTTTAAAAAACTTGATAGATTGCGATACTGTCCTTAAAATATCATAATTATCAGTTTAGTCTGACTTTTTTTAAAACAATTAAGAGCATGTAGATAGTAGCAAGTTGGGTTGAATCTATAGGAAGGCAATGATTTAATTTTTTGAAATCTTTGATTTTGATGAAAAGAAAAGAAAAAGAAAAAGAGATTTTTAAAGTTAGAAAATAAATTAAAAATAAAAAATAAAATTTAAATGTTGCAGAAAAAATAAACTTGATACTAAGACCAACTAATTAAATCTTAGCATCTACTTACAAAGAAATTAAAGAGCAATTGAAATTAAAGAAGCAGAATTAAAAGAGCAGAAATTTAAGAACAAAAATTAAAAGAGCAATAACTTAATTTTTCATTAAAATTAAAACTCAAAATTTAAATATAATAACTAAAAAGAAAAGAAATAAAAATATAAAAAACTCTTAATCTTTAGATCAGCAGTAGTGTGAAGATGGCATAAAAGTCTGGCTCTTCTTCTCGACACCATCTACCTCGAAGCAATCTTTAGCCAAAGCCTGACTCCCACCCTTTACCATGGCTTCTTCTAGATCAGATATCTCAACTCTGATGTTCTAGGATTTTTTTATAGCTACTGGAGGGTTGGAAACTTTATTATCAGACAATGTAGGACTAAATACTTAGTATAAATCCATATTTGTTGAAGAAAATAGTAGAAAATCATTGGATTAGAGATTCTGTGAAGTTCCTGTGTGTTCTGGCAGTCAGATGGCGATCCAAAGCTTCAAAAAATATCAAAAATGGATGTGTAATAGCCCAGATCAAGTCAGATTAAGTTCTAGCCATCGGATTGAGCTTTGATGAGAGAAATCTAGTTGATGATTGCATTTAGGGTGTTTTAATCATCGTCGGGAGTGATTTCGATCGTCGGGATCGTGTTATAAGGAAGCTGAGAACCAAATCAGCGAAGAAAAGAAGCCCCACCATCCAATCTTCACTACAAACCATATGGACCATTCGATCATGCCATTACTATAGCTACGGATCTTACGGACAGACCACACCGTGGACCTCAACCAATCAGCGCCAATCTTAACCAATGAAATTACAAAATTGCCCATATATGTCGCGATGAATTTCCTATAGACCCATTAAAGGTCTTGGTCTGCCATGCAGCAACCTATGATTGGCCTCTTTCTGCTGAGCTGGTAGTCTATGGCCACTTTCATGGATTGGTCGCTGGTTCACTATGCACCAATGGGCCTAGTTTGGTGGGTTGCTGGACCGCGGGCTAGCGGGCCACCATCTCTGTAGGGCCAAATAGTTGGCTGAGCTGGGATGCACTGGCTTAGCAGCTTGGCAGGACACGCTGGCTCAGCTGAGCACACTAGCTTTGATGGCTGAGCTGATTAATTTTATTTTATTATTATTATTTTTTCTTTTGTTTCTTTTAAAAATTCATATTGGATCCATTTTAACTCTGATTCGCTCTAAATTTATTTCATTATGACTAAAAAATAAGCTCTTTTTATTAATAAATTTATTATTTTTATTATTATTTATTTTTAATATTTTATTTTTAAAATTTATTTTTATTATTATTTATTTATTATTAATTTTTTATTTATTTTATTTTTATTATTTTATTATTTATTATTTATTATTTTTAAAATATTAATATAAATTGATTAATAAATTAATATTTTTATTAGTAAATTTATGATACTTATCACACCTCCTAACTTACTCATTGCTAGTCCCTTAGCAATGTAATGCTAGTCTTTAATTAATCACCATATTTCATTAAGATCCTTCTTCACAAAAATAGCTATAGGTTTAAAGTTCAAAATTTTAGATAGTATTACTATCTAAGTACTGAGTTTTAGAAGTAAATTTTATGATCAGATTAATTAGAAATATTTTTAGAATTTATCTAAAGATCTACAGCATTTGTGCTTATAAAGTCTAACTTAGTATTTGGGTGTTAATTTAAAGGACAAATGTATCTTCTATTATCACCTATTTTAGTTAATTTTCTATACACCCCCAAGATAAGTGCATCCTTTCATACTGCCTTTTTCCCTCTCTTTTCTTCATTTTTTTTTTACATGTGCTGAGCATCCTGGCTTTTCCTCCATCATTTGACGTGAACCTCCACACTTGACTTAAGTACAGAGATCCAGTTACTAAGTTTAGGGCAATCCCCATATACTCTATATTTTGTATTTTTTATTTTGGGCTAATAGCTCTTTCCTTAAATTCAAGTTTTTTTAATTGGGGTATATAGTAATTATCAATTTTTAATAATAATTGAATCCTCAGTTGGCCTTATAATCAACACTTACTTTACCTCGTTAGTGTGCATGTGCAATTTGAAGTGCTGATAGCCTTTAAATGATCTAACTAGGCTGCTAAAATTCTGACCAACAATCTACTTTCAGACTTGCTACAATCATTAGCAAATACTTTTTAACTTTATTACTTTTTCTAGTCTATTTTGCTTAAGATTTTCATTCCTAAAACATGGTTTATTCAAATATTTTTCTTCTTTTCTTCTTCTTTTTTAAATTTCAAAGATTATATATATTATTATCATTATTTTATTATATATATATATATATCTTTTTAATTTTATTTTTTCTATCTTCTAACTTAATCAACATTATCCTCAATGGTGAAGGAAAAATAAAAGGGTGCAATAAAAATTTTTATTATTTTTCTAGCATGGATCATGAAGCTTTGATTCTCCTCCAGCCTAGCACTTATCCTAAAAAGAAAATAAACTAAATAAATAAATAAATTAGATGCAAGAAATATTAGGTTGCCTTCCAATAAGTGCTAAGTTTATCGTCTTCAGGCAAAGGTTTGTTAATATTGTGGGTCTGTTAATATTGTTTGGTCAATGGTTTGATTTAATGATATCCCTTCAATATATGGTTTAAGCCTTTGACCATTTATGTTGCCTAAGGATGGCTACCCAAGAGGAGGGGGTGAATTAGATATTTAAAAATTTAGACTATGAATATGCTAAATTTTATTATTATGTGCTTGGTGAAATAAAATAAAGCACAAGTATAGATGAAAAATAATAGAAATAAAACTATATAAATACAAACACTAAGCTTTTATAGTGGTTCGACACCAAACTCGATATCTAAATCCACTCTCCAAGTAACCCACTTGGGTATTCAACTATAGTCACTCAATTGATTACAATTCGATTATTTTTCTTGGGTTCACAATCCAACCAAGTTGGTTTTGATATAGGCTCACCAATTACAACCTTTATAATGATTATTTTTTGGGCTTACAATCAATCCAGTTGATTTTCCTCGAATCATCAATCAAAATCATACAAGATTATTTTTCTTCGGGCTAATAATCAATTTCGATTGATTTTAACCTTGGCTCACCAATCAAACCACTAAAATGTCCAACTTTAGACTTGGACCAACTCAACTCTAGACTTTGGAACAACTTATGTACGACTCATCCAGTGGCTATCAGAAATAGGATGAATAATACTCACATCTAACCATTTAATTACTTCTTTCTTAACTACTTCTTGCATATTAGGGTTGAGCCACCTTTACATTTCTTGAGTTGGTTTGGCATTATCTTTAGCATAAATGTGGTGCATACATATTGATGGCCTAATGCCTTTTAAATCGACAATGATCCAAGCCTATGGCCTCCTTATATGTTTTCAAAATATTTACTACTTAGTCTTCCTATTCAGGAGTTAGGTCAGAAGCAATAATCACTACCAGGGTTTTCTCTCATCCTAGAAATACTTACTTAAGTATTTCAGGCAAAGATTTTAGTTCAAGTTGTGGTGGGGTCTAAATTGAAGGACGTAATGGTTCAATTTTTTGCTCAGATAAGGGCTCAATTTTCATCAACCAAGGTAATGTATGTGATGGGTGAGGTGAATCAAGCAGAGCATTCACCTCCTAGTCTAGAATTTCTTTAATAAGTTTATTCAGAAGATCATTCTTGAGTAAATCTAAGGAGGAATAAGATTTAGCTATCTCATTTATCAGATCTCACTCCTAGATGGTTCTACAAATTCCTTCGTGAACTTTCCTCAAGGCAAAGTTGGCTTCTGAAGGTCGGAGACACTTGAGAAGTGGTAGTGAGTATGACCTTTTATACAATTTGTTTCATACAAGATGTAGCAGAAGGCTTGATTTCTTAACTTTGGAGCTTCTTTGTGGTCCCTAGAAAGAACTCCATCTTTGAGATATGAAACTAATGGATTGATCCAGCTGGGCTCATGGTTGACTTGCATTAACGCTAAGGGCTCTTCTGAACTTGGGCACTGTAGGACTTCAAAAAGGACTTCTCTTGGCAGTTCATTTGGGGCTAAGATGGTCAACTTAGAGAGGAGATCAACTCTGGCATTCTCTACCTTGGGGATCTATTGGATGTTAAAATTATCAAAGATCGAACTTAAGTTCTTCACCCTTTCCAAGTACTTTTTCATACTTTCTTTTCGAGCTTCAAAGGAGCATTCGACTTGTTCTACCACTAGCTGGAAGTCACTTTAAACCTTCAGATGCCGCACTTCCAGCTCTTTGACTATTCTTAGTCCTACAAGCAGGGCTTCATACTTGACTTAATTGTTGGTGGCGGGGAAGTCAAAGCATAATGCAACTCCACTACAACTCATTCCAAATTGATGAGGATCAAACCCACATCTGCCCCAAAAGTGTCCACATACAGTGCCTAGGAGTTTTCAGGGAGATTGACCTTCTCTTTAGAGGAGCTAGGGATAAAAACCTCTTGGTGCTCTGGTTCAATCTCCTCCAGAATGGTATATTCTACTATGAAATCGATCAGTATTTAAGCTTTAATAGATGGCCAAGGTTGGAAATGAATGTCAAATTTGGTCAGCTCAATTGTCCACTTTGCCACTCTTCCAGAGGTATCGAGATGATGAAGAACCGCCTTGATAGGTAGGTCAGTGAGGAAAGTAATTGTGTGCCCTTGAAAATAAGGTCGAAGCTTCCTAACTGTAATCAACAAGGCATAGATTAGTTTTTCTAACTTGGTATATTTTATTTCTGTATCCCTCAAGACTCTACTTATATAGTAGATCAGCTTTTGAAATTTTGCTTCTTCCTTGACCAGTATGGCTCCAATAGCTACAGGTGATACGGTGAGGTACAGGAACAGTTCTTCCCTAAGTTTGGGTTTGGTTAGCAGTGGGGGTGAGCTGAGATAATTCTTTAATTCTTCTAGGGCTCGTTGACACTCGGGAGTCCAGCTAAAGTTCTTGGATTGCTTGAGCACTTGGAAGAAGGGCATGCAGCACTCCGCCAACCTTGACATGAAGTGGTTCAGAGCTGCCACTTTGCTTGTGAGGCATTGAACTTCTTTTATTATTTTTGAAGTGATGATTTTTTGGATGGCTCTGATCTTCTCCAGGTTGGCCTTGATGCCATGGCTTGACACCATGAATCCCAAGAACTTCTCCGAGGTTACTCCAAAAATGCATTTTATGAGGTTCAGCTTCATCTTACACTTCTGGAGGGTACTGAAGGTCTCCTCAAGGTTGGCAATGTGACTTGGCAAAGTTCGGCTTCTAACCAGCATATCATTCACATAGACCTTCATGTTGCGATCGATCAACTTCTTGAAAATTTTATTCACCAAGCGTTGGAATGTCGCACCAGCATTTTTGAGTCCAAATGGCATGACCCGGTAATAATAAAGACCATGGTCAATAATAAAAGCAGTCTTTTTCTCGTCCTGTGGTGCCATCTAAATTTGATTATATTTAGAGAAAGCATCCATGAAGGTGAGGAGTTCATGGTCCAAAGTCGCATCCATCAATTGGTTGATACTAGGCAAAGGATAACTATCTTTTGGATAGGCTATGTTTAAATCTATGAAGTTGATGCACATCCTCCACTTGCCATTTGCTTTTTTAACAAAGACAATATTTACAATCCAGTATGGGTAAAGTACTTCTTGAATAAATCCTATCTTAAGGAGCTTGTCGATCTCATCCATTATAGCCTTTTGCCGCTCTGGTGGAAAACTATATTTTTTCTGCTTCACTGGTCATCGCTTAGGATCCATGCCCAGATAGTATTCCATGACTTCTGCATCAATCCCATGCATGTGTGCAGGTGCCCAGGCAAAGACATCAGCATTCTTTTACAAGAATGTGATGAGCTACTTTCTAACTTCTCTTTTTAGGTTTGAGCCAATCTTCATTGTATGTTCTTCATTCCCATCCTCCAAGGGGATTTCTTCAAGGTCATCGATGGTTCCCCTCTTTCTTTAGATAGATCATCGCGAGCGTCAAGCTCGTCCACCAGACAAAGGTCTGTTTGTCGCCCCTCCTACAATGCAATATTATAGCAGTGATGAACTAGTACCTGATCTCCTCGACTCCGTAGCTTTTTGGAAACTTTACTTTTAGATAGTAAGTTGAAACCACAGCTCGAAGTACATTCGAACCAGATCAGCCAAGGATCGCATTGTAAGCAGAAGGGGCTTTGACAACCAAAAAATCAACTTATGTCTTAGATTGCTTTGGGTATCGACTAGCTACCACAGGCAATGTTATTGTTCCTTCGATCGGTACTACATCACCTATGAGTCCTACCAATGGAGAATTCATCGAACCCATCCTATCGTCACATATAGACATTTTGAAGAAAGCATCATAAAATAAGACATCAGTAAAGCTTTCATTATCAAATAAAATGTAGTATACATCATAATCAATAATATTTAAAGTAACTACAATCGCATCATTATGCGGAAGCTAAACTCCCTCAGCATCTTCTTCATTGAAAGTGATGGGTTCTTCAGTCTGCTGCCTCTTTGCCAGTTCTGCTGATCTACTAGCTTCTCTTTACTGATGTCCTTCAGTGATAGTATTGATGATTCCAAGAGGGGGATGATCTCCTTGGGGCTCATCCTGTCGAGATGGTTCAGATTGTGGTGGGGCTCTCAGACGATCTTCTCTCATCTCTGGCCGATGCCTGATGAATCGGTCCAACCGACCTCTTCTGATCAGCACCTCGATCTCATCCTATAGCTGGATGCATTCTTCTGTGTCGTGATCGTGGTCACGATGGTAAAGATAGTACTTGTTGGGATTGCACTTGGTTGTACTTGTTGGGATTGCACTTGGTTGGATGGATCCGCATCCTCTCTGACTTGCCCAGCTGCTCTCTTATCTTCATCAGTACCTGAGTCTTCGAGACATTCAAGGAAGCATAGTTGTTGAATCTTCTGAGAGGAGAGTTCTGTTGGGTCCTTCGAAATAAACTTTTCTATCGATGAGCTCGAGGAGGAGTTCGAACTCACCTGCACTTGGGAGGAGTTCAAGAGCATGGCCAAGTTTCACTCAACTTTCTTTCAGGCATGGGCTTGCTGGATTCATCTGCTTATCGCTCTCTCACGATCTCATCATCGTTCAGTTTAAAGGCCTCCTCTACCTGAGCATAACCTTCAGCCTGGTCCAATATATCCGCAAAATTTTTGGGATACTTTCTTTCTAGGGAGGATAAAAGATCATTCTTCTGAAGACTGCCCTTTAGTGCGGCCATGGCTATACATTGATCCAAATTTCGATCCTCCAATGTAGTAGCATTAAAGTGGATGACATAAGCTCAGATAGACTCTCCCTCTTTCTACTTTATGTTGATAAGAAAGTCTGAACCTTGCCTTGGATGTCGGCTACTTATGAAATGAACCACAAATTGATGGCTCATTTGATCAAAGAAGAAGATCATACCCAGCTTTAGGCTCAAGTACCAATTTCTTGCTGCTTTCTTCAAGATGGATGGAAAAGCTAGGCATAGAATGGCGTCTGGTGAGCCATGGAGCAGCATCATTATCCAAAAGGCTTCAAGGTAGTTGACCAAATCAGAAGTTCCATCGTAACTTTCAAACTAAGGAAGCTTGAAGTTCAGCGAGATGGGCTTTTGCATGATCTTAGCAGAAAAAGAGAGATTGGTGCAGATGTCATCATGGTGAACAGAGGCGACAAGACGGAGCTCCTTAATCTATCGATTTATGTCCTGAAGCTTTTGGTTGAGAGTGTCATCTCGACTGTGGATTAGAGGGCCGTCGACTATAGATGGAGAAAGTCTCCTCTGAAGAAAAATCATGATCGAAATAGGGGCTCCTGCTCTCTACTGCCCCTTCTGAGAGGCGAGGGTCTACTGACCTAGGATGCCCTTCTTGGCGTCGGTTCTTTAGGCTCTGGCTAGAGGTTTTTTGGTCAGGTTGTTGCTGGAGGCTGCTATAAGGCTAGCACCATTTCAATGAGGCTCCGAATCTGCTGCATCAGCAAGTTGAACTATTCTGGATCTACCATGATTGTCGATGGAGGGGTTTGAGGTGCTGGTGATGGAGTAAAAATGGATAGATCTAGCTTGGATCTGATGGTAAAAATGGTAGACCATCAGGTGGTTGTCTTCCTCGGGGCATTTCTAAAACAAAAGGGATCAAATAGAGATGGATTTTGAAGGATCAAGAGGAGAAGATAAATAAAATTGACTAAACACTCCTTAGGACCCAGAGGTCCTTTCTCTAGCATCAATCCTGTTGGTACGAAAATTCATGAGGATATCAGAGATAGCTGGAGTGGAGCAGGTGTGGCCACCAATAGGACTTGCAAAACAAAATCCAAACTAGAGATGGGTGGCTCCGGTAGGATCCTCCAACGTTCAAGTTAATTTTTTAACCAACCAGAATGGAATGTTCAGGATATAAAGAAGCAAAGTAATAGGAAGAAAAAGAGAGCTTGGAGGAAACGTACCTAGAGGGTCCTTTTTATAGACAGAGCATGTAACAAACTGATGGTGATAGCCATAACCATGTGGTAGTGGGCCGCTCAGGCCACGTGTAGTTTGTTACGGAGGATGAGTTGTCATTTGTCATGACTTGTAGCTAGTGTAGATCCCCTTATTGAAGTTTAGATGTGGATTGAGGACTTTGGTGTTCATAGAGAACTTAGGATCAGCCAGTGGCTACTAAGGGCAACGTCTAATTGCTTCAGGAAGTTTGAAAGTTTTCTAAGTTGTACACAAGCAGCTGCCCCTCAAGCCAAGATCACGCTAATGTCTTGATGAGGTTCCCTTGGGCTGTTTCCATTAGGAGGTAGGGCTGGGATAGGTCTATGATAGGAACATTACTGGAGGAGTTCATCTGGAAGGAGTGCGATTGGAGGAAGTTTGTCTGGAAGGAGTGCGACTGGAGGAAGTTTGTTTGGAAGGAGCGCGACTGGAGGTAGTTCGTCTAGAAGGAGCATGATTGGAGGGAGTTCGTTCGGAAGGAGCAGACTGGATGGAGTTCGTCAGGAAGGAGCGATTGGAGAGAGTTTCATCTGGAAGGAGCGCAACTAGAGGGAGTTCGTCTAGAAGGAGCACAATTAGAGGATTTCATCTGGAAGGAGCGCGACTGGAGGGAGCTCATCTGGAAGGAGCGCGATTGGAGGGAGCTCGTCCAGAAGAAGCACGATTGGAGATTTTGAAAGGCAAGGTTAATTTAACAGTAGTTCTTCTTTTTCATTTAAGATCGTATCGTCGGACTTCTATGTGCTTTGGGGAGGTTCTGCAGTATGAACTCTTTGTTGAAGAAATCAACAAATTCTAATAGAAAGGAGGTCGTTGGTCAGGAACTTTGTCTAAGAACTTCGAGAGAGGTCATTTTACCCCCAATAGGTTTCTTATTCTATTAAGCTTGAGTTCCTAGATTTGACGTCTAATTGATTTTAATTTAGAAGCTTAGATCAATGATAGATGCTAGTTGGTTGTTTATGGGCTAAGGAAGGATGATCAAATTTCCATCTTATCTTGTTTAATTGGATTGTGCCCTTAATTTGATGTAATTTGTACATACACAAAAAAATTTTCAAGCAAGAAGTTTTATGCAATTTAAACTAGATGCATGCAACTAATTGAATTTTGAATAGCTTATCTTGCCTCCAGCAATCACTAAAAAAATAAAAATAAAAATAAAACTAATATAATGCATGCTCTAAGCAGTTTGAATTTCTAATATTGTCATAAGATTTTTAATTAGATTTAAGTAGATAATTTTTATAATTTAAAAATAAAGTAAATAATAATAAAAAAATTAGGGTTTAGGATTGATCTCATCAAATAGGCTTAGAAGTTTCCTCCTTATCCTAATCTTTTTGTTCCCTTTTTTTCTTCCTTCTTTTTTATTTTTTATCTGCAAAATAAATAAGAAAAAGTTAGAAAGTAGTAATAAAAAAGAAAATCAAAAAAATTAGAAATTTTGATTTTTTTTATGCCTCTCCGATAATGGCGCCAAAAACATGGTAGATCGTGATATTGTCATTAAAATACCATAATTACCAGTTTAGTATGAGTTCTTTTAAAATAATTAAGAGCTCGTAGATAGTAGCAAGTTGGGTTGAACCCACAGGAAGGCAATGATTTAATTTTTTAAAGTCTTTGATTTTTATGAAAAGAAAAGAAAAAATGATTTTTGAAGTTAGAAAATAAATTAAAAATAAAAAATAGAATTTAAATATTGCAGAAAAAATAAACTTGGTACTAAGATCTACTGGTTAGATCTTAGCATCTACTTGCAAAGGAATTAAAGAGCAATTGAAATTAAAGAAGTAGAATTAAAAGAGCAAAAATTAAAGAACATAAATTAAAAGAGCAATAAACTTAATTTTATATTCAAATTAAAACTCAGAATTCAAATACAATAATTTAAAAAATAAAAATTAAAAAAACTCTTAATCTTCATATCAACAGTGGCATGGAGATGGGCTTAGAAGTCTAGCTCTTCTTCTTGGCACCGTTTGCCTCAAAGCAATCTTTAACCAAAGCCTAACTTCCATCCTTTATCGTGGCTTCTCCTTGATCAAATGTCTCAACTCTAGGGTCCTAGGGTTTTTTTATAGCTACTGGAGGGCTGAAAATTTTATTATCAAGTAATGTGGAACTAAATACTTGGTATAGATCCATATTTATTGAAGAAAATAGTAGAAAATCATTAGATTAGAAGTTCTATAAAGTCCCTGTGTGTTCTGGCCGTCAGATGGCTATCCAAGGCTTCAAAAAATACCAAAAACAAACGTGTAATAGCCCAGATCAAGTCAGATTAAGTTCTGGCCATCAGATCATACTTTAATGAGAGAAATCTAGCCATTGATCACTTTCAGGATGTTTTAATTGCTGCTAGGAGTGATTTTGGCTGTTGAATCATTGCCAGGCGCGAGTGTTGCCGTCGGACCATGTTATAAGGAAGCTAAGAATCAAATCAATGAAGGAAAGAACCCTCGCCATCCGATCTTCACCGCAAACCATGTGGACCATTCGATCACACCATTACTGTAGCTATGGACCATGTGGACTGACCGCACCATGGATCTCGACCAATCAACACCGACCTTAGCCAGTGAAATTACAAAATTGCCCCTGTACGTCGTGATGAATTTCTTGTAGACCCTTTAAGGATCTTGGTCTGCCATGCGGTAGCCTATGATTGGCCACTTTCTACTAAGCCGGTAGTCTATGGTCCATTTCGTGGACCGACCGTTGGTTCACCGTGCATCGACGGGCCTGATTTGGTGGGCTACTATGCTGCGGGTGGCGGGCCGCCGTCTCTGCTGGGTCGGCTAGCTGGCTAAGCCGGGATGCACTGGCTTAGTAGCTTAGCTAGGCACACCGGCTCAGCTGAGCACGCCAACTTTGTTGGCTAACCCGATTAATTTTATTTTATTATTATTTTTATTTTTCCTTTTATCTTTTTAAAAATTCATATGGGATCCATTTTAACTCTGATTTGCTCCAAATTTATTTCATTATGATAAAAAAAATAAGCTATTTTTATTAATAAATATATTATTATTATTATTTATTTTTATTATTTTTAATATTTTATTTTTAATTTATTATTATTATTATTTATTATTAATTTATTATTTTATTTTTATATTATTATTTTTATTTTTATATTATTTTTTAAATATTAATCAATTTTAATATTTAGTCAATTTTAATATTTTTAAAATATTAATCAATTTTACTATTAATCAATTTATTATAATTTTTTCTTTTATTTTTTTAAAAATTCATATTGGATCCAATTTAACTCTAATTCGCTCTAAATTTATTTTATTATGATAAAAAAATAAGTTCTTTTTATTAGTAAACTTATTATTATTATTTATTATTATTTTTTAAAATTATTTTTATTTTTAATATTTTATTTTTTAAAATTTATTATTATTAATTTTTTATTTTTTTATATTTATATTATTTATATTTTATTATTTTTAAAATATTAATATAAATTAATTAATAAATTAATATTTTTATTAATAAATTTATGATATTTATCACACCCCCTAACTTACTCATTGCTAGTTCCTTAGCAATGCAATGCTAGTCTTTGATTAGTCATCATATTTCATTAAGATACTTTTTCACAAAAATAACTTTAAGTTTAAAGTTCAAAAGTTTAAACAGCATTACTAAGTATTGAGTCTCAGAAGTAAATTTCATGGTCAAGTTAATCAAAAATTTTTTTAGAATTCATCTAAAGATCTACAGTACTTGTGTTTGTGAAGTCTAACATAGTATTTGGGTGTTAATTTAAAGAATAAATATATCTTTTATTATCACCTATTTTGGTTAATTTTCTATATACCCCCAAGGTAAGTGCATCAATTAAGGTAGTTTCACACTGCCTTTCTCTCTCTCTTTTTATTTTTTTTTACATGTGCTGAGCATCCTGGCCTTTTCTTTACTATTTGACGTGAACCTCCACACTTGACTTAGGTGTATAGATCCAATTACTAAGTTTAGGATAATCCATATATACTCTATATTTTATACTTTTTATTTTGGATAGATAACTCATTCCTTAAATTCAAGTTTTTTTAATTATGGTATATAGTAATTACCAATTTTTAATAATAATTGAATCATCAATTGGTCTTATAATCAACACTTACTTTAACTTGTAAGTGTGCATGTGCAATTTGAAGTGTTGATAGCCTTTAAATAACCTAAGTAGACTGCTAAAAGTCTGACCAACTAATCTACTTCCTGACTTACTGCAATCATTAGCAAATACTTTTAAACTTTATTACTTTTTCTAATCTATTTTGCTTAAGATTTTCTTTCCTAAAACATTATTTATTCAAATATTTTTTCTTTTTTTTTAATTCTAAAGATTATATATTATTATTATTATTATTATTTTATTATATATATGATAATTATCATAAATTACTAAATAAAAGTATTAAAATATATATTTATTTAATATTTATTTAAAAGAATTAATACTTTTATGGAATTTTATAGGAAAAAAGTTTACTAATATGAAGAGCTCGATTTATGGGTTCCAATGCAATAAATTTTACTCAAATCAGAGCTAAAATGGAAAAGTTATGAAGCCCAAAAGTTTAAAATAAAAGAAAAAAATTAGATCGGTGCATTGTAGACCAACTGGCCGATCCATGGAATAGGTGCAGACCAGCTAGCTCAGCAGTCATAGCCGATTAATGGCTGCCACATGGTGAACCTAGACTACTAAGAGGCCTACGTATTTTTTATCGCGGCGTATAGAGGTAGATTCATCATTTCATCAGGCCATGCGTGCGGGGATTGGTTCGAGTCTACACTGCATTCGGTTCACGATGATCCACGAGCATAATAAAAGCACAATCTAGTGGCTGAGAGCGATCCTGATTCAGATCCAATGGATAAGATTTGAGCATGATGGATGGCTATGATTTGAGCACTGACGGACGATTGAGAAGGTAGCCGATGGTCATCCGATGGCTGGATATTATTTCCAGATTTGAACAGGACTTCCTTGGCTTCTTGAGCATGATCCAACCACCGATATCATTCCAAATTAAGATCCTATGGCTGAAAATCAATTTAGAGCTGATTTCGGTGGATTTTAAGAGGATTTTGGGACGTTTGATCAAGATCCAATGGCCAAAACTATTTTAGGTGATTAAATTTGATCCAGACTTTGATTTGAAATCGACAAGGACCCAAAAACTCTTGATTTTCTCCTTTATTTAATGGTCTAATACACTAGATAATAGGACAGCTCCCCTTAGGGAAAATTAACCCTCCAAGCCCTCCTCCAAACCTCTTTCTCTCTCCCTTCTCTTCTTCTCTTCTCTCTTTTTCTTCTTTCTTCTTTCTTTTTCTTTGATTTTTATTTATTTAGAGATTTGAAGATGCCGAAAGCTACAAGGATCAAAATTATGTATGGCCAATGGCCTCGTGTCCAGAAAAATAGGAGAAATCTTCCAAGCATGAGAGTTTGTAATTTAAACCTTTTTTTTTTTTATTGAGTAATAAAATTTAGTTATCTTTTACATGCCTTTCTTATTCATGCTCTATTGCTTTAATATTCCTATAATTTATAGCTAAAGAGACGGATCGTGATCATGGAAAGATACGATATATACTTAAGTTAGAATAAATTATAAGACTTATATTTTAATATTTAGTTACTTATAATTTATATCTAAAGAGATAGATCGTGATCACAGATAGATATAATCTGTGCTCAGATTAGGATGAATTATAAAAATTAAATCAGAATTATGTTCTTTGATTGTATGATCTAAATAGTCTATGTCTGTGAGATGGATCATGATCATGTTAGATATGGTCCATGCTTGGTAGAATAGGTTATGATAGAATCTGATCAATGAAATATATACCTTATAAGATTGCATGTTGACAATGAAAGAATTGCATGAATCAATTATAAACTTAAATATTGAAAGATGGAACTAAAACCTTAAACAATTTTCTTTATCTATCTTTTCTTAATTTCAAAAATACTAATTAATTAAAATTTACTTTTTTTTATTTTAATTTGCTAAATTTTAATTAATTTATTTTAATTTACTTATTTAAAATTTTATTTTAAAGATTAATTTATTTTTATATTAAATTAAATGCAACTAGCCTTCAATCTTCAAAAAATTGACACCTGACTCACCACTATTTGAATTAATTATAAGATCAATTTTAAATTATTATTTGATGCTCTAACAACAAGCAACCAAATTTTTAGGATCATTACCAGGGATTGTAGCATGATTGCTTAAATAAAAAGAATAAAAAATTAAAAAAATAAATTAAAATAAAAAATATAATTTTTTTAATTTATTATTTTATATGTTTTATTATCTTATTTATTTTACTACTTTATTTTATTACTTTATTTATTTTATTGATTTATTTTACTACTTTAGTTTTTTTGGTTTATTTACTTTACTTATTTATTTTACTGCTTTAAATTTCTAATTTATTATTTACTACTTTTATATTTTTACTTTTTATATTTTATTATGCTGATTAATAATTTATCTTTTTATTATCAGTTAATTTAATTTAATTACTTAACTACCTATTATTTATGCTTTCTTTAAATTCTTGCTTTACATAATTAATTTATAGCTTTTTATAGACTAGTAATTTATTATTTTTTAAGACTTAATCACTTAAATTTACTTTCTTTCATAAAATGAAATAAATAAAAAACTTAAAATATATTTATAAAAAGATAAAATTATATGACCTAAAATAATCACTGACACTTCATAATACTTAATTAATTTAGCATAACCATAAATATAAAATAAAAATTAATTTTTAACATGTTTGGACATCTTATTTTATTTGCATAGCATCTCTATAATATACTCTAAGGGCACAACCCATTAAACAAGATAAGGTGGAAATTTGATCATCCTTCCTTAGCCCATAAATCACCATCCTTCATATTGCATTGATCTAGATCTTAACTTAAAATCAATTAGACGTTGGCTCCTAAGGATAATCGAGCTTATTAGGATAAGAAATCTTAAGAGTTGGACCGGATTAGGATTTGTTAGTTCGATTGATGTCTAGGCAAGTGGTTCAGGGATTGCATCCCAAAGGAAGGTGGTTACTTAATTCGTTCTATTAGCTTACCTGACCAAGACAATTGGTGTCTAAGAAAAGCAACGAAGGAACTCCCACCAACCTTTCACTTACTTAGCTAGTTGAGTGGCTGATTCTTTATCTGGAGGGCTTGAAGATAACCTTGGTAGTTAGGAGCTATTTAGATTTAGGCAAACTCTAAGATAGAGAGTCCATGCTTGCTTAACTTATTTGCTATTATGACTTAAACCCTAATTAAAACACTCTCTTCTATTGTCCTTAGATTTAGGATCCTCTTGGCTCTTATCTTTAGAATTCTCTCTCCTCATCTATTTCTTTATTCTTTAAAATAAAATAAAGAACAATCCAAGATGGATCTCGAGAGTAGAGTGGATGAGCTATCCTATAAATTAGATCATCTAATAGCCAATGAAAACTCTTCCTATCCATCTCTTCTTCCTGCACAACAAGTTTGTGCAATTTGTTCATGTCCCACCCACTTTGCAAGTAGATGTCCACACCAATTTTTTGAGTATATATATGAGCAAGTTTATCAAGATCAAACCCAAATAACCTATAGACCAGGAAATAACCCATACTTTAATACTTACAATCCAAGCTAGGGGGCTCAACCAGATTTTTCGTGGCAATCACAACCAGTGATTATCCCAGTGCTACAAGGACCTACATTCATGGATGTACCTTATAATATGCCCTACCCACATTATCAAACCTCTTAAATAATAATGAGTCAATTTTTGAAGAGAAGATTCAGCAAGCATTAGAATTTATCAATCAACCATTGAATAAACTAGAGGACCAAAGGCTTAATTCATTAAAAAAAAGCTTAAACAACATCATGCAAAACATAAACCAACTTATAAACTCAAACTCCCAAGCTATTGATCATCTAGAAATGCAAATAGGTCAATTAGTTAAGGTTATTAATGAAAGTGACCCATCCATTCAGCCCGAGAGTGATCCTGAGGGACCATATCTAATGAAAATTTTAATATCATCCTAAAAACTTTTCCTGAACAATCACATATAACTCTCAAAAATAATATGATCATAGAGCAACCCTGTACAACCAAAAGAACTCTCTTAGACCATATCACGAAGGTAGCAAAATATAGGATAGAGCTAGCATGGTGGGATGAACCAATTCCATCATCATCTTCTTTACCTATGGTCGAGAACAACCTCGCAAAACTGAAAAGACCCTCTTAGACCATATAATTGAGGAAAGAATATATGAAAAGAACTAGAATTATGGGACAAACCAATTCCATCATCTTATTTATACATGGACCCATCCCTAAGTGCCCAAGAATCACCTAGTCCTTTTAATAAGGATGGACAAATTGATGTGATGATGAAATCAATAGAGACTTCTCAAGAATCACAAGTAAATAACACATTAGAGGAAGCTTCACCCATAATTCTTTCTCAGGATTCATTAAATCCCTATTTGGTCTATTATGAGGTGAATGATTTTGATGATGATGGGTACAATATAGAAGTTAATGACCAAGTAGATACACCCTACCCAAAAACCACCCCACCATGGATTGAAAAACTTGAGCTACCACCTAGCCCATAAATAGCACCCTTGTTAGAACCACCAATTATTCTAGAATTGAAACCACTTCCTGATGAATCTAATGACACACTACCAATGATACCTACCTAGGAAGACCAACTTATAGGTGTTCTAAAAGCACATAAAGAAGCTATTGGATGGGACATTATTGATATGAGAGATAATGATTTTAAAACTGATTTTTCTATATTCGACACTACTTTTGAGGATAGCCTACAAATTTTATCTACAATATTAAAATGATATATGGAGGCAGAATTAAAATTAATGTGAAAAAAATGCCATACCTTGGATCAGGAAGAGTTGATGCCTAGTTATATTAGACTCGAGAAAGGAATTATGGTAGATCAAGTTATAGTTGAAGAAATTCAAAAACTACCTCCCCTAATCTTGACTCAACAAATATAATTTCTTCCTGATTGTCATAAAATTTTGATAATTTTAAATTTTGGTATAACATGCTTGCTCCATATACTTTATTGATCAGGGCTAAACTTAATCATCGTAAAGCATTCCATGAATATTTTTCTACCATAATGACAAGGCCTCCTGATTGGCCTTATTTTTCTAAACTCTGAAGGATGCACTAAAATTAATTTTATCTAAAACTCCTTCATAGGGTCTGACTAAAGATGTTAAACTTAGTACTTACTAGGAGGCAACCCAGCTTTTAGCTTTTTGCATTTGAATTTGCTTTTTCTTTTTAGTTTATCTTTCTGTTAGGACTAAGTTGGGGAGAGAACTACAAACTCATGCTAGATGAAGAACAAATAAGCCCAAGCCAAGACCAGAATTAAATTAAACCAGGTGAAC
The DNA here is from genome assembly GCA_006176705.1 of Cocos nucifera. Taxonomy (NCBI): domain Eukaryota; kingdom Viridiplantae; phylum Streptophyta; class Magnoliopsida; order Arecales; family Arecaceae; genus Cocos; species Cocos nucifera. Next base: position 463,947 of record QRFJ01000113.1, on the reverse strand, counting down.
TCTTTCCTTATTATTTTCTTGTCATTTATCACATTTATTTTTCTTTCCTCCATTGAGGACAATGAAAATTAAATTAGGAGGGAAGGATAAATAAAGATTTTAAAATCCTTAAATATGGTAATAATTAGTCTTATGTACCTGATTTCAAGCTGATTTAAAATTTTTTAGATATTTTAATTAAAGATTGATTAATGGTTTAGAGAATTTTTGAAATACTAAGGACATAATTATTAAGAAAACTCAATAAATCATCAGGCTTAGAATAGAACAAATTTTTGAGTAATTCTAAAACCTTTTTTCTACCTATATTCAATAAAGAATCTATATTATATGGGTATAAGTAAAATATATGTATATGAAAAAATATATAAAAGAAAGAAAGAAATAATAAAGCAAGTTCTAAACATTGGTCTCCTATCGAGTAACCAGATCTCGTTGCCTAAGTAAGCAATGTTATTCACATCAAAAAGTGGGCAATGTAAAGAAGCTTGTTATACAATTGTTTTAACCTATAGCCTATTTAACTCAAGTCAGAAGCCCGAGGGATGTTCTACACCTAATGCCCTAAAGCCAACTGGTTTGAAAGTTATTGATCCAAAGCTCGCTACAAGGATTAGATAGAAAGCTTAAGAGGTTAAAACATTACACTAGCTTTTAAAAAAAAAAAAAAACTCTAAATCCATACTAAAGATAGAGGATTTAGTGAATAAAGATGGAGAATTGATCAAAGAAAAGCTCTTAAATTTTATGTTCTTTACTTAACCACTATTTGGGATAGAATTAATAATCCAATGATGTATTTCTTAAATCTCTAATCAGGTATCAATTGACTTTAAGATAACCTAAAGAAACTTTTATATCTTATTGAGTGGGTACATACTTCTAATTTTTTTCTCCTTTTACTCAAGGATGAGTAAAACTCAAGTTGGAGGGTGTGCTAATTATCATATATTACTAAATAAAAATATTAAAATATATATTTATTTAATATTTATTTAAAATAATTAATAATTTTATGGATATTTTATAGAAAAAAAGCTCACTAATATGAAAAGCTCGATTTATGGGTTCCAACATAATAAATTTTACTCAAATCGAAGCTAAAATGAAAAGTTATGAATTCCAGAAGTTTAAAATAAAAAAAAATAGACTGGTGCATAGTAGACTGACCGATCGATCCAAGGAATAGGTGCAGACCGACTAGCTTAATAGTCACGACCAATCAGCGGCTACCATGTGGTGAACCTACTAAGAGGTCTACATACTTTTTATCGCAGCGTACAGGGGCAGATTCATCATTTCATTAGGCCATGCACATGGGGATTGGTTTGGGTCTATGCTGTGTTTGTTTCACGATGGTCCACAAGCACAATAAAAGCTTAAACTAGCAACTGAGAGTGATCCCAGTTCAGATCCGATGACTGTGATTTGAGCACGGATGGATGGCTGTAATTTGAGCACTGACAGACGATGGAGAAGGTAGCCGGTGGTCATCCGACGGCTGATATTATTTTTGAGTTTGAATAGAACTTCCCAAGCTTCTTAAGCATGATCTAATGGCCGATATCATTCCAAATTAAGATCCTATGGCTGAAAATCAATCTAGAGCTGATTTTGTTGGTTTTTAAGAGGATTTTGGGGGTTTGATCAAGATCTAATGGCTAGAACTATTTTAAGTGATTAAATTCAATCCGAACTCCAATTTGAGCTCGATAAGGATCCAAAAACTCCTGATTTTCTCCTCTATTTAGTGGCCTAATATGCCAGTGAACAGGATAGCTCCCCCTTAGGGGAAATTAGCCCTCCAAGCCCTCCTTCAAACCTTTTTCTCTCTCCCTTCTCTTCTTCTCTTCTCTCTTTTTCTTCTTTCTTCTTTCTTCTTTCTTTTATTTTTATTTATTTAAAGATATGAAGATGCTGAAAGCTACAAGGATCAAAATTATGTACAGCTAATGGTCTCATGTTCAGGAAAGTAAAAGAAATCTTTCAAGCATGAGACTTTGTAATTTGAACCTATCTTTCTTTTTATGGAGTAATAAAATTTAGTTATCTTTTACATGCTTTCTTATTCATACTCTAATGCTCTAATATTTCTATAATTTATAGCTAAAGAGATAGATCATGATCGTTAAAAGATACGATCTGTACTCAAATTAGAATAAATTATAAGATTTATATTTTAATATTTAATTTCTTATAATTTATACCTAAGAAGATAAATCGTGATCGTAGGTAGGTATGGTCTGTGCTCAGATTAGGATGAATTATAGAAATTAAATTAAAATTATATTCTTTGATTGCATGATCTAAATAGTCAATGTCTATGAGATGAGTCATGATCATGTTAGATATAGTCCATGCTCGGTAGAATATGTTATATTAGAATCTGATCAATGAAATATATACCTTATAAGATTGTATATTGATAATAAAAAGATTGTATGAATCAATTATAAACTTATATATTGAAAGATGAAACTGAAATCCTAAATAATTTTCTCTATCTATATTTTTTTAGTTCTAAAAATCCTAATTAATTAAAATTTATTTTTTTATTTTAATTATATAATTTTAATTAATTCACTTTAATTTACTTTTTTAAATTTTATTTTAATGATTAATTTATTTTTTTATTAAATTGAATGCAACTTAGCCTTCAATCCCTAGAAAAATCGACACTCGACTCTCCACTATTCTAATTAATTATAAGATCTATTTTAAATTATTATTTGATGCTCTAAAGATAAGAATCCAATATATCTTTTTAATTTAATTTTTTCTATTCTCCAACTTAATCGACATTATCCTCAATGGAGAAGAAAAATTGAAAGGGTGCAATAAAAATTTTTATTATTTGTCTAGCATGAGTCATGAAGCTTTGATTCTCCTCCAGTCTAGCCACTTATCCTAAAAAGAAAATAAACTAAAAAAATAAATAAATTAGAAGCAAGAAATGTTGGGTTGCCTTCCAACAAGCACTAAGTTTATCGTCTTCAGCTAGACACAATGCAACTTAATTCATTATGGATCTATTAATATTGTTTGGTCAATGGTTTGGTTTAATAACATCCCTTCGATATATGGTTTAAGCCTTTGACTATTTACCTTAAAGAAATTCTTAGATCTAGGATCATAGAGTTTAATTATACCATGTGGGAACACTTGATTGACTATATAAGGTCCATCCCATCTAGGTTTTAACTTTTTAGGAAACAATTGGAGCCTTAAGTTAAATAACCAAACTTGTTGATTTGGCTCAAAGGTTTTTCTCAAAATGCATTTATCATGAAAGACTTTCATTTTCTCTTTGTAAATTTTTGAGTTTTCATAAGCCTCTCATCTTAATTCATCTAATTCACTTAATTATAACATCTAGTTAGAACCAGCTTGATTTAAATTAAAATTTAATTACTTTATTGCCCAATATGCTTTATATTCAAGTTCTACCAAAAGGTGACATGCTTTTTCATAGATCAATCTATAGAGAGACAGTCCAATAGGGATTTTATAAGCTGTACTATAGGCCCATAATGTATCATCTAATCGATCTGACCAATCTTTTCAATCCAGCTTAATAGTCTTTTGTAAGATATTCTTAATCTTTCTATTGGATACTTCTACTTGGCCACTTATTTATGGATGGTATGGTGTAGCTATCCTATGTGTCACCTCATATTTTCATAATAGTGTTCAAAACTGGTAGTTTGTGAAGTGGGTACCTCCGTCGCTAATAATAGCACGTGAAAATCCAAACCTAAAAAAGATATTCTTTTGAACAAATTTTAAGATTACTTTATGATCATTGGTTCATGTTGTCATTGCTTCAATCCATTTAGAAATAGAATCAACGGCCACCAAAATATATTCAAAACCATTAGAGGGTGGAAATGGTCCCATAAAATCAATTCTCCAAACATAAAAAATTTCAACAACCAAGATGGGGTTCAAGGGCATCATGTCTTTCTTTGAAATGTTTCATAAGGCTTGACACTTAAGATATTCCTGACTAAAAATATGGGCATCCCTAAATAATGTAGGCCAGTAAAATCCACTTTGCAATACTTTGGCCATAGTTTTTCTTTCAGAAAAATGTCCTCCATAAGCAAGAGTATGACAGAATTGTAAGATTCTCAACTGTTCAGACTCAGGAACACATCTATGAATGATCTGGTTGGCACAAATTCTAAAAAATTTAGGATCTTTCCAAAAATATTATTTAATTTGAGCAAAAAATCAATTCTTTTCATTCTTAGACTAGCCATCAGGAATTTATCCTACTACTAGATAATTTACAATATCTGCTAACCAAGGAGCCTTTGCATGTGAAACTGCCAATAATTGCTCATCTTGAAAAGATTCTCTAATTGATGCAGGTTCAGTATGTTTGACTAGGATCCTAGATAGATGGGCTGCTACAACATTCTTAGATCCCTTTTTATTTTGAATTTCTAAATCAAATTCTTAGAGCAATAAGATCCATCTGATCAGTCATGGTTTAGTGTCCTTCTTTAAGAGCAGGTATCTCAAAGTTGAATGATCTAAATATACCATGATTTTTGATCCTAACAGATATGATCTGAATTTTTCTAGGGCAAACACTATAGCTAGTAACTCTTTTTTAGTTATAGTATAATTCATTTATGTTTCATTCAGAGTTCTACTAGCATAATAGATCACTATGGGATATTTATTTACCCTTTGGCCCAGGATAGCTCCTATGGCAAAGTCTGAAGCATCACACATGATTTCAAAAGGTAGTGACCAATTTGGAGGTTGAATGATCGGAGGTTTGGTCATAGCTTCTCTCAAAAATTCATAGGCTTTAAGACACTCTTCATCAAAGTTAAAAGAAATATAATATTTTTAGCTAGTAGATTAAACAATGGATGAGATATCTTAGAAAAGTCTTTGATGAAGCGACGATAGAATCCTACATGGCCATGAAAAGATTGAATTTATTTGACAGAAGTGGATGGAGATAATTTAGAAATTAAGTCAACTTTTGCTTTATCAACCTCTATCCTTCTCTTAGACACTATATGTCCTAACACAATTCCTTCTTGAACCATGAAGTGGCTCTTTTTCCAACTTAAAACTAAATTTGCCTCAATACATCGTTGCAAAATTTTCTTCAAATTATTGAGACAACTCTAAAAAGATTCTCCAAAGATCAAAAAATCATCCATGAATATTTCTAGAAAATCTCCTATCATGTTCGAAAATATTGACATCATGCACCTTTGAAAGATTACATGTGCATTACACAATCCAAAAGGCATTCTACAAAAAGCAAAAGTTTCATAGGGACATGTGAATGTGGTCTTTTCCTAATCTCTTGGGTAGATTGCTACCTAATTATATCCTGAGTATCCATCTAGAAAATAAAAATATTATTGGCTAGCTGGTCTCTCTAGGATTTGGTCAATAAAGGATAATGAAAAGTGATGTTTTCGAATGACTGTATTGAGTTTTCTATAGTCTATACAGACATGCCACCCAATAGAAAGTCATGTTGGTACTAGATCCCCATGGTCAGTACAAAGAATCGTGGGTCCAAATTTCTTTAGAATAATTTGTGTAGGACTCACCCAGTGGCTGTCAGAAATAGGATAAATAATACCCATATCAACTATTTAATTACCTCTTTCTTAACTACTTCTTGCATATTAGGGTTAAGCCATCTTTGCATTTCTTGAGTAGGTTTGACATTATCATTAGTATAAATGTGGTGCATACATATTGATGGATTAATGCCTTTTAAATCAGTGACGGTCCAACCTATGGCCTCCTTATATATTTTCAAAATATCTACTACTTGGTCTTCTTGTTCAGGAGATAGGTTAGAAGCAATGATCACTGGTAGGGTTTTCTCTGATCCTAGAAATACATGCTTAAGTGTTTCAGGTAAAGATTTTAGTTCAAGTTGTGGTGGGGCCTAAATTGAAGGATGTAATGGTTTAATTTTTTGCTTAGGTAAGAGCTCAATTTTCATTGATCAAGATAATGTATGTGATGGGTGAGGTGAATCAAGCAGAGCATTCACCTTCTGATCTAGAATTTTTTTGAAAAAGTTTATTCAAAAGATCATTCTTGAGTAAATCTAAGAAGGAATCAGATTCAACTATCTAAAAAAGCAAGGATGGTTCTCCCAAGGCTTGGAAGATCATGAAGGAGTCAAGGTAGCAGCTTCTAGAGGCTTAGATAGACTAAAGTTGTATCAACTCAGAAGGAGGGCTGATACACTATTGAGCCAGCTCAAGATGAGATCGAGCCAGCTTGGGCCGAAATCAAGCTAGCTCTCTCAGATAAATCGAAAATATGTTTTAAAAAATTTAGGGCTTGGTAGGCAATTGAATCGGCTTAAGTGTTCATCGAGCCAGCTTGAATAGGTGGACAGATGAGCACAGGATTCTTTGTTTGGACTTGGATTAGGTCTAATCCAAGGGGTCTTAAGGCCTGGGTTGAGAGGTCTTAAGGTGGATAACTTATGTATAGGGCTGGATGTTTAGTCCTAGGAATGAGAGCATACAAGACATGAGCTTGGGTGAGTGCTTTGTTATATGAGTTAGCCTAGAAAAATTTTTTAGGACTGAGTCATGTTGACTCAGGACATTTATATATAATTTATATATATAATATTTTTTTGAGAGAAAGAGAATACAAAAATCCTTTTTCTTCCTAAAACCTAATTCCTCTCTCTCACTTTGGATTTGTCGCCCATCTCTTGGTGTCTATTCATCAGGACTACCACCTCCTTCTGGTTAGAAGTTTTGGATGCTGATTCCAGATCTTTTAATCTCCAGTGAATTGATCACTTTTAATTGATATCAAAGCTCGGATCATGTGGAGGAAGAAGGAGATCATAGAAGGAAGAGATCTACAAAGGCTGAAGTTTCAGCAGAATCCTATCTTGGTATTTCTCATCTATCTTATTAATTTTGCTATTATGTGACTTGGATCCGATCATGAAAAATAGCATAAAAATAGATTTTAAGAAGTTTGATAGGAAAGAGAGCTTTTTCACATGGAAAGTTCGTGTAGAGGATCTTCTTGTGCAGTATGAATTAGATCAAGATTTGAAGAATCGGTCGGAAGGGATGACCGATCGATAGTGGATGTCGATGGAGAAATGGGCATGTTCTGCGATTAGAGAGTGTTTGGAAGACTCGGCCTCTATTCGGTGCTGGAAGAGAAAACCCCTAAAGGATTTTGGTCAAAATCGTAGGATCTTTACATGGGAAAGAACATGTGCAACAAACTTATGTTGAAGAAGATGCTGTATAGTTTTCGCATGGTTGAAGGTGGAGATGTCCTCAATCATATATAGTTGTTTGATCAAGTGAGCAATAAATTATTGAGTATTAGGATAAAGATGGAGGAGGAAGATAAATTGTTGCTATTACTTTGTTCACTGCCCCCTTCCTATGATCCACTGGTCACGATACTGCTCTATGGAAAAGAGACAATGTACTATCAAAACATTATCTCGGTGCTGCATACAAATGAGTAGAGAGAGAAGATGACCAAGGATGGCATTCTCTAGGAGGGTTTAACTGTAAGGGAGAGATCTAGAAGAGGAAGGATAAGAGAAGAATCAAGGAAGCGATCAAACTCTTGGAAAGGCAGAAAATAAGTAAAGTATTACAAGTGCAATGAGATTGGCATTTTCATCATGATTGTCCAAAGTTGAAGAATTAAAAGGGAAAAAATAGAGGATCAGATTCTCTGAGTACAATTGCTGATTAAGAGGTGGAGGATGACCTCTTGGTGGTGTCGGATGGTTACAAGCAAAGCATAGAAGTTTGGATCCTGGATTCAGCCTATTCGCATCACTACATCCTAAATCGATCTTGGTTTTCTACATACACTAAGATCAATGGGGAAAGTGTGACACTTGGGGATGATCACCCTTATAAGATTGCTGGTATTGGGACAATTAGGGTGAGGATGTTTGATGGGATGTTGTGGACTCTCACGAATGTGAAGCATATTCTAGGGCCAAAGAAGAACCTTGTGTCATTGAGCTACCTGAAGCAGAGTGGCTACAACTTTAGCAGTCATACCAGGAATGGAGTATTGAATATCTCCAATGGAGCCATGATAGTAATGAGGGGTAGAAGACTAGAAAATAACCTCTATAAGATGGAGGGATCTATGGTGACCAGAGGATCCGATATAGCAGTAGCAATGCAGGATCAGTAAGGGGCTTATCGGTTATGCATTATCATCTGGGCCACATGAAAGATAAAGGTCTAAAGGAGCTAGGAAAAAAGGGATTGATCTCTAATCTAGGTAGAGTAGTTTCTGAGCTTTGTGAGCCATGCCAGATGAAAAAATAGAGGAGAGTTTAGTTTGCGGTCAGCACAGCCCGCACGATAGCCCCACTAGATCTAGTTCAGATGGATGTGTGGGGATCGGCTCTGATTTCAGCCAGAAATGAAGCAAGATACTTTATGATCCAGATAGATGATTTCTCAAGAAAAGTTTGGGTCTATTTTATGAGAGAGAAATCAGAAGTCTTCACTAAATTCAAAGTTTGGAAGGCCGAGGTCGAGAAGGAACAGGGAAGAAGTGTGAAGTGTTTGCGGTTTAACAATGATGGAGAGTACACCAGCAAGGTGTTCCAAGTTTTTTGTGACGAGTATGGTATCAAAAAATACTTCTCAATGAAAGAGATTTCTTAGCAAAATGGGTTGGTTGAGAGAATGAACAGAACCCTTATGGAGAAAGCAAGATGCATGAGGCTGCAGGCAGGGCATCCTAAGGTGTTTTGGATAGATTTAGTGGATGCAGCTTGCTATCTAGTGAATCGGTCACCTCACACCAGGTTAGATGGAGGAATTTTAGAGGAAAAATGGTCTAGAAGGAGTATAAACCTAAACCATCTAAGGGTGTTTGGGGTGCACTGCATTTGTGCACATCGGTGCTGGTGAGTGGAGAAAATTAGACGCCAAGGCAAAAAAGATGGTGTTCTTGTGATATTTGTGAGGTGTTAAGGGGTACCAGCTATGGGATTCCTTGGAGAAGAAGGTAGTCATCAGTACCTTTGATGAAAACTCAGTTCTACATAGGTGAGGTGGCATGGAAGGATAGTAGGAGCAGCAAACGATCCAGCAAGACAACGCTGGACAACTAATCTCTTGCTCTATTTCGCCACTTGTAGGTGCACCGAGAGGACTTGAGTTTTAGGTGAAGAATCTTCAAAGGAATCTCCATAAGTGAAGAGGACCAAAATAGGGGTTAGAAGCTAGGAAGACCAGTGAGAGCATGTTAGATCAAGGACAGACATCAGCATTGCACTGCACAAGCCAAAGAGGAACGTGCGACAGCCAGATCGATATGGCTTTAAAGATTTGGTGTCATACACCCTGGTGATAGTGAATGGAGACTCCTACACCTATAAGGAGGCTATAGAGAACCAAGAAAGAGATAGGTGGGTTCAAGCTATGACTGAGAAAATGCAGTCTCTCCAAAAGAATCAGATGTGGCATTGGATGCAACTGCCACAGAAAAAGAAATCCATTGGATGCAAATAGATTTTTCAATGCAAAGAGGGGCCCTCAGAGTAGAGAGGTATCAAGTACAAAACAAGATTGGTGGCCAAAGAATACTTCCAGAAGGAAGGCATCGACTTTAGCGAAGTTTTCTTTGAGATCATCAAGCATACATCTATCAGGATGCTACTGAGCATCATTGCGGCTCAGGACTTGGAATTGGAGCAGATGGATGTTAAGATGGCATTTCTTCATGGACATTTGCAGGAGAACATCTATATGCAGCAGCCATCAAGGTTTAGTGAGCCTGGAATAAGAGAGAAGGTATGTTTGCTATAGAAGTCACTATATGGGCTGAAGCAGTTGCTAAGGTAGTGATACAAGCGCTTCGATACCTTCGTGAGGAGCATCGACCTTTCTAGGTGTGAATTTGATCTTTATGTATATGTTCAATCTCTAGAGGATGGGTCTAGGTTATTCTTACTCCTGTATGTAGATGATATATTGATAGCATGCAAGAGTAAGAAAGTTGTGCAGGAACTGAAGGCTGCATTATCTCGGGAGTTCGAGATAAAGGATTTCGGACCTATGAGGAAGATCTTAGGCATGAAAATTCTCAGAGATCGGAACAAGAAGGTGCTGCATTTATCTTACAGTGGTTACATTCGAAAGGTCTTAGAAAAAAATTTGGGATGAAAGAAGCCAAACCAGTAGTGCTGCCACTTGCTGGTAATTTTATACTTTTGATGACTATGTCACCACAAACTGAGGAGAAGATTCTAGATATGGAGAGAGTCCTATACGTTGCTAGCATGAGAACTTTGATATACACCATGGTATGTTATAGGCTTAACATAGTCCATGCAGTGAGTCAGGTGAGCAGATTCATGGTGCAACCTGGCAGGGAGCACTGGCCAGCACTAAAAAACATCTTCAGATATTTGGTAGGTATATTTGGAGTAGGTATTACCTATGGACAACTAGAAGGTATCGAGGGTTGCTCCAACATGTCTAAGAAGGCTCAGGGACTGATAAAAGGGTTCGTGGATGTAGATTTTGATGGAGATATGGACACTCGATGTTCAGCGATAGGGTTCATGTTTTGCTGGAACAAAGATCTTATTTTATGGAGATCATGCTTGCATCCCATCATGGCCTTATCCACCACTGAGGTGGAGTATATTGGTATTACAGAAGCTGCAAAAGAGGCTTTATGGCTGAAGAGATTGGCATTTGAGATGGGTCTTGCTTATAAGGCCGTTAAGGTGCACTACAATAGCTAAAGTGTACTATTACTTGCTCAAAATTAAGTCTACCATGCAAGGATGAAATACATCGACATTAGGTACCATCAGATCAAAGAGCTCATGGAGGTTGGTGAGGTGGAGCAGGTAAAGATTCATACCAAGGAGAATCCAGCTGATGCACTGACAAAGGTTCTTCCATGGGATAGCTTTCATAGATATGTGGCACTGATGCATTTAATGGATAGGAAGGAGTTGTTCCAAGCCTTGGGGCACCAAGGTGGAGATTGAAAGAGCAAAGGTGGTTCTTCCAAGGCTTGGAAGATCATGAAGGAATCAAGGTGGGAGCTCCTGAAGGCTTGGATTGACTGAAGTTGTATCAACTGAGAAGAAGGGCTGATACACTATAGAGATGGCTCGAATACAAGTCGAGCTAGCTCGGGATGAGATCGAGCTAGCTCGGACTAAAATCAAGCTAGCTCTCTCAGACAAACGAGAATGTGTTTTTGGAAATCTATGGCTTGGCAGGTGATCGAGCCGGCTCGAGTGTTCGTCGAGCCAGCTCGAACAGGCAGATAGATAAGCAAAGGTTTCTTTATTTGACTTCGATTGGGTCTAATCCAAGAGGTCTTTAGGCCTGGGTTGAGATATCTTAAGATGGCTAACTTATGTATAGGACTAGATCTTTAGTCCTAGGATGAGAACTTCCAAGACATGGGCTTGGATGAGTGCTTTCTTATATAAGTTAGCCTAGAGGAGTTTTTTAGGGCTGAGTCATGTTAACTCGGACGTTTATATATACTTTGTATATGTAATATTTTTTTAAGAAGAAGAGAATACGGAAATCTCTTTTCTTCCTGAAACCTAATTCCTCTCCTTCTCTTTGGATTTGCCGCCCATCCCTTGGTGTCTATTCATCAGGGTTGCCGCCTCCTTCTGGTTAGAATTTTGGATGCTGATTCTAGATCTTCTAATCTCGAGTGAATCGATCTTTTTCACTATCTCATCTATCTGATCAATTGCAAAACAGTCTTCCTCCTCTTGAGTATTTTTAGAGGCATTAAAAATATTTATTCTTACCTTTTGATCTCCAAAAGAATTATCCATGGCTCCTGTCTTACGATTGATATTGGCAGTGACAGTAGCTAGGAATGGATGACCAAGAATTATGAGATTTTGGTTCAGCTCTCGAGATGGTTTCATATCAAGTATGAGGAAGTCTACTAAAAAATAATATTTATCTACTCTGACCAAAACATCCTTAATTAAACCACGTGGTGTTTTTACAGATCTATCGGCTAATTGCAAAATAATCGATATCGATTTAAGTTCTCCTATCCCAAATTTTTTATAAACTGAGATTGGAAGTAGGTTCACACTAGTTCCTAAGTCTAATAATGCTCGGTTAAAGGTTATGCCTCGTGCAACACATGAAATTAATGAAGCACCAGGGTCATTCATTTTTTGAGGCAATGGGTCTAATAGGACTGCACTTACATCCTTAGACAACATAATTCTTTTAGTTCATGGCTCATGCTTTTGAGTACAAAATTGTTTGAGAAATTTAGCGTAAGTCGGGACATGTTGAATTGCATCTAGGAGGGATAAATTAATATGCACTTGTTTAAATAGTTTCATTAACTACTCATTACGTGTTTCTTACATTTTACAAGAAGAGCCTGCTTCTAAGGCTTAAGGAATAGGACTTTGGATTTATATGTCTTGGGTAACTCATATATTCTTCTTTTTCTTTATCAATCTCATTAGAACCAGTATCAATACTAGTTCTATGCTCAGGTTCTTTTATGTGGTTAGCTTCAGTACTGACCTCTTCTTCTGAATTTTCTTTTTGGCTAACATCAGTACTAGCCTCTATCATCTGGTCCAAGTATGGATCCTTAAGAATCCTACCACTTTGAAGTTTAAAAATTGCTTTGACATTCTTTAATTGGGGATTCTTAGGTGGAATGATGGGTTGATGAATAAATTCAGATAGTTGGTGGACATTGCATGGGTTGCTTTTAGGATTGGCAATCGGTTGGCTTGGTAACTGACATGGTTCTCTCCTCATACTAGACTCAGCTAATTATCCTATTTGAGCTTCTAACCTAGTGATAGATTATTGTTGATTTAGAATCGATTATTATTGAGATAGGATTAATTGTTGAAGCTGATTAAATCGATCGTCGGCTAGATTAGTCTGTTGAGGAGGTGGGTATGAGGGCTGATTATAATGTGGTGGCTGGGAAGACTAACTAAGCTGTTCTCTGTTATAGGCATAGTTCTGGTATTCTGGTCTATTCTAATAATTTTGCACTGGTGGAGTTTGGGTTTGAGCTTGAGTCTGTTATAGTTTCCAAAAGAAATTAGGGTGGTTTCTCCAGCCTGGGTTATATATATTTGAAAATGGGACATTGACCAGTTTGGAGTAACCTTAAGCAGCTTGAACTTATTCTTGGATGAAGGGTGAAAATTGTGCAGCCGTAGGACATTCACTCATACTATGGGTTGGGCTAGCACAAATAGAACAAATCTACTGATAATTAGAAGGTAGTGTGTATTGTACAGGAGATTGTCGGCCTAGATTTAGGAATTGATCTAATTTTTAGGCAAGAAGGTAGGCTTTATTTACTAGGTTCATGTCAGCCTTAGAACTTAGTTCTGAATGTTTGATTTCATACATTCCTACCCATTTTTGATGAGAAATTGATCTTTCATAAGAGGATAATGAAGCATGGTTAATCAAATTTTCACTTAGGATTTCAAATAAGGTATAAGCTTCATCCTCATTTTTACTCATAAATGCACCTCCACAAGTTGCATCTCCATTTATCTGTATTGTTCTCCTAAACCTTCATAAAAAGCTTGGACAATTTGTCACTTAGATAGACCATGGTGTGGGCATTTTCTAAATAGTTTCTTAAGTCTTTTTCATGATTCCTGAATTTGTTTCCCTGGATGCTGAGCAAATTCAATGATAGCTTGCCTCATAGTATTGATTCAACCTATGGGATAAAATTTCTTAAGAAATTCATGTTACATCTCTGCCCATTTTTGAATTGATTTTCCTATTGTGCCAAGCTAATACTTGGCTTTATCTTTTAATGAGAAAGGAAACAATGTCAGTCTAAGGGCGTCATCAGAAAAATTCTAGATTTTTATCGTAGAGTAGATTTCTAAGAATTCATCCAGATGTTTGTAAGGATCTTCATTGTTATTCCCATAGAAAGATGGGAGCATCTGGATTATAGTCGACTTGATTTCATAATTGCTAGTATGGTTGTTTGGTAATTAGATGCAAGTCGATGGGTTATAAGTAGAAGAAATAAAGTATTCCTTCATCTACCTAGGTGGTTCTCCATTATTTTTGGCCATTTGATTCTCAAATTTTATATGAATCAGTTGTTCTATTAGGATTAGTGGTGCTCCCAAGCCTTGGGAGGCCACTAGAGGAGTCAGAGTGTTGGATCTGGGAGACTAAGATAGGTGTGGTCCTAGGTCTAGGACCAGTTTGGTTCTAGGATGGAGGTTTAGCCCTCCATGGTATGAGGCCCTGGTTTATGGGTCTCATGGGGGCTACTCAGAGTTTGGACTAGGTTTGGGTCTATGGAATTGAGTGCATGATCAGACCATGGGTGTATATGGATTTGGGTGAGTGCATTTGATTGGGTTAGACTAGGAAGTTTTTTACGGGTTAGGGTTTCGATCCATGTACAGGTATATATATACATGTATATTGTAAACCCAAGGGTGTGTGAAATAAAGATCACCGCTTTCTCCTATATCTCTTCCGCTCTCTAGTTTCTTCACACCCCATGATGCCCTAGGGGGTGTGCCTCCAAGCATGAAGGAAGAAAGCGTGCCCCACTCTTTCTTCAACCTCAATAGATCGTCAAGCGATCTTACACAATAATTGGTATCAAAGCCATCTCGACGAGAAGGTGTGAAGAACAGATCCAGCAAGAAAAGATTCCATCAAAGAACAAAAAAAAAATGTTTTGGAGGCCTGGCAGGGCCCTCCCTTTCTTCCACCCAATTGGCGGTGTCCAGTGATTCACCATCGATCCTGAGCCTAGTGGTCGATCCTGGCAATTGGCCACTATTTAAGCAATCTGGTGGTCGATCATGGCATGCGGTGGAGTTTTTGCAAGCGGGCGGTCCGGTGGTGAAAAAGTGTAGGACGTCAAGATCCATGGGGGGGCTACATGGTCATCTTCTTCTTTAGGGAGGAACGTCATAGATGGCAACAACACTGATTAAGGTAGTGGCGCATGACAGCGTGCATGCATGCGAGCAATGATGACTAGGCTGGCAGCAAGGTGATGGGGAACCTTTGGCGAGGGTTCTCCACTCCGAGAAGCACCCCACGATGTTGAAGTAGGCTCCGACGAAGAAGCCAGTGAGATGGTGCAGACGATGAGGTCCGGTGGCTGTAGGTGCCACGATGATGTTAGATCTGGTAGCATTGACTCGCATCCATAGCAAAAATTAGAAAAGAATCCAGCATCAGAGATCCAAGATCTGACGATGGCGAGCTGTGAATAGTGGCAATAACATGCCATGGTGGAGATCCGACGGTGGTGGCATCCAGATCTGACGGTCATGTGGGTAGAGCTCGATCGGCAACAGGTGAGTGGTCCGATTCTAGTTTTGGATGATAAGGAGAAAGTAGCCGAAGGAGAAAGTCTAGAAGGTTCCAGAAAGAAAAACTTCTAGCAAGCAAAAAAAAGGTTTTTATTTTTGATTTTTCTCGATTGTTCATGCTATTCTCTTGGATGTAGCTGGGGTGCTAGTGATTTATTTGGCATGTTAGAAGAGAGATACTCAAGGACTCAGGGTCGAGATGGAGCTGAAGAAATAACTATTTAGTCTGGTGGAAGATTATGAAAAATAGTTGGAGTATATTCAGCGGTGCGATTGGTTGAAGCTTTGGAGATGATGAAGATGGATGATCCCTAGAGGTCTAATAGGTTAGGGCTAGATGACTGTAGAGTGGCATAGAGACAAGACAGGGAGCACTGGAGTGCTACAGTAGTGCTACCTTGGAGGCATAGGGGCTGAGAGAGGCTCGGTGGTGTAGTAGCTGAGGGAGGTATCTCAATAGAGAGTGTCAGAAGAATCTCAGAGAGATCAGGAGCAGATCTCAAAGAGAGCCAGAGGGTCTCAAGGAGTGCCAGGGGTATCTAGCAGTCAGGAGTATCATGGATCAGGTATCTTCTGCAGGGGCATCAGGGAGAGTCATAGTTTAGGTGAAGGATGTTCCCCGAGCGCAACTAAAGTGATGGTTGGTGCTGGGACAGAAGAGGAGAAGTGCTAGGATGAAATTTCCTAGGGTTCAATCATTGGATTCAAGAGAGTTGGATGAGCTATTATGTTTTGAAGGTGCCTGTGGGTTGCGAAGATATTCGAGATGGCTTCGACATAATCCATAGAGTGCGGAGGGTCCAAAGGAGCAGCAATGATGTATGAGGTGCAGCGACAGGCACAGTAGTACAGTGTTGGGTGGTTGACTTCAAGTTACTCGGTGATAAAGTTAGATTCTTCTATGGCATCAAATAGATTTCAGGTATAGGTGGAGCTCTGGAGTGGTGGCTTCATAGATAAAGAGAAAATTTGGCATAAGTTCAGAGCGGAGGGGTGCAGGAGGATCGACATCCTAGCACTAGCGCTAGTGATGCATAGTTCCAGATGGAGCGGCACATGCAGGTGGACAGGCATAGTTCTAAGGTGATTATGTCAGATGGTATAGCATGTGCTGGTGCAGGAATGCTGTAGGTTCTCCAAGAAAGTCAAAGGAAGGTGATATAGCTACTAAGTAGAATGGATTTTACAATTTTAGGGTGGTGCGAAGGAGCATGCCAGGTCTTCAGCTATGATGGCGGTCATTCCAAAGGTCTCCAAGGATGTACAACAGCTAAAGAGAATTGATAGAGGCGTTAGAATTTGCACAGTGAGTTGTCTGGATGCGCTGTGGAGCATAGGTCGGTGTTGCAGCCATAGGGGAAGAGCAAGAGGACATCAGTTTAAGGCCAAGGAGTGTGGTGGAGCATGAGTCTCAGGGGCTGTGAAGCATAGGTTGGTATTGCAGCTAAGAAGTTGAGGTGGCTTCAACGGGATGGTGTCAGCTCTGAAGATAGCAGGATGGTGTAGATAGTTCATGCAGGATTTGCCAAGGCTTGGGGCACCAAGGTAGAGATTGCTAGGATTAGTGGTGCTCCCAAGGCTTGGGAGGCTACTAAAAGAGTTAGGGTGTCGGCTTTGGGAGACTAGGATAGGTGTGGTCCTAAGGCTAGGACCGATTTGGTTCTAGGATGGAGGTTCTGCCCTCCACGATCATGAGGCCCTGATTTATGGGTCTCATGGGGGCTACTCAGAGTTTGGACTAGGTTTGGATCTATGGAATTGAGTGCATGATCAGACCATGGGTGTACATGAGTTTGGATGAGTGCCTTCAGACTGATTAGCCTAGAAAATTTTTTATGGGTTAGGGTTTTGGTCCATGTACAAGTATATATACATGTATATTGTAAACCCTAGGATATGTGAAACAAAGATCACTGTTTTCTCCCATATCTCTTCCTCTTTCTAGTTTCTTCACATGCCATGATGTCCTACGGGGCATGCCTCTAAGCACAGAGGAAGGAGGCACGCCCCACTCTTTTGTTCAACCTCAATAGATCGTTAAGCGATCCTACACAACACGTTCAATTTGGGGATTTGGTTTAACTAGGTCAGGTAATAACGGTCTTCTACCTGCATGTACTAGTGCAATCCTAATTTAAAATTTTTATATAAATATTTTTTTATTTTTTTAATTTTTTTTAGAGAGAAGAAAAGAGAAGAGAAAGAAGAGAGTTCTAAGGAAGAGTCCTAAGATGTCCTAAATCTAGAGATGATAGAGAAGAATTAATTATATTTATATTTAATGTTAATTAGCAAATAAATTAGACAAGCAATCCTGACTAAGGATTGTCCTAGATCCAGATAGCTCCTAACTGTCAAGGTCACCTTCAAGCCCTTCAAGTAGAGAATCAGCCAATCAGCTAGCCAAGTAAGTGTATAGTCGGTGGGAGTCTCTCTGTTGCTTGCCTTAGACACCAATTGTGCTTGACCAGGTAAGCTAATGGAACCAACTATAAACCAACTTTCTTCAAGACGTGATCCCTGAACTACTTTTCTTAGACACTAGTTAAGTTGACTAATCCTAACCCGATCCAATACATAGGATTCCTTATCCTATTGAGCTCGACTTCCTAGGGCTGATGTCTAATTGATTTTAATTTAAAGGCTTGGATCAATGATGGATGCTGGTTGGTTATTTGTGGGCTAAGGAAGGATGATCAAATCCTCATTTTATCTTATTTAATTGGATTGTGCCCTTAATTTGATTTAATATGTATATACACAAAAAAAAATTTTCAAGCAAGGGATTCTATGCAATTTAAACTAGATGCATGCAACTAATTGAATTCTGAATAGCTTACCTTACCTCTAGAAATTACCAAAAAAAATAAAAATAAAAATAAAACTAATATGATGCATGCTCTAAGCAGTTTGGATTTCTAATCTTGTCATAAGATTTTTAATTAGATTTAAGTAGATAATTTTTAATTAATTTAAAAATAAAGCAAATAATAATAATAATAAATTTAGGATTTAGAATTGATCTCACCAAATAGGTTTTGAAGTTTTCTCCTTGTCCTAATCTTTTTGTTCCCTTTTTTTCTTCCTTCTTTTTTTTTTATCTACAAAATAAATAAGAAAAGTTTGAAAGTAGTCATAAAAAAAGAAAATCAAAAAAATAAAAAAATTTAATATTTTTTTTTATGTCTCCCCGACAATGGTGCCAAAAACTTGGTAGATCACGATACTGTCGTTAAAATACCATAATTATTAGTTTAGTCTAACTTCTTTTAAAACAATTAAGAGCACATAGATAGTAGCAAGTTGGGTTGAATCCATGGGAAAGCAATGGTTTAATTTTTTGAAATCTTTGATTTTTATGAAAAGAAAAGAAAAAAAGATTTTTGAAATTAGAAAATAAATTAAAAATAAAAAATAAAATTTAAATATTATAGAAAAAATAAACTTGGTACTAAGATCTACTAGCAAAGGAATTAAATAGCAATTGAAATCAAGGAAGTAGAATTAAAAGAGCAGAAATTAAAGAATAGAAATTAAAAGAGTAATAAACTTAATTTTATGTTAAAATTAAAACTCAGAATTCAAATACAATAACTAAAAAGAAAAGAAACAAAAATTTAAAAAAACTTTTAATCTTTAGATCGACAGCAGCATGAAGATGGCGTAGAAGTCTGACTCTTCTTCTCAGCACTGTCTGCCTTGAAGCAATCTTTAGCCAAAGCCTAACTCCCACCCTTTATCGTGGTTTCTCCTAGATCAGATGTCTCAACTCTGGGGTCTTGGAATTTTTTTATAGTTACTGAAGGGCTGGAAACTTTGTTATCAGGCAATGTGGGACTAAATACTTGGTATAGATCCATATTTGTCTAAGAAAATAGTAGAAAATCATTGGATTAGAGGTTCTATGAAGTCCATGTGTGTTCTGGCCATTAGATGGCAATCCAAGGCTTTAAAAAATAACAAAAACGGATGTGTAATAGCCCAAATCAAGTCAGATTAAGTTCTGGCCATTGGATCATGCTTTGATGAGAGAAATCTAGCTGTTGATTGCATTCAGTGTTTTAATCACCATTGGGAGTGATTTCGGCCATCGGATCGTTGCTTGGCGTGAGTGCTGCCATTGGATCATGTTATAAGGAAGCTGAGAACCAAATCAACAAAAGAAAGAACCCCCGCCTTTCGATCTTCACCGCAAACCATGTGGATCGTTTGATCATGCCAATACTATAGCTGTGGACCGACCGCACCATGGACCTCGACTAATCAGCATCGACCTTAGCCTATAAAATTACAAAACTACCCCTGTATGCCGTGATGAATGTCCTGTAGACCCTTTAAGGATCTTGCTCTACCATGCAACGGCCTTCAATTGGCCCCTTTCTACTGAGTTGGTGGTCTATGGCCGATTTCATGGATCGGCTGCTGGTTCACTGTGCACTAATGGGCCTGGTTTAGTGGGCTGCGGGCTGGCATCTCTATTGGGTCGACAAGTTCACTGAGCCGAGATACACTAGCTTAGCAGTTTGGCTGGGTGTGCCAGCTTAGCTGACCATGCCGACTTTGCTGGCTAAGCCGATTAATTTTATTTTATTATTATTTTTTTTATTTCTTTTAAAAATTTATATTGGATCCATTTTAACTCTAATTCGCTATAAATTTATTTTGTTGTGATAAAAAAGAACTGATAAACTTATTATTATTATTATTTATTATTTTTTTAATATTATTTTTTTAAAATATTTTATTATTATTATTATTATTATTAATTTTTTTATTTATTTTATTTTTATATTATTATTATTTTATTATTTATTATTTTTAAAATATTAATATAAATTAATTAATAAATTAATATTTTTATTAGCAAATTTGTGATACTTATAACTCCTGGAATACTTACACTTGATCGATCATCAATTACATTGATGAATCGATCACTAAATGATTTTCAATCATTGATTAATCATTCGATCAGGTAAAAGTCTCTTATATCTATGATTCTATAGGTTTGAACCTAAGTCGGTAGCATAGGAATCAATTCTTGCACCAATTGAAATAGCCATCTAACAATGGTACCTAATGTTCGAATAGATCGAATGTTTGTAAAGTAATATTCTTAGAATCTCGGCCTATGGTTACAGTTCATTCTTTTGATCTTTAATAATTCATTCTTTTGATCTTTAATGCTTAGAATGACTTTGAGTTAGCTATCAACACTCATACAGTTCATCCATATTATATTTCAAAATTTGCAAATCTAGTGACTCCTTACGAGGATTACCCAAGCCTAGGTTTCATTAAATTAAAACACATCGAGATATTTATTCTTGAAATTAATCAGAAGTGGTCAATCCCATCTTTACTTACACACTGACTCTACAAGTACTTGACTGCACTTAAAAATCTTTCATCACTATATTAGGAATATGGGTAGTCTGGCACCAAAATACAGTGAGTTGCTTGTAAGTCACCATGGTGATCTTAGATTAGAGGGACACTTATATCCATTGGCCATTGCTAGTTACTCTTAATAGCAGAGTGCTATATTGGTCATGTTCAGTGTAGATGTACTCCTACATCTCATCTGGATGCCATACTAGTGTCTCCACATTATTTGGTTATGAGGATAACCAACACATCTAGCATACAATGATCTATACTCGATAGGGTATTATCCTAATTAATAACCTATCATTTGGCCATAAATAAATTTAAGAACCATTCGATAAATCCTTTTTTATTGATTGAGTGTTATTCTAAGGACTTCATCATAACATAGGAGTTCATTTAAGAAAGATAGAATATTTTTAATGAATTAGCCAAATAAATATTATTAATTGATAATTCACATATAAATTATAATCATCTATAACTTAGATGATTGGCTTTATGACATATTTTCTAACAACTCCCACTTGGACTAAAACTAATCAGAATAATATCAAATACCTATCTTCCACTTCAGTTCGTCGAACTTATTCATTTCGAGGCTTTAGCAAATGGGTCAGCCAAGTTCTCATTTTCATCAATCTTCTGAAGATCGACGTTACCCCTATCCAAAAATTTTCGAGCAAGGTGATAGTGATACAATATATGCTAGTCCTATAGTGCACCTTTGTTCTTTAGCCTTAGCTATGGCTCCAGTCCTATATTAGGACTAGACCATCAATGGAGGGTACCACTTTCAGCTTGCTAATAAACTTTTGCAATCACACAACCTTCATGGCAGCATCAAATGTTGCAATGTATTCTGGCTCGCAAACAAAATCGGCTAGTATTCTTGCTTGAAACTTTTCCAGTAGATCGCTCATCTATATAGGGTAAAACATGACCCCACATACTCTTGCTGTCGTCTTAATCTGACTAAAACTGGGATCAATATATCCCACAAGTTTTAAAGTTAGTATCTTCATATATGAGTCATTTGTCCTTAGTATTTTTCAAATACTTAAGGATTGTTTTTACAATCTACCAATGATTCTCACCTAGATCAAACTAGTATCTGCTCACTATCCTTAGTGAGTGTGCCATATTTGGTCTCGTACATGGATTGAGATAAGTCAAGCATCCTTTTAATTCTATCTCTATAGATCCTCATCCCTAGGATATAGGATGCTTCTCCCAAATCCTACATGGAGAACTAAGATGATTGCTAAATCTTTATTCCCTGTAATGCTGAAATGTCATTCCTAATTAAGAGAATGTCATTCATAGACAACACAAGGATTAACACTATAGAACTATTTGCCCATTTATAGATGCAGGGTTCTTCTTCATTCGTAATGAAGTCATAGATTCTAAACATATGTTCCAAGTCCAAGATGATAGCCAAATAGGCTTTATAGGTCTCCATTTTTCTGTCTACACCACTCTTCCCTTTTGAAAATTTATTTACACCCAGTGGGTTTTATTCTTTTAGGCGGATGAACTAGTGTCCACACACTATTGATCTTTGTAGACTTTAATTTGGATTTTATGGCTCCAAGCCACTTCTTAGAGTCAGACCTCTATATGGCATCCAGATAGATGATTGGATCCTCATTGTTCTCATCTAGCTCAACAGGATTGCCATCCTAGATCGAGAAACTGAAGTATCTATCCAGCTGACATGATACTCTATCGGATCTTCTTAAAGTTGCCTCTTTAATAGGCTCCATGTTTGATCTAATCAAATCTGATTCTATAGATTTACTAGATTGTATCGATTCTTTCTATCGATCAAACATCTTTATGTTCAATGTTAGTGGCATCAGTTCCTTCCCTAAGAAACTTTTTTTCCAAAAAGAATGCCCTACTGCTGATGAATACCATTTGTTCTTCAGCATGGTAGAAGTAATAACCTCTAGTTTTCTTAGGGTATCCTATAAATAAACATCTATCGGACTAGATTCCAAGTTTATCTATGTGCAAATATTTGATGTAGGCTGGACAATCCCAAACTCGAAGGTGAGAGAGTCCAGGCCTACATCCGGTCCATATCTCATATAGAATCTTTGCAACAGATTTACTCAGAATATTATTTAGAGTAAAACAAGTAGTCTCAAGAGCATAACTCTAAAATGAAATAAGCAGACTGGTAAACCCTATCATGGATTGAACCATATCTAATAAAGTTTAATTTCTTCTTTTTGATATACCATTATGCTATGGTTCTCGGAAAGAGTCCACTGTGAGAGAATCCTATTCTCTCTTAGATATGCCAAAAACTCACTGGATATATATTCATCTCCTCGATCTGATTCAAGAGTTTTAATACTTTTTCTAATTTATTTTCTACTTCATAATGGAATCATTTGAACATTTCAAATGATTGAGGCTAGACGTACCCATATCTAGATAGGTCATCTATAATTATTATAAAATATTGATATCCTCCTCTAGCACTTGTGTTCACAGATCCACATACATCACTATGTATGAGACTTAAAACTTCACCAACTCTTTCACCTTTTCTAATAAAAGATGACTTTATCATCTTTCTAAGAAGACAAGACTCACAGGTTGGTAATGATTCACAATCATTGATATCAAGATTTTCCTCTTAGGCTAACCTGTTTATCCTATTCTTGTTAACATGACCAATCTTAAAATGCCAAAGGTAAGCATTCGTGATGTTATCTAACTTAGGGTGTTTAATAGATGTGTCCATCATACTAACAAGCCGTGATAAAAAGTATATGTCATTTCTTTGTTGTTCCACATATTATTGTAACATCATTTATAATGATATCACAATAATCTTTCTTTATTAATAAGTGATGATCATCCTTAGCCAAAAGGCCAACAAAGATCATATTCATTATAAAACTATGGACAATAGTGACAATCACTCAAAATGATAACACTTATTTTGAAAATAAGCTCGATAATTTTTAAAGCTAGGATAGGAATAGAACTTCTATCTCTAATGTCCAGGAATCTCTCACTATTTTTAAATTTTCTACTTACCTGTAGTCATTATAATAAATTACAAATATATATAGGACTACCGATATCCAATACCTAGATAGTTGAATCACAAATAGAGAAATTATAAGGTATTATCATATAACATTCTTGATAAGCAACTTATTGCTCTTTTCTTTTGTTCAGCCTGTAGGATCAAGGGAAGTAAGATATTGAGGATAATTTCTCTTTCTATGACCTTGCTTCTTACAGTAGAAGCACTCTACCTGATTTAGGTTAACTTTAGATATTTTGTTTTCACTATACTTAGAAGGTCCAGCACGAACCCCTTCATGCTACTGAACCAAATTCAACTTTCGATATTTATTATCGAAGTTGGGTCCCATAAGTCTATTACTGTCTAATAATGATCGGAGTAATTAGGGTTTAGCCTTAATTTGAGAATAAAGGAGAACAAAGACCTAATTGTATATGAATTATTTTAAGCCTAGAGACTTGGATTTTAGTCTAAAGGTTTTCCTACTATTTTGTATGAATTGGTCGCTTCTACCTCCAATTCAGTGAATTACTTTAATTTTCTAGCAGGTACTAGAATCCACATAGACTACATATAGGCCCGAGGAAAGCTCTGGCTAACCTGCATGCATCTATGGATAGGTTCTCAATCAATTATTTTTTTAAATAATTTTTAGTAATTAGATTTTGCTTCAGGCTCCTAATCAGTAGGCTTTGGTCTCCACTGAAAAGATCTGATTAGGTCTAACCATTAATATGATAGAGTTCAGTGCATCAAACGAACGATGACCAGGCTCGAGGAAAGCTCTAGCTAACCTGATCATCACTCAAAGAGTGCAACCTAATCATCATATGATGAATGATAATTCTAATATC
Source organism: Cocos nucifera (assembly GCA_006176705.1). Lineage (NCBI taxonomy): Eukaryota > Viridiplantae > Streptophyta > Magnoliopsida > Arecales > Arecaceae > Cocos > Cocos nucifera. The sequence goes on along the minus strand of QRFJ01000113.1, from coordinate 439,268 downwards.
TTGATGAACACTAGGCGTAAGGCACCTCTAATATCCACCCAGACTATTGGATCCATTACCATCCACCTTAATGGAAGGCAATGAGTTAATTATGTCCATAACTTTATCAATTTAAGAACTTAATAATTTAGAGGATTTAAATTATTTATGATTTGAGGATAGAGAAGACATGGACCAAATTGCTCCCATTGACTTCACCAAGTCAAATCCTCCCACCGACTTCTTAAGTCATTGATGAGAACTAGGATCAATTTCGATCCATGGGCACCTAGATCAGTCTCACTAAATAAAATCAGTCTCATTGATTTTCTATGTGATATGGGTTAGCACAAATCAATAAACAACCTAATTAAAAGCTAATTAACTACATTAACCAGGTAGATGAGATTGGCGGGAGGGTCTGCCAAAGCTTGTCTTTGACACCATCAAAAATGGCTAGGTAAATGGACTGCCAATTAAAGACCACCGATCTAGAAATGCCAGACCTAGGTACCAACTAGTTTATCAGTTTTGATTTGGTTTGCCTAAAGATTCGAGCTCGACCACTGAGCCACGATTAGGTCAATTTGTCAAATGTATGGACTACGATCAGCTACAACTATTGAATTGATCTATAGAAAAGAAATGATCTAATCCTAATTAACTATTGATTAGGTTTGATCAATTTCTTAACTTAGTCCATATTTGGTTCTAACCTTTGGTCTAACCTGATTAATGACCTGATCAAAAGCTAACCTATTACCCATTAATCCATGTTTTATAAAATTGACTTAGGATCTTCAAATCACAAACCTAGATTCTAAACTATCACTTAATTCTCAATTAAGTTCAAGGCTGAAAGGTTGGAGTTTGGAATCCCAGAACTAGTTTTTGATTTCAAGTTTTTAAAATATTTTCAAAGTATAAATAGTTTACACTAAACCGAATTCAATTTATGGTTTCATATTTGAACTATTTCAATATTTAGATCATATCCTAAGATTTTGAATCTAGGATTTTGTAGAAGGTCTAATTAAATTAGATTCAATTACAATCAATTTGGACTTATTGGGTAAAGTTCAATTGATCTATGAGATAAGCCAATTATAAGGAAAAATAATTTCTTGTTAGACTAGGAGTTAAGTGCACCTAATTTCTAATTGACTTAGGATTTAAATCAGATTTAAATATAGTTTAATCTGATTTAATTAGGCTCCTAGTTAGATTAGGATCATTCTAAATTGGGTTGTATTAATCCTAGTTCAAAAGGAGTTTGAAATTAGGTTTGACCTAGTCTAAATTGGAGAGTCCTAGTTGGACTAGGACTCCTCTTCTTTCCCTTGCGCTTAAGAACAAGCACACGCCACCCTATTTTCTCCACCCCCTTTTGGTATGTGCATCAGTTTCCTCATGCTTAAGAAAAGTCCCCACACCCCCTATCTCGTTGTTTAAGAATTTGGTTTGAATTAGTCAAACATGGGAAGCATTTTTTCGTAGGACTCCAATTTTTTAGAGTTTCAAATTCAAAAAATCTTCTCCCTTCTCTTTGGAATAATATCCCACACCCATATTTTTTGGATGCCCACTTTTGCTCAGATTTTAAGCACCCTCTCACCTTTCCTAGTGTGGAGAATTCCATGCCGAAAGAGACCTGGAGGTATCCAAGAGTTGGACACCACCAAGAGTCTCTATTTACTAGGTCTTTGACCTAGTCCTCCCTTTTAAATTATGATGTCACTTTTTAGGGGATGGTTGGCATAAAATAACCTAAGGAACTCCATGCAAATTTCAGAGAGAAAGAGAGGGTGAGGGGCTTGGGAGTTTGGCACTCCAAGTTGTTGGGCATGGAAGCCTTCTTTAGGACATAAATGGTTGATGTCCTATTGAGACAAGAAGAAGAGAAAAGGTCTTCTCTTATGTTTTCTTTTAGAGCTTTTCTTGTCCATATTTTGTAAGATTTTTCCATGGAAAAAACTTAGAGAGAAAGTGAAAGAAAGGGTGTGGGAAGACAAGAAGAAAAGGTTTCATCTTGTCAAGGAATGAAGATCTATTTAGGACAGTCCTGTTGAGACAAGAAGAAGAGAAAAGGCCTTCTCTTATGTTTTCTTTTAGAGCTTTCTCTTGTCCATATTTTGTAAGATTTTTCCATGAAAAAAATTAGAGAGAAAGTGAAAGAAAGGATGTGGGAAGACAAGAAGAAAAGGTTTCATCTTATCAAGGCGTGAAGATCTATTTAGGACATCAATAGTTGTTGTCTTGAAAGAGAAGATGGGTCTTCTCTTAATTATTTTCTTTAATCTTTTCTTTTCTACTTTTTGGAAGATCCAAGAGTTGGTCTTCTTTCTTAATCCTCCTCCTAATCTTCATCTCTTGGAGCATTCAAGAGATCCAAAAAAGCTTTACAATCAACCATCAGGAGGGATTCGCAAGAAGCTAGCACTTCAAGTGGATCTTCATTTGCGAACCTCTAATCTGCATAGCGACCTCATGTGGACTACCTTTAGAGGCCAGATATGCTGTGTGGCTCCATGTAACAAGGACAACATCAGATATCAACTGTAGTATTCTCGATCCATGCAAAGGTAAGAGATCTGATCTCTTTTCTGATCTAGATGCAATCTAAGATTTCTAGAATTATTCTAGATCTAGGGTATTAGTGTGATCAATACCAATTTATTTTATTTTTTAGTTTTATTTTTGCATCATGACATGTCATAGATCCTAGATGTAGGGTTTAGTGATTAGATGGTCTAATCTATGTCTTCCGCTATGCTCTATTTTGAAAAAGTTTTGAAATATATGCATGAAATCTTGCATGGTTTTTCAACAAGCAGAACACCATAATCCGATCACTATGGTAATCTGGTGAGCTTTCTCTAGAGCCGCACATACATCTAGCCTTTATGGGTATCCACATGAAGCTCTCAATCTGATCAAATGCGTGTGTCTTCATCGAGGTGCTGGCTCCCTTGTAGAAGATGCCTCTTAATGGTTGATTTGATTCCTTCTCTGGATCTCACAGACTCTCTAAAGAATAGTAGGAATAGAAGGAAGAAAAGATGGAAGAAGAAAGAGATGGAATAGAAATCTTCTCTATTTTTCTTCTTCTCACAAACCAAGCGCCACCCTAAAAAACCCTAGAGATATCACACGCCCAAGAGGAGATACCTCTCCTCTATTTATGCACACAAAATCCTCACACCCTCTCCCATATTTTCATGTGAAAATTCATCTTTCTCACACACCTAAAATTAGATCATATCTGATTTATTTTGGCATTCACAAAGGAAGAGAGTTGGAGTGGTTTAAAACTCTATCTAATAGAGTTTGGAGCGTTGAAGGCTTGCCCCTTTTAGCGTGGACTTCTTTCATGCAAACACCAAGAGGAAGGGTGGCATAGGCATCAGATGTCATGCCCCTTCTCATATATTTTCTCATGGTAAAAACCAAGAGACTGTGGAAGTTTTGGCACAAATCAAAGGGAGTGACATGAGGCTTTTATGTGGGGCAAGAAATCTAGATGAGTCATAGTCCAACTAGGACTTTCTTAGTTCTTGGTCCAAGCCTAACTAATTCTTGGTCTCATCCTAACTAACTTAGGAATTAGTTATAACCAATTAACTAATTAGGTCTTAGTCCAATTAGGCCTTAATCCAATTTGGAAGTTAATTGAATCAAATCCTCATCAAACTAGAGATTGATTTCTTAGAAAATTTGGTTATCTCATGACCTAATAGGACTTGATCCAATCAAACCCAAATCAAATCAAATAAAATCTAATTTAATTAGATTTAATTCTATCTCCATTGCTCAATCAAATTGAGCCTTATTGCAATCCAATTGCAAATTAATCCTCCTACAACTTACTAACTCTTAGTAAGTTTGACAATTGCAACAACCACATTCGTTTAATCATCAATCTCATTGATAATTAAATCCATACACGATTCACAATCATGAGTCAACCATTTGATTAGTTAAGAACATCTTTTGTGTGTAATCCCATAGGTTCAATTCTGACTAGTAGTGAGATACATTATGATTTTCATCAACAAAGTCATTGAAACTCCTTTCAATGGATTGGATCTCTTTCCAATTCAACTAATTAAGAATTATTGATTACCAAAATAATTTTCATTGATCCCACAATCTACCAGCGACATCTAGTAATATGTAGTGGCAATCCAGTAGAACTGAAAATGAACCTCTAGCTACAGTAACCATGTAGTTTGGTTCCTTTGTCATAAGTCCTGACAAAATACAAGTCAAGTAAGTTGTCAAATACGTTCATCCATCATATGCCAGATTCAATCAACTCAAGTCTATGTGAAATCTTATGAAAATTCTTTTCATCATTCACCTACCATGGCCGTGGTCATTAGGACTTAGTCTCATGAACTGCATAGGACCACTCCCTGTCTACCAGGATCAATAGATCTCATCTTGGTGCACACTATATTCCTACAATGGACCTACTGTAGCCAACATACACCATAAGTTTTTGAATGGCTAGGTAATCGAGTTATTATGCAATCAAATTACAGCAATCCCACTATGAATAGTCGAGGCACCATAGGTTCAAGAACTATCTACATAATTGCAACATTGAGTAAGTCACTGATGAGTGGGTAGCCATCCAAGTGATTTCTCGTACTAGTCATGCTCAGTACCCTTGAACTTTATCAAGCACCTACACTCTCACTCTAATATCCCCATACTATAGACTCGAGACTTGTCTATCCATGAAGAAAAGTGATCTGTGCATCGATCTATCTAGATCAGTCACCATCCCCATAATGATCCATCGATCGAGAGCATTTAGTAATTAATTAATCATTATGATACATGCCTCAAATTCTCAACTCTTGAGAATATGGGTTATCATTTATTAATTCCTCGATCAATTCATGGAGACAATTAAAATACAACATATATGAAAAATAATCTAAATTTTATTTACTTAAAAAATTTTAATTAAAATATTATGTCCTTAGAATGTGTATATGTGTCAGCCAATCTAACTTTTAGGATACACATCTAACAAACTTCCACTTGACCTAAAGCCAATGGCCATAAACCTAAGCCCCATCTTCTTAAGATAAGCTTTAGTCTTCTATCGGCTTAGTGGCTTGGTCTGTGGGTCAGCCACACTCTTTATAGAGTCAACTCTCTGCACATCGATGAACTTCTTCTTGAGGTATTTGTGAATTAGATAAAATCATTGCTCTATATGCTTGGACTTCTGATGAGACCTCAGTTTCTTAGCGAGCGCTATGACATCATTGTTATTATAGAAGAGTGGAACAACATCTAATGACATCACATCCAGCTCTGCAATGAGCTTTTTAAACCAAAATTCTTCTTTAACAGCCTCCAATTCTTCTTTAACAGCTCTGCCACCATTGTGGAATCTATAATAATTGGTTGCTTAAAACTTCTGAGCTAACTGCACCACCATAATATAAGAACACAAAACCAGAGGTAGACTTTCTATCATCAATATTAGACATGAAGTCTGAGTTAGTATATCCCTATACTCATAAGTCTCCTCCTCCAAAGATCAAGAAGAGATCCTTAGACCTTCTCAAGTACTTAAGGATATTCTTTATAGTAATCTAGTGCTCCTCACCTGGATTTGACTGATATCTGTTTGTGACACTCACAACAAGAGCAATATCAAATTGAGTATATAGCATAGCATACATGAGGCTCTTTATAGCAGAAGCTTAAAGGATCTTGCTTATACATTATATCTCCTTAGGTGTGCAAGGACATCTTCTTGGAGAGATGAACTTCATGCCTAAAAGGCAAGAGACCCCTTTTAGAGTTTTCCATGTTGAACTACTTCAGCACTTTCTCTATGTATATTTGCTATAACAGACTTAGCATTCTTTTAGATCTATCTCTATAGACCTTTATTCCTAGAATATAGAATGCATCTCCAAGATCTTTCATGGAGAATTCTTTAGACAACCAAACTTTCATAGAAGTCATCATGGGAATGTCATTCCCAATAAGAAGGATGTCACCTACATACAATATGAGGAATGTAACGGCCCTCCCACTAACCTTCTTGAAAACATATGATTCCTCCTCACTCTTGATAAAACCAAATAATTTAATCACATCATTAAAAAAAGTATTGCAACTCTGAGATGCTTGTGTATTTTTAATATAGTGACGAAAGATTTTTAGGTGCAGTCAAGTATTTGTAGAATCGGTGTGTGAGTCAAGGTAAGATGACCACTCTGGATTAATTTCAGAAGTGAATATCTCACTGTATTTTAATTTAGCAGTACCTAGGCCTAGGTAATCCTTATGAGGAGTCATGAAATTTGCAAATTTTGAAATACAATATGGATGAACTATATGAGTATTGAGCATTAAGAGTCAAATGGGTGAATTTTATGATAACCATAGGCCAGGGTTCTAAGAACATTGGTTTTCATGCATTCGATCTATCTAGACATCGGGTACCATTGCTAGATGGTTATTTCAATTAGTATAGAAATTGGTTCATATACTATACCTACTTAGGTTTAAACCTATGGGGTCACACACATAAGAGATTGCTATCTAATCAGATGGTTGATTGATGATTAAGAATCATTCAGTGATCGAATCATCAATGTGATTGATGATCGATCAAGTGCAAGTATTGTAGGAGGATTGATTAGCAATTGGATTGCTAATTGGCTCAATTTGATTGAGCAATTAGGCTGAGATCAAGTCTAATTGAATTAGATTCAATTAGATTTGGTTTGGACTTGATTGAGTCAAGTCTAATTGATTTATAAGATAAGCCAATTATAAAAGAGAATAATTTTCTATTTGATTAGGACTTAAGTACACCTAATTTCTAATTGAGTTAAGATTTAAATTATATTTAAATATAATTTAATCTAATTTAATTGGGCTTCTAGTTGGACTAGGATCACCCTTAATTAGGTTGCATGAATCTTAATTTAAAAGGATTTGAAATTAAGGTTTGACCTAGTTATAATAAAGAGTCCCAGTTGCACTGGGATTCTTCCATTCCCTTACGCCACCTCATAGCCCACACCCCGTATTTGTTTTTAGATGTTTATAAGACTTTTCCCATGCCTAAAGGAATCCTTTTGTGCCTTCTCTCCTTTTGTTTTGGAAACAAATTTGACTAGGTCAAAACAAGGAAGTTATTTTGACATAGGACTCTAATTTGTTAGAGTTTCAAATCCCAAAAACTCCTCTTCCTTTTGTGCCATATTTTTCCATGCCAAAATTTTTTTTAGTCACCCCAACTTTCTTCCTTTTATGTGTGGATTTTCTGGTCTTGACACCTAAATTTTAGAAGGAGGTGTCCAAGAGTTGGATGCCTCCTAAAATTCCTTAGACTATGTTTTGACCTAGTCTTTGCAGCCAAGATGGTGCCTACGTTTTAGGAACTCTTGGCATGAGAAGAGAGAAGGATTCCATGCACAAAATCAGAACAGGAGAGTCCTCTTGTGCCACATATTGAGAGAGGGGGCATCCAAGAGTTGGACGTCCTAAGGACTCTTTCAATAAGAGTCCTAATTCTTGTATTCTCCTTGATTTCCATCCTATTTTGTAGGTGGCACATTATTTAAATTATTTCGAGCATAAAATTCCAAAGTATTCCATGCAAATTTTAGAGAGAGAAAGGGAGAGGGGCATGGATTGTGGGGCACTCCAAGATGTTGGGCATGAGGGCTTCTTTTGGACAACCTTTCTTCATGTCCTATTGAGAGAGAAAAGGAAGAGAAGGTCTTCTCTTAAGGTTTCCTTGAGTGCCTTTTCTTCTCCATGTTTTGAAAGATTATTCAATGAAAAAAGTTAGAGAGAACGGGCATGAGGAAGTTGTGAGGAGAGGGTCTCCTCTTGATGGGGCATGAGGCTTCTTTAGGACAAGTCTAGGGTTTGTCCTGATGAGAGAAAAGGAAGAGAGGATGGGTCTTCTCTTAAGGATTTTTCTTGAACCTTCTTTTCTATATTTTTGGAAGATTAAATAGTTGATCTTCTCCATCTATCATCCTCTAGATCTTCCTCTCTTGGAGTGTCTAAGAGATCTGAAGAAAGTTTTATAGATCAACCATCAGGAGAGATCTGCAAGAAGCTAGCACTTCGAGCGGATCTTCGTTCGATGAACCTCTAATTAGCATGGCAATCTTGTGTGGATAACCTGTAAAGGTCAAACAACCTGTGAGGCTCTAAGCAACAAAGACAATCATGGATTTTAGTAGTAGTATTCTTGACCCATGCAAAGGTAAAGAGATTCGATCTCTTCTTAACCTAGATGTGATTTAAGGTTTTCTAGATATGATCTAAGATATTGATATGATCAATGCTAGTTTTATTTTATTTTTTAGATTTATGTTTGCATCTTGATATATCATAGATCCTAAATGTAGGTGTTTAGTGATTAGATCACATACATGAATAAGTTAATTAGATTAATCTTTGTCTTCTCCTGCATTCAATTTTGAAAAAGTTTTGAAAGACATGCATGAAATCCTACATAAGTTTTACAACAGTGGTATCAGAGCTCTAGGTTCTTTTATGCCATGATCTTATATGCATTAAAATAAATCTAAAAAATAACTTTAAAGATCGCACATATTGATTATAAGGTTGTCGTGTTATAAGATTTATCCCTTACAATAAAAAGATTATCCTAGTATGTGCTGATCCGATAATCTGAATCATGAATAAGTTAGATAAGATCTAAGTAGATTTATAATTTATTTTTTTAATTTTAAATCTAAAATATATTAAATTTGATCTATTTTAAAATATTTAGATGTGATCTAAATAATGTAAAGATCGCACATACTAATTATAAGGTTGTCCTGCTATAAGGTCTACCCGTTATAGTGAAAATGTTATCCTAGTATGTGCAGATCTGAGAAACCTAAATCATAAATAAGTTAGATAAGATCTAAAGTGATTTATAATTTATTTTTAGATTTTAAAGCTAAAATTAATTGATTTATGATCTATTTTTGATTATTTAGATAAGATCTAAATAATATGTGTTTCGTGTTTAGATATAGATGTTTTTATACATATGTTGGATATGTAGTTTTATTTTTGAATCTAGAATTTATATGTATGACATATATGCTTTGTAGAATTTAAATTGAAATTAGCCCAATTGCTCAATCAAATTGAGCCAATTAGCATTCTAATTGCTAATTGATCCTCCTACAATACTTGCACTTGATTGATCATCAATTGTATTGATGATTCGATTACTAAATAATTCTTAATCATCAATCAACCATCTGATCAGATAGCAACCTCTTATGTGTGTGATCTCATAGATTCGAAACTAAGCCAATAGCATAGGAATCAATTTTTGTACCAATCGAAATAATCATCTAGCAATGGTACCCAACGTCCGGATAGGTCGGATATATGCAAATCAATATTCTTAGAACCCTGGCCTGTGGTTACTGTCTAATTTATTCTTTTGACCCTTAATACTTAGGATGACTATGAGTTTGCTGTCAACACTCAAAATAGTTGATCTATATTATGTTTTAAAGTTTGCAAATCCCATGACTCCTCATGAGGATTATCCAAGCCTAGATTTTGCTAAATTGAAACACAGTGAGATATTCGCTCCTGAAGTTAATCAGAAGTGGTCAATCACATCTTGACTCACACATCAACTCTATAAGTACTTGACTATATCCAAAAAAAAATTATCACTGTATTAGAAATATAGGTAGTCCGACACCAAAATACAGTGAGTTGCTTGTAAGTCAACATAGTGGTCTCAAGTCGGAGGGACATCTATACCCATTAGCCTTTACTAGCTACTCTTGATAGTACAGTGCTATATTGGTCATGTTTAGTGTAGATATACTCTTACATCTCACCTAAATGCCATATCAGTATCTCCACACCACTTGGTTACAAGGACAACCAACGTATATGACATACAACAACCTATACTCAATAAGTTATCATCCTTATTAATAACTTATCATTTGATCGTGAACAAATTTAAAAATCATTCGATAAATCCTTCTTTATCGATTTAGTGTGGTTTTAAATATTAAGGTAGATCCATAACTATAGAACATGGATCACCTGCCCAAGATCACCTATAAGAGATATGGCATTACTTGCTGCTATGAAAAGATAGAAGAAGACAAACGAATACAACCATATACGTGGTTCGGCCCAAGTGCCTACATTCATGGGACATGCAATGCTACACTACCGAGAAAGAATAATAAAGAAGATACAATCTCAACTCACCAACCCTCTCTCAGGATCCAGAAGCACTCACCCATATAATGCTCTCAAAGTAATCCCAAGAAGACCCCCCTCATAGATCTACCAGTCCAGGACCCTCGACATCCCTGGATACTCTATGATCCTCTTAATCTCTACATCAAGCCCCAGCCTCTATCCCTAGGCAACCCCGCCATTCCAAAATACTCTCGGCTTCCTTGATGCTCTTGGCACTCCTTGAGACCCCTGGATCTCCCTAAGACCTGATGCTTGATCTCCTTGAGAAGTTCCTAGCACACTATGCTGAGATACTCCTCGACTGTTGCACCATCGAGCCTCTCTCAACCCCCGTGCCTCCAGGGAGGTGCTACTGTGGCACTCTAGCACTTCCTATCTTATTTCTATCCCACTTAAGAGGATTTTTCAAGACTCCTTTCTTCTTAGGTCGTCTGGTCTTCTTATAAGCCCTGATCAATCCAATAGCCATCCGATCAGCTACCACGAGCTCTCCGGGCTACTCGATAGCACAACATCTCCATAGATCCCGTGACTAGACTTGGTCCATGAGTCAGGGACTATAGACCTCATGAAAAGACTTTTGCACGTGTGCTTATATGCTGTTCATCCATGCTGTTCGCCTCCATTGAGTCGGCTCGATCCACGATCGGGTCGGCTCAATTGTGTCTCACCTGAGCACAACTTTCTATCCGCTTGAGAGAGCCAGCTCGAATCCATCTCGAGCTGACTCGATCTTACCCCAAGCCAGCTCGACTACGTATTTGAGCCAGCCCAACTGTATTGGCTAATCCTTTTCTCATGGCTTCTGAATGTTGTTCTTAACTTATTATAGACCAAATCTCGAGGCACAAGATTCCAACATTCTTCATCTCGACTCAATCTTTGACTCCATCTTAAATTTGAGAGCTTCCTATATGATATCGCCCACATATCCTAGAACTACCGCCTGCTGCTCATGGATCAACAAACATGGAAGTTGAGCCAGACCACTTGATCCCAAACTGAGTCTCATGCCCGATCAATCTCCATCTGGAGCTCCACCTCACACTGAGCTCCATCTGGCTTCTTCTTGTACATGAGAGCATCCACCTTGATTGTGTCCTTCTTCTAACTTGATCACCACCACAGCAACCCCTGGTACAACTTGACTCCTCCTAGCTCTGATACCACTGTTAGGGTAGATCCATAACTGCGGAACATGGATCACCCACCCAAGATCACTTGTAGGAGATATGGTACCACCTATTGCTTTGGAAAGATAGAAGAAGACAAACGAACACAACCATATACGTGGTTCGGCCCAAGTGCCTACATCCACGGGACATGCAATGCTACACTATCAAGAAAGAATAATAGAGGACATACAATCTCAACTCACCAACCCTCTCTCAGGATTCTGAAGTACTCACCTATACAGTGATCTCAAAGTAATCCCAAGAAGACCCCCCTCATAGATCTACCAGTCGAGGGCCCTCGACATCCCTGGACACTCAGTGATCCTCTCAGCCTCTACATCAAGCCTCAGCCTCTGTTCCTAGGCAACCCTATTGTTCCAGAACACTCCTGGTGCGCCCTGAGACCCTTGGCTCTTCTTGAGACCTGGTGCTTGATCTTCCAGAGAAGCCCCTGGCACACTATGCTGAGATATTCTCCTCGGCTGCTGCACCATCGAGCCTCTCTCAGCACCTCATGCCTCCAGGGAGGTGCTATTGTAGCACTCTAGCACTCCCTACCTTGTCTCTGCACTGCCTAAGAGGTTTTTCTGAGACTCCTTTTTTCTTAGATCGTCTGGTCATCTTATAAGCCTTGATCAATTCAATAGCCATTCGATCAGCTCCCGCGAGCTCTCCTGACTACTAGATAGCACAACAGCTCCATAGACTTCATGACTAGACCTGATCCATGAGTCACGAACTATAGACCCCATGAAAGGACTTTCGCATGCATGCCCGTGCATGCTATTCATCCATGCTGTTCGCCTCCATCGAGCCGACTCGGTCCATAGTTGGGCTGGCTCGACTGCATCTCACCCAAGCACAGCTTTCTGTTCGCCTGAGAGAGCTAGCTCGGATCCACCTCGAGTTGACTCGTTCTCATCCCGAGCCAGTTTGACTATGTATCCGAGCCAGCCCAACTGTATTGGCTGATCCTTTTTTCGTGGCTTCTGAATGTCGTTCTTAGTTTATTATGGACTGAATCTTAAGATGCAAGATTCCAACACTAAAGACTTCATCATAACTTAGAAGTTTATTTAAAGAAGATAGAACTTTTATGATGAATAAGCTAAATAATAACTATTATTTAATAATTCATATATAAATTATAATCATCTATAACTTAGATGATTAGCTTTAGGATACATTTTCTAACACTACTATCTACACAAAGGTATTAATTTTAATCTTTAAATCTGATTATATTTTTAGTATCTTAATTTTGCATGTGATAGATCCTAGGATGAAAATAGATTAGATCTATTGCGTGCCTGACTAATTACAAGTTTTAATCAAATCTAAATTTTTTTTTGCTGCTAGATCTGACTTTTAAATTTTAGCATACACTAGAAGATTAGATTGCCTAAAAAATCCTTCAGGTGGTATCAAAGCCTAGGTCATTTCATATGCATTAGATTAAGATATGAAAATTAGATTTAATAGATCTAAAATTTTTTTATTAAAGTTCAAGATCATTTTGATAAGCTATTGTCCTAGAACAATTGTTGAATGTTATTTGATAACATGTTAATCAAGATTTTTAGATCTAATTTCTATCATGCATAAGATTAAAATCTGATTTTAATATTGTGCATGAGATCGTAATCTGAATTTTAGTTAATGTATGAGATGTATTTAACAAAGGATCACATTTAGATCTATGTTGCATGAGATGTAATTAGATTAGATCTGAATTATATGATTGAAATCTAATTTTTATATGGTACATGAGATGTATATTAGATCTATGGTGCATGAGATGTATGATTAGATCTAAAATCAAATTTAATAAATTAGATTAGATCTAATTTAAAAATAAGTAATGATGATCCTGATTATACATAAGATGCATGATATATATTGTTCTTTTATGCATATATAATATGTGTAGATTAGAATTGATTTCTTAGTAGCTTAGTATTCTTCAAGAATTATAGTAAAGGCCATTTTTGCCATAGAGAACTATGGTGGAAGGGGTAACTATATGAATTAAGAGGAAGAACCATGAAAGAAAAAGAACTTACTTTGGTGCAAAACCCTAGATTTGAAACCCTACGTTCATGCATGAGATGCATGATTATTAGATTTCATTTTTGCATGAGATGCATGTTTGATTAGATCTTATTATATATGAGATGTATAGTTTATCGAACCTATTTTAGATTAGATCTAAATTGGTTGGATTAATTACATATAAGATACATGTAGGATTTGGTGTGGTGCTCCCAAGTCTTGGGAGGCCAGGGGAAGAGCTAGGGTGTTGGTTCTTGAAGATTAGGATGGATGTGAGTCCTAGGACTAGGATAGAAGTTGTCCTAAGGTGAAGGTGCTGTGTAGCCCTGCACAGACTTGAGGTTTAGGTATGAGGATCTTGGGAGGTTTGGTAGGTGGTCCAAAGACCTGGAATATAAGATGGAATAAAGGACCAAAGCTAGGAGAAGAATTAGCCAAGATAAGGGGCTGACACACGGACGGGCTAGCTCGGATATGCAGTCGAGCCAGCTTTGGCTAAGATTGAGCCAACTCGAGTGCAGTTGAGTTGGCTATCTTAGATAGATAGAAGATAAGATTCGAACGAGACACAGTCGAGCCAGCTCGGCTACTGACAGATCCGGCTCGATGCTGGCAAATAGAACTGAATGGGTATTCTATTTGATCTTGGATTGGATTTAATTCAAGGGGTCTTAAGGCCTAGTCCAGTAAGATCTTAAGGTGGCTAACTCATGTATGGATCAGATCTAGATCCAAGAGACGAGAGAATGGGAGACATGGGTGTACATGGGCTTGATGAGTGCTTTCATATATTGGATTAGCCTAGAAGAGTTTTTTAATTAAAGTTTGGATCTATTAGATTTCATGTGGTATAACAAAAACTCTAGGATATATAAATCTAGGTATTATAATCTTTACAAGAAGTGAAATCAATATAGAGCTTTTCTTCCTAACTCTTTTCTCTCTTTTTTCTCTGATTTTAATGCCAAGCCCTAGGTGCCACCATCAACTTTTGCTCTTCTTTATATTTTTGGATTAACACCTAGGTTCATGCAAGAGATTGGATTTATGATCGTGGTTTCGAACAGTTATAGGCAGAACAATCAATATTAGAGTAGTATCGATTGTTTCAATAATTGGTATCAGAGCTCGATTGAGCATGAAGGGGGAAGAAGATCAAGTTTCAATAGAGATCAGCAGCAAGGTTCAGATCTATGATTTTCTCCAGGCTTCGTGAGGAAGGAAGTGATCTAAGAGCTGCTGTCTACCATCCCTAGGCAAGATAATTTTTAGATCTACCTGTTGGCTATTTTTTATTCAATTTGATCATGGAGAAAAATTAGTTGAAGGTAGGATTTGAGAAATTTGATGAAAAGGATAGTTTCATGATATGAAAGGTTAGGATGGAAGATTTACTAATTCAGATGAGGTTAGATTCGATCTTGAAGGATAGGCCAGAGGAGATGATAGACAAGGCATGAAAGTCCTTGGAGAAAAGAGCATGTGCCATGATTAGGGCTTATCTGGCAGATGAGATGCTGTATGGCACATTGGAGGAGAAGACAGCCAAGGATTTATGATCGAGGTTACATCAGTTGTACATAGAAAAGAATATGTACAATAAGTTGGTGCTGAAGAAACAACTGTATAACCTTTGGATGCAAGAGGGCGAGGATGTTGTAGGATATATTCAGCATTTCGACCGAATGAGCATGGACTTGCTCAACATTGGGGTGGAGCTTAAAGAAGAGGATAAGAGTTTATTGCTATTATGTTCGCTACCTAAGAGCTTCGATCCATTAGTAACTATGCTGCTGTATAGTAAGGAGACATTGGTGTACGAGGAGATCGTATCGATGCTAAGATCCAATGAGTAGTGGGAATGGATGATGAAGAGGAAAGTCTTTCAGGAGGGTCTCATGGTGTCAGAGAGGCCCAGGCAAGGGAAGAAGATGGGTCAACGAAGGGGCAACAAGGGATCCAAAAAGTGCTTCAAGTGTGGTGAAGTAGGACACTTTAAGTGGGAGTATCTACTTTGAAAGAAGTGCAAAGGAGGAAAAAAGTCAGATTCCATCATTTCAATCACTAAAAGTGAAGAGTCAGATGAGCTCTTAGTGGTTTTGGAGGAGCCTGCGAGATGTAGTATATTCGAGATATTTTCAAAGGGATCTACGGAGTGCGGAGGATCCGAAGTAACAGTGATGGTGATCAAGGAGGTACAGCGACAAGCCAAATAGTGCAGCATTAGGTGGTTGGCCGTGGGGGACTCGATTATAGAGTTAGCTTCTGTAGCATCAGGAGGACTTCAGTTTTAGGTAGAGCACCGGGCAGAGGTGGCTTCACTAGTGGAGAGAGTTATGACACGAGTTTAGAGCGAAGGAGTGCAGGAGGACCAATATCCTAGCACCAATGTCGGAGATGCACAGTTTCAGATGTAGTAGCACATGCAGGTGAACGAACAAAGTTCTAAGGAGACCATGTCAGGATATAAAGTGGGTGTTAGCATAGAATTGCTGCAGATTCTTCATGAAAGTCCAGGATAAATAATGCAGCTGCCAAGTAGAAGGGTGCCTATAATTTTCAGGATGGTGCTTAGGTGCAAGCCAAGGTCTTCAACGGTGGAGGCGGTCATTCCAAATGCCTCAAAAGAAGCTCAGCATTGAAGAAGGATGGCAGTGCAAGGTGTGCACAAGTAGCGAGGTGGGATCATGCAGAGGAACATTACCAGGTGTGCTAAGGCTTGGGCGCACCAAGGTGGAGATTGTAGGATTTGATGTGGTGCACTTAAGACTTGGGAGGCCATTGAAAGAGCCAGGGTTTTGGCTCTGGGAGACTAGGATGGATGTGAGTCTTAGGGCTAGGACAAGAGTTGTACTAAGGTTAAGGCGCTGCATAGCCCTACACGGACTCGAGGTTCAGGTATGAGAACCTTGGGGGGTTTGGTAGGTCCTCCAAAGACTTGGGATATAAGGTGGATCAAAGGACCAAAGTCAGGAGAAGAATCAGTCAAGATAAGAGGCTGACACACAGGCAGGCAGGCTCAGATATGTAGTTGAGCCAGCTTGGGCTGAGATCGAGTCGGCTGTCTCAGGCAGACAGAAGATAGGATTCGAACGAGATGCAGTCGAACCAGCTTGGCTACTGACAGTGCTGGCTCGATGGTGGCGTATAGAATTGGATTGATTTTCTATTTGGTCTTGGATTTGGTTTAATCCAAGGGATCTTAAGGCCTGGTCCAATAAGGTCTTAAGGTGGCTAACTCATGTATGGGTCGGGTTTGGATCCAAGAGATGAAAGCATGGGAGACATGGGTATACATGAGCTCGGTGAGTGCTTTCATATATTGCATTAGCCTAGGAGAGTTTTTCAGCTAGAGTTTGGATTTATTAGGATTTATGTGGTATAGCAGAAATCCTAAGGTATATAAATCCAAGTATTGTAATCTTTATAAGGAGTGGAATCAATAAAAAGCTTTTCTCCCCAACTCTCTTCTCTCTTTTTTCTCTGGTTCCAACACCAAGCCCTAGGTGCCACCATCAACCTTTGCTCTTCTACATATTTCTGGATTAACATCCAAGTTTGTGCAAGAGATCGAATCTACGACTGGGATTCTGAGCAGCCATAGATAGAACAATCAGTATCAGAGCAGTATCGATTGTTCCAACAATACATAGATTATCAGTTTAGATCTGAAAATTTTTTCAACATCTAAACTACCTCATGTTCATAATGTATTTAATTAAAGATCTAAAATTATGAATTAAAGATCTAAAATTAAGGATTAAAATCTAAATTGAAAATTTAAGATTTTAATCTTAAGCATAAGATATGAGGGTTAGGGTATGGGTGCAATAAATAGGTTTAGTGATTGAACTACAATTAGAATCTTTGATTAGATCAAGATAGAACCCTTTATCGATTTTGAGCAGTTGATCCAATCTAATCAATAGTTGATTAGAATTAGGTTAATGGAGCTTGAAGTCGAGTTTAGTTGTAGTTAGTCACGTAAACTCATATTTGATGTGAATCGATTAAATTAAGGGCTAATTTGACTTAGTGGTTCGAGCCCATGACTAGGTTGCTTAGTTATTCGAGTTCATCCATACTAACTAAGTTAGTCAGACATGAGATTGAGCCGACTTGAATCTAGTCAGTCAAATATGAGATTGTGCTGACTTGATTTAGATTAAAAAGACATAAATTAAAACCTTCTCAATAATATTAAGTCAAGGGTTCTTCCATCATTGTAGAGTGGCGTGCTCTCTTCGATGTTGATTGTTCTCGACTGAATACAGTGGTTCAATTGCATTAGAGGAGAAGCAACCACTCTATTTGTAGTGGGATGGAGATGGGGTTGGATCCAAGATCTGTTAGGTGAGGGTCCAATGATGGCTTCACTCGTGCTCAACGATGGGTCTAACTTAAGGAATGAGGCCAAGATCTGTCAGGTGAGGTCTCAAGACCTAGAGATCAAGTCCAATATAATTTGCTTGAGATGCATTGGGCAAGAGTTGTGCACTCATTGGTTGACACATTCACCAAGATCTCTTAGGTGAGGTGGTGTGCCATGACGAGCATAACTGACCTACCTATGTTTCTTTGGGGACATGCCTTACAGACCTTTTTTTTTTTTTAAATAGAGTTTCCTCTAAACTCGTTCCTACCATACCATATGAGATATGGCATGGTAAGAACTAAATCTTGGTCATCTTAAGGTTTTGGGATATCTAGCCCATGTTAAAAAACTAATGACGGATAAGTTAGATTTAGATCTATGAAAGCTCACTTCATAGGGTATGCTAAAGAGTCATTAGGATACTATTTTTATTTTCTAAAGGATCATAATATGATTGTGAGCTAGCATGCCACATTCTTAAAAAAATAGTTTATCCAAGATGATGGTAGTGGGAGGTTAATTAAGCTCGAAGAGAGTCTATGAAGAGCGGCCAGTTGTAGATCAGGTTGAACCCATTGAACTAGTAGATGTAATTCCACCACCTTATAGATCAAGTCGGGTCTCTCATACTCCTTACTTGGATATACTTACAGAGGATGTAGAGGAAGTATTCCTCATTGGAGATAGGGATCAAGTAGTTGATCCTAAAACCTATGATGAGATGATATCAGATATCGACTCTGAGAAATAGTTGAATGCTATAACGTTAGAAATTAACTCTATGCATTCAAATTAGGTCTAGATCTTAGTAGATTGAGTGATGGGTATTGTACCTATTGGATATAAATAGATCTACAAAAGAAATATAGGTACAAATGGTAAGGTAGAGATCTATAAAGTTAGGCTAGTGGAAAAGGATTATAGTCAATATGAAGGCATTGACTACCAGAATATCTTTTTATCTGTAGCCATACTTGTTGGGGATAAAATAGCTCACGCTGAAGTCCTATAAGATGTTTGGTTTCAGCATGATTCCAAGCAGTTACTATGACCGAACTTCATCCAAGCAGCTCTCCTACTCCACCCTACTTTAGGAAGGATGACCTCCAATTTATGTATGCCGAATGACCTTCATAACTGTGATCATCAATGTCCTACCAGTGACTATAGAATAGGACTTCGACCAGATGAACTTGAACAGTGAGAGGAGTTGCCATTCGACTGATTCTATCCTTTGGCTCTAGACAGACTACCGGGTTTCAAGTGTTAAATCCCAGCACCGTCTAACCTTGCTTATGATAGATCTTGAAGGCATCCAAATTTCTTCATTACAGGCAGTGTATCTCACCAATTTCATATTAAGGACTTTAGCCGACCGAATTCCTTTTCGGTCGAACTCCTCTCTGGCTGGACTTCATTTAGACGAATTCTTTTTCAGCCAAATTCTTCTGCTTTGGTCTATAAACAGCGGTCGGCTTTGAGAGCAACCAAATTTCTTTATTCCCTCTTGATGATTGTAGATCTAGCAGCCGTATATGATGTGTGTCAACCAAATGTGTTTCAGCAGTAAAATGACCCCATTGTCAATGCAAGTTTGCTCTCCAAATCTTGAGCAAGCAATAGCTACCTTGCCGATTGTGAAACCCAATGCTCTTTTGGGCTGATCTTGGGTATGGGCCAAACTTCAAAAAGTAGCAAGAGCAATACCAGCAGGAGTCTTGATGTTCACTCGTTCCAGCTACTAGTGAATCTTGAATTTCTACATTCCCAAATGAACTCCTCTAAAAACCCTGATCATGATTATTAATGAAGAACCCACTATCCTTTCTCTGGTCTCCAGCTCGATCATTCATATCTGCTCCCAGCCAACCATAACAATGGCCAAGCTCCTCAAAACTATCAAGGGCGACAAAGGTAGATTCCAACTAACTACAGGTTCACCCTCCGCAACTTAGAAGCCAACTTCCATGTTTGGCCAATCCAATCCTGAGTTTTGTATGAGCAATCGACCCTTAAGTATAAAGTCTCCAACCTCTCATCTAAACTCTAGCAAATCAATTCCAATCACCTATAAGTCATGACAAATGATAGCTCGCTCCCCGTAACAAACTTCACGTAGCTCGAACAGCCCACTGGCAGATAGCTATGGTTGTCACCATCAATCTGTTATGCACTCCATCTATATAAATGACCCTCCAGATATATTTTTCTCTCTAAGCTCTCATCTTTACTTATATTCTCCTGAGTACTATATTCTGAATTAACTTGATCGTTGGAGGATCCTGTCGGAGCCACCCATCTCTTGTCTGGACTTTGCTTTGCAGGTCTCATCGGTGACCTCATCTTCTACAACTTCAGTGAACTCCAGCATCAGCACTATTTTCTGCACCAATAGGATTGGTGCTAGAGGAAGAGCCTCTGAGCTCTTATTCTTAAGGAAGTACCCAATCGAGTTCATCTTCTTCCTCTCCTCTCCAATTCTATAGTTCTTTTCTCTCAAATCATTCTCATGTTCTAGGAAGATGCCACCAAGGAAAGCTTCAACCCGATGATCCACTGCCTCTACTGCTAGATCTCATTTAGACTAGCCTGCTCCAACCTCATTCAATGTAGGAAAAACCCACCTGGGCGAGTTGGCTAGTGACTCCTGGGAAGGATAAGTAGAGAGCAGAGAGCTCTTGTTCTAATCATGATTCCACCCCTCAGAAATCACTACCCCCTCCAGTCAGTCATGCTTTGAGATCCATGATCGAGATGATATTCTTGATCAGAAGCTTTAAGAAATGAACCGACCGATCGAGGAACTCCACCATGTTGTCCTTGCTCACCATGACTACATCTACACCAACCCTCTATTTTCTACCCGTATCATGTAGGAACCCATCCTGCCAAACTTCAAACTTTCTCAGTTTAAAAGTTATGACGTGACCACCAACCCAGTTGACCACCTCGAAGCCTTCAAAACTATGATGCTACTCCATAGCATGCCTGAGGTCATTCTGTGTCGAGCTTTCTCCTCTACTTTGAAGGAAGCAGCAAGAAACTGGTACTCGAGCCTCAAATCAGGTATCATCTTTTCTTTTGATCAGCTGAGCTATTAGTTTGCTGCTTATTTGATCAGCAGCCAGTGCTAGAGATAAGGTTCAGACTACCTCATCAATATCCAGTAGAAGGAATGGGAGTCCACCCAAGCTTACATTAGTCGCTTTAATGCTGCTGCCTTGAAGGTCAAAAATTTGGACCAATCAATTGCTATGACCGCACTGAAAAGTAGCCTCAAGAAGAATGATCTTCTTTTCTTCCTGGAGAAGAAGTATCCCTAGAATTTTGCTGACATATTGGCCCAGGCCAAAGGCTACACTCGAGCGGAGGAAGCCTTCAAGCTGAAGAATGAAGAAGCCATAGGAGTGCGATAGGTGAGTGAATCTAGTAAGCTCATAGTTGTTAGGAAGTCGAGTAAAGATCAATCGTGCTTAAGAACCCCTCCTGAGTGCAGACACGCTTGAACTCCACCTCAAGCATATCGACCAAGAAGTCTAGATCAGAGGATGCGGCAGAACTCTCTTCCCAGAAGATTTCACAACGATGCCCCCTTGAACTATCCGAAGACCCAAGTGCTGATGGAGATCAAGGAGCAATTAACGAGACTAAAAAAAATGCGATCTCATCCAATCAAGTATAATCCCAATAAGTACTATCTTTATCATCATGACCATGATCACAATACTGAAGAATGTATTCAGTTCCAAGATAAAATCGAGGAGTTCATCAGATGAGGTTGGCTAGATTGCTTTTTGAGACGTCGGCCAGAAAGGAGGGAGGATCAACCAAGAGCTCTGTCCTAGCCTGAACCATCCTAGAGGGATGAGTTCCAAGAAGATCGGCCCCTACTTGAAATTATCAATACTATCATTGGGGAATATCGACAGGGGGAGACCAGTGGACTAGTAGAGCCAAGAAAAAGGTAGAAGACTGAAGAATCCATCACTTTTATTAAAGAATATGCATAAGAGATTTAGTTCCTGCAAAATGTGTGGTTGTGGTTACTTTAAATATTAATGATTATGATATACGCCACATTTTATTTGATAATGGAAGCTCTATTGATGTTCTATTTTATGATACATTCTCTAAAATGTCAATATCTGATAGTCGTATGTGATCCATAAGCTCTTCGTTAATGGGATTCATTGGTGATGCTGTACCGATTGAGAGAATAATTACTTTACCAATTGTAGTGAATCGATATCTGAGGCAGTCTAAGGCTCAAGTTGACTTCTTAGTAGTAAAAGCTGAAGGAATCAGATCTAGGATTTTATAGGTAGATCTTGAAAACTTTTTCAAGATTTTATAGCAAAAGACTTAAATAAATTAAGTATTTATTTAAATAAATATATAAATATCTAGATCTCAGATCTATTATATGATCAAGACATGATATTAAATCAAAAATTAAAATCAAATAAGAAAGTAAAAGGTTGATCAAATCAACCTGGATCTACACTATATCAAATGCAGGTATGAAGTTTATAGATCATATCTATTACCTGAGTAAGTTAGATGTTCTAACTTGCTGATCCAGGCTTGAGGATGATGTCATGAGCCACACATGCATTCAGCCTTTAGGAGTCATCCACATGAGTCTATGATCTCTGATCTGAAGTTTGATGCAGGAAATCAGCATAACATGCTAGTACTATGCTGATCCTTCTTCAACGATCAATCCGATGCTCCTTTCTTCAAAATTTGAACTCTTAAAAATATGAGAAGGAAGATGAGAGTTTACTAATTTAAGACTCTCTAAAAAAAAACTCAAAAAAAAAAGAAGAAGATTAAAAATAAAACAGCCCTAGAAGAAGACCTTCTTCTTCTTCTCTTTTCTCTCACCTAGACACCTACTTTGGTGCCTATGGAACCCCCATGCCCAACGACCCTCTTCCTCTAATTTTTGCACACCCTAGACCTCTCCCAAAGCTCTATATTTCATAAAAAAATTAGAGTAAAATTCATCAAATAAATAGAAATAAAGAAGAGTCCAAGTTAGATCAAAATCCTAGACTAGGAATATCCAAACATGGGAAGTTGTTGGGGCACCCAACTCTTGGGTGCCTCCTCCACATTTATTGGCATGGACCAACAAGGGAGGGTGCACAAAAAAGGAGATTATTTTTATAGAATAAATGAAGAATTAATTAAAAAAGATGGCGGCACTCAAGGGAAGGTGTTTTGGTCAACAAGGATTCTATCTCATAGAATCCTAAGCAAAACTAACTCCTCTTTTGACTTGGTCTTTTAATAAATAGCCTTATGAGAAAAGGAGGAGAGAAAGAGGGCATGAGAATCATGGGAGTGGAGAATTTTCATGTAGGAAATAAAACAAAAAGGGCATGGGGCATGAGGATTAAGTGGCACAAGTGATAGGGAGTCCTAGTCACACTAGGACTCCTGTTTTGACTTGGTCAAACAAGATCTTTTAACCAAATAAAATCAAGATTAAACCAACCCAATTAAAAAAGACCCTAACTCATTTAAGAACTTAATTAAATTAGATTAAATCTAATTTAATTTTGATTTATTTTTTAATCAAATTAGAAAATTAGGTTAATTCGAGTCTTAGCTAGACTAGGATTAGTTCTTCCTTACACTTGGCTTATCCAATAAACCAATTGGACTTTATTCAATCAAGCCCAAACCAAATCTAATTAAATCATATTTAATTATACTTAATCTCAATCTATTGGCTTAATCAAATTAAGCCAATTAGAAATTCAATTGCTAATCGATCCTCCTACAATACTTGCACTAGCTTAAACACCAATCATATTGATTGTTTAACCCTAGAACGATTCTTAACGGTTGATCAACCATTCGATCAGATCATAAGCTCTAATGTGTGTGACCTCATAGGTCCGAACCTAAGTTGGTAGTACACGAATAAATTTTTATACCAATCAAAGTGACCATCTAGCAATGATACCCGACGGTCGGATAGGTCGAAGGTGTAGAACACTATCCTTAGAACCCATGTGGATATAATTTTCATATAATTCATCCCCTTGACCACAATGCTCGTAGGACACCTTAGAGTTCAACTATCAACTCTGATCAAGTTGTCCACAATGTATTTCAAAATATCAAATCCATCTGATAGATTATCTTGGCCAAGATTTTGCTATATTGAAATATAGTGATACATTCTTCTCCAACTCTTGGAGTGGTCAATTCCATCTTGATCACACTCCGACTTCGCAAGTACTTGACTATGCCTAGAAGCCTTCCGTTGTTGAATTAGAAATTCAGTTAGTCTTGGTATCATCAATAGTGCATAGAGTTGCAGGTCACTGAGGTGGATCTCAGGTCTAAGGGATACTTATACCTATATCCCATTAGAGATATATAGAGATATTTTTAATAGTAGAATACTCTGAAGTTGATCATGTTCAATGACGATGTACCCATACATCTCACCTATATCCCATACTAATGTCTCCACACTCCTTGGTTAAGAGGACAACCAACCTATATGGTATATAGCAACCTATGCTCGATAGACGCTGTCGTCCTAATTAACAGCCTATTATTTGGTCATGAACAAATTTAAGGACTAATTGATAAATCCTCTCTTTATCAAAACTAAACAGTCCTAAGGACTTCATCACAACAATGATGTTCATTAGAAGATTTAAACTTATGATGAAAAAGATGCCAAAATATTTTTATTAATTAATAAGATAATTTTAATTATAAAATAGCTCAATCGTTAACAAGCTGATAATTGACTTTGGGACATAATTTCCAACAACTTTCACTTATCCTAAAGCCACTTGGCATAGTATCTAATTTCCATCTTCGTCTTATGATTGTCGAACTCCTTGATTGCCAGGGCTTTAGTGAAGGGGTTGGCTAGGTTCTCCTTTCCATCAATCTTCTGAAGGTCGACGTCACCACGATCCTCGATCTCACGAACCAAATGAAAGCAGCGTGGAATATGCTTTGTCCACTGGTGTGCCTTCAGTTCCTTTGCTTGAGCTATGGTGCTAGTGTTGTCGCAGTAGAGCAGGACTAGATCATCAATGGAGGGTGCTACTCTAAGCTCGGCGATGAACTTCCTCAACCACATAGCTTTCTTTGTTGCATCTGATGCTGCCATGTACTCTGCTTCACAAATAGAGTCAATCGTTGTATGCTGTTTGAAACTTTTCAAGCAGATGGCTCCACCATTTAGAGTAAAGATATATCCCAACATATTTTTACTATCATTATGGTCATATTGAAAGCTGGAGTCTGTAAACCCCACATGCTTCAGATCTGACTCACCATAAATTAAATTAAAAATTAAAAATTAAATTAAAAATTAAAATTAAATAAGAAAGTAAAAGGTTGATCAAATCAACCTACATCTACACTACATCAAATGCAGGTATGAAGTTTATAGATCATATCTATTACCTGAGCAAGTTAGACATTCTAACTTGCTGATCCAAGCATGAGAATGATGTCACAAGCCGCACATGCATCTGACCTCTAGGAGTCATCCACATGAGCCTACGATCTCTGATCTGAAGTCCGATGTAAGAAATCAGCACAACATGCTAGTACTGTACTGATCTTTCTTCGACGATCGATCCGATGCTCCCTTCTTCAAAATTTGGACTCTCCAAAATATGAGAAGAAAGATGAGAGTTTACTAATCTGAGACTCTCTTAGAAAAAACTCAAAATAAAAAAAAGGGGAGGAGGAGAGATTGAAAATAAAACAGTAATAGAAGAAGATCCTCTTCTTCTTCTCTTTTCTCTCACCTAGGCACCAAGTTTGGTGCCTATGGAACCCCCACACCCAAGGACCCTCTTCCTCTGATTTTTGCACACCCCAAACCTTTTCCAAAGCTCTATATTTCATAAAAAAATTAGAATAAAATTTATCCAATAAATAGAGAAAAAGAAGAGTCCAAGTTAGATCAAAATCCTAGACTAGGAATATCCAAACATGGGAAGTTGTTGGGGTGCCCAACTCTTGGGCGCCTCCTCCAAAATTATTGGCATGGACCAGCAAGGGAGGGTGCACAAAAAAGAAGATTATTTTCATGGAATAAGAGAAAAATTAATTAAAAGAGGGGGTGGCACTCAAGGGAAGGTGTTTTGGTCAATAAGGATTCTATCTCATAGAATCCTAAGCAAAACTAACTCCTCTTTTGACTTGATCTTCCAATAAATTACCTTATGAGAAAAGGAGGAGAGAAAGAGGGCATGAGAAGTCAAGGGAGTGGAGAATTTTCATGTAATAAATAAAACAAAAAGGGCATGGGGTATGAGGATTAAGTGGCACAAGTGATAGGGAGTCCTTATCACACTAGGACTCCTATTTTGACTTGGTCAAACAAGATCTTTTAATCAAATAAAATAAAGATTAAACCAACCCAGTTAAATAAGGCCCTAACCCATTTAAGGACTTAATTAAATTTGATTTAATTTTAATTTATTTTTTAATCAAATTAAAAAATTAGATTAATCTGAGTCTTAGTTAGACTAGGACTAGTTCTTCCTTGCACTTGGCTTATCCAATAAACCAATTGGACTTAATCCAATCAAGTCTAAATCAAATCTAATTAAATTATATTTAATTAGACTTGATCTCAGCCTATTGGTTTAATCAAATTAAGCTAATTAGCAATCCAATTGCTAATCGATCCTCCTACAATACTTGCACTATGTTAAACATCAATCGTATTGATTGTTTAACCCTAGAACAATTTTTAATCATTGATCAACCATCCGATCAGATCATAAGCTCTAATATGTGTGACCTCTTAGGTCCAAACCTAAGTTGATAGCATATGAATAAATTCTTATACCAATCAAAGTGACCATCTAGCAATGATACCCAACGGTCGGATAGGTCGAAGGTGTAGAACACCATCTTTAGAACCCATGTGGATATAGTTTTCGTATAATTCATTCCCTTGACCACAATACTCGTAGGACACCACAGAGTTCAACTATCAACTTTGATCAAGTTGTCCACATTGTATTTCAAAATATCAAATCCATCTGATGGATTACCCTAGCCAAGGTTTGGCTATATCGAAATACAGTGATACATTCTTCTCCAACTCTTGGAGTGGTCAATTCCATCTTGATTACACTCCGACTTCGTAAGTACTTGACTATGCCCAGAAACCTTCCGTTGCTGAATTAGAAATTTAGTTAGTTCAGTACCAAAGCATAGTGAGTTGCTTACAAGTCACTAAGGTGATCTCAGGTCTAAGGGATACTTATACCTATATCCCATCAGAGACATTCTCGATAGTAGAATGCTCTGAAGTTGGTCATATTCAATGATGATGTACCCATACATCTTACCTATATGCCATATCAGTGTCTTCACACTCCTTGATTAAGAGGACAACCAACCTATATGGCATATAGCGACCTATGCTCGATAGATGCTGTCGTCCTAATTAATAGCCTATCATTTGATCGTGAACAAATTTAAGGACTAATCAATAAATCCTCTCTTTATCGAAACTAAACAGTCTTAAAACTTCATCACAATAATGGAGTTCATTAGAAGATGTAAATTTATGATAAAAAAAATATCAAAATATTTTTATTAATTAATAAATTAATTATAATTATAAAATAGCTCAACCGTCAATAGGCTGATGATTGGATTTGGGACATAATTCCCAACAAAAGCTCTCTCAGCTTATAATGTGATTCTTGATCGGCCTAATTTGAATGAACTTCGGGCCATGGCCTCAACTTATTACTTGAAAATGAAGTTCTCAACAAGTCATTGGGTCGGAGAAGTTAGAGAAGATCATGTTCTAGCATGGCATTGCTACACTATTGCTTTGCAAGAAGGAAAGCAGATAGAATCTTGTCCAGTAGATGGGCTTGATGCTCGTGATGATTTGACTGAGGAACGAGAGGAACCAATTAATGATCATATTGTAGTTTTCTTCAATGATGGGCATGAGGACCATACTGTTCAAATTGGCTCAAACTTGGGAGATGAAGTCAGGAAGCAGCTCATCGCCTTCTTGCGAAGAAATGCCGACATTTTCACTTGAGTACTCGCAGATATGTCAGGCATTGATGCTGATGTAATGGAACATCATATGACTATAGATCTTAAATGCCAACCTGTGAAATAAATGAAGTGCAGCTTCACACCAGAATGGAAGAAAGTCATTATGGACTAGGTTGACAAGCTCTTTAAAGCCAAGTTAATCCGGGAGGTATCCTACCTGGATTGGATCGTAAATATGGATCTCGTCAAGAAGACGAATGGCAAATGAAGAATATGCATAGACTTCATAGGCCTGAACAAGGTCTGTCCAAAGGATAGCTTTTTCTTATCCAGAATTGATCAACTAGTGGATGCAACCTCGGGCTATTAGCTTCTCACTTTCATGGATGCCTTTTCTGATTATAACCAAGTCCAGATGGCACTAGAAGATGAGGAGAAAACTACTTTTATTATTGACCATGGTCTTTATTATTACAAGGTTATGCCTTTTGTATTGGAAAATGTGTTCCAAAGCAAATCATCAATCTATTGATGGTTGAGCTATATTATAATTATAATTAATTTATTGAAGTATAAAATAATTCTTTTAGTACTTTTATCATAAAGACCGTGGGGCTCTGGCTCAAGGAACCGTGGTTACAGTGGATGCAATGGAAGCTTGGTCATGGCGACCATTGGTCCAAAAGTGGTTTGGACGTCGACGGGGGTGTCGATAGCTTGAGTGGGAGAGAATTGTCATGGGCTTGTCTGTAGGCTTGTCTCAAGGGGTGCCGGCATGGGCATGGCACGGTGCTGTGAAGGACTTTGGCTTTGCTGGATTGGCATGAAAATTCAATGCTGCTTAATATTTTGGAACCCCCGGGGTGGAGATTGGGTGGATGCCTTCCTGGGGTATTAAGAGGGGCAATGGTTAGCTAAGGTGCGGCATGGCCGTGGCATGATATCCAGGGGCTCGGGACATGTAATATTGGCATGGAGATGGACCTCCAGGATACTTGGGGATACTCGAGGATTTTTCTTGGTTTGAGGAGGGGCATGGAGCTTTGGTCGCATTCCTGACTCCCTCATGAGCCATAGGAGATGGATCCACCATGGCATGATTGTGGGGTAATGGTGGTGCCAAGACGGACCCATTTCCTACGGGTCATCGGGGAGTCGAGAATACGACCAAAGCCCTGCACCCTCCTCAAACCAAGAAAAATCCTTGAGTATCCCCAAGTATTCTAGCGGTCCATCACCAAGCCAATATCATGCGTCCCGAGCCCTCGGATATCATGCCATAGCCAAGCCACACCTTGGCTAACCATTGCCCCTCTCAATACCCCAAGAAGGCATCCACCTAATCTCCACCCTGGGGGTTCCAAAGTATCGACCGGCATTGCATTTTCATGGCAACCCAGCGAAGCCAAAACCCTTTGCAACATCATGCCATGCTCATGCTGGCAACCCCTTGACAAGCCTGTGATAATTCTCCCCCACTTAAGCTGTCGATGCCCCCATCGATGTCCAAACCACTTTTGGACCAATGGTCACCATGACTATGCTTCCATTGCATCCACTGCAACCATGGTTCCTTGAGCCAGAGCCCCATGGCCTTGATGTCCTCGATCCTTTCACCACCATTGAGAATCCATCATCCACACCATGCCGACCCTTTCATAGAACCCAACCATTTTCATCCCTAACATCAGCTTCTACTTCTATCATCCACCTCTGGTCATCTGACCTTCCAACTGCACGGCACTTTTTGAAACAATCCAAGGCTCGACTCCTGACTTCCATCTGAGAGCAGCCACTACATCCTCTAAGCACTGCGGTCCTCTGACAATCAACCGCATGGCACTCCTCGGATCTATCCAAGGCTTGACTCCCAATTTCCATCTGAGAGCGGCCACTGCATACTCTAAGCACTGCAGTCCTCAGACCATTAACTCCCACTAAACTTTGTGGCACTCCTCGGACTCTTCCAAGGCTTTACTCCTGATTCTCCCATCTAAGAGCTGCCACTTCTTCCACCAAAGTGTAATCCACTTGCCAGCAATATCAAATGGCTCTCCTTGGATTACCTCCAAGGCTTAACTCCTATCCATCTGGATCTTGGAGCAACCCATCACATGAGTCCCCTCTGGCAACTCACCTCCAAACACCTGGCCTTGCTTCATACCCACCCTATGGCCTTGTGGTATTTTCGCCTTTCTCTGCAGCACCATGCCCTTTGGACTCTACCACACCACACCAATGCCAAGTATAAGTCACCTCCAAAAATCTGCATCGTCCCATACCAATGCAAATCATAGATGCTACCAAGCGGAGCCCTGATATCCAATCAAAGTCACTTCTCATTTTGCTCGAGTACCTCAACATAACAGTCTTCACTCCAAGCTCCACCAATTTGCTTCTACAGAACCAATTGCTTATGTTGTTTTCTATAATCCTCAGTCCATTATGACAGCCTTTGTGTCTTCACTCCGAGTCTATAGTACTAAAGCAAGGCTATCCCACTGGCCTGCCTCACTCCTAGGATTCCAGTACCTCGACACCCTCCTGTAATAGACTTCTGAGCTTATCGTGCCTCACAACATGATCGATCAGATTTAACTCACAGCCAACCTGGCCAACACTGAACAATCCATGTGCTTCATCTCCTACAACTTGACATCGCATGTCTCCACAGCGAGTAAGCACCTTTGACTAAATATCTGCCTCTAGTACCTCGGCTTTCCAACACCTTCACCCTGAGAGCAGTTCCATTGAGTTTGATTATTTTATTTCTGCCATTCAAGTGCTTTAGCTCCATAATCGCCCACACAAGAGATGGCTCTTTCCAATGTTTTCCACATCTTTGTGCACTTGAGTCCCTTGACTCTCCAAGTCTTCTCCTCAGCCTGCACTTTAAAATTTGGATGCTACATCTTTCCCTGCACTATAGATACACCCTTGTACCTCAGTCTACTTATCCAGCTTTTGCTTCTTTGGAGATTCTAGTCCCTCAAGATACTCTGCCTTGCAACTTTTGCATACAGCTCAAGTGCTTTAGCGTTCATGAGTACTCTTCATCCTAAATTTCTTTCTTCAGCTACAAATTGGTAGACCTTCACTTCAATAGGCTCCCATCCATTTGTGCAGCCAATGAGCAACCTTAATCATTCAGCACTAAGCATATTGTCCTACAACATTCTCCCCCACTCTGAGTCGTTGATACTCACAACGGACTTAGACATCCAGCTCCTCCCAAACTGGACTTCAATTTCTTTGGGTCTCTTCACTGCTTTGTATCCCCTCGTATCTGTAGCTAAATGCCAACAATCTGATAACACACATATCAGAAGCCAACACTAATAACATCGACCATCGACTTAGCCAATCTTTGGCTCTGATACCAACTATCATGCGGTGAGTGTTTTCTTACCCATACACTCATGCAGCATCCCAGTATACCACACACCAAGGCTAGCCCTCCTGAGTCCTTTTCTTGGATATATCATTAAGTACGCAGTAGTCCAGCCACATAAGCCAAGCACACCCCTCTATGCCTTTGCCTGGCAACTCTGTTGTACTAAACACATGCGACACCCTCAAGTGCCTGCAAGCAACCTGACCCCTCGAGTCGACCGCAATACATACGCATCTCTATACCTTAATATAGACTCTTTCCAAGAGTGCTCTATAGCTCGATACCTTTGTGCCAACCTCAGGCTTTGCCCTCAAGCCAAGTTTTGCCACCAAAGATGTCCCTATCCTCAGCATACTTCTATGCCATGACAAACCACTGTGACACTGATCTACAATCCACCAAGTTGTCATTTAGTATAACATAGACCAAATCCCCACAGCACGACCATGCAATGCCACTACAATGTATGAGGCTCAGGCAATCCATCTTCAACGCTGCCCAGCTAAACTTGTCAAGCCCACATGCCCTACAGCTCCTCGAAGCTACAGTCGATCGTGCACATCCGAGCCCTCTTAGATTTCTTTATCCAAGTTTCCTATAAGCTCCTATGCCACAATCCTAATATTGCATCCTTGATATGCCTTTCTATTTCTGGCCATACTGTAGGACAATGTTCTCGACCAGCTCGCACATCACTGCACACTGTCACGATCCCAAAGGTTCATGACCATACCATCCAACACCTTCTGTCCATGGCCTGCTCGCATCTAGTGCACTGCCATAATATTGGCATCCAAGTCTATCCATCAAGTAAATATATCCGACCGACAATCCTTGCATCAAAGCTACCCTCTCCTCGGTACGACCCTATTGACCATCCTTGATCCTTGGCCCAGCTCCAAGGCACATATCCGATTGATTATCCATAAGCCATGCTTGCACTCTACGATCGACTGGTTCTCGTGGATCCTCGTAAGACATCTCACCCACGATGCTCATAACACTTGCTTGTTTGGTAGGCCACACTCTTGTCCAACTGGTCTTCTATCATCTCTTCACTCCACCACAGAGATCAAGAACGTATAGAGTAGCCTAGACAACTCCTCGAGGATAGGACCTCTCAAAAATTTCCATCCCACACAATATGGCCTGCTCGTCCGACCAGCATTACCTTGGATGCACCATGATTAGAGATTAGGTTTGGCTGCACCATTATTAGAGAATCATTGGGCAAGAATTGTTCACTCATCAAGTGACCCATCATCAATAACTATTAGGTGAGGTAGTGAGCCAGTTGATAGGAAGGCACCATCCACTAGAAATCAATAATCGCAGAGATTTTCACATCTCTACCAAGAGAGTGTAGGGATCCAAGTAAATAATAGAAGCTTAATTTATTTAAAAATAAAAATTCTAAATAAATTAATTAAGTCTAATTATAAAATCTAATAAGAAATTTTAACTCTCTATAGAAAAATGTATGTGTCCAACCCACTAGCCCGTATCTTGGATACTGATAAGCATCGTAAATTCACCAATAAAAGTATTAATTTATTAATTAATTTATATTAATTTTTAAGAATTATCAATCAATTTATATATAATTTTTGAAAAATTCATATTTTTATTAATTAAAAAATTAATTAAAAAATAATAAAAAATAAATAAAAATTAAAAAATAAAATTTTATTATCAAAAGAAAGAGCTCATTTTTTTGATCATAATGAAATAAATTTTAATTAAAACAAAAATAAAATGGAAAAGATATGAATTTTTAAAAATATAAAATAAATAAAAATTAAATAAAAAAAAAGAAAACCGCTCAACCGGCTCCGCAAGCCGAGCCACCAAGCCAAGCCGAGCCACCAAGCCAAGCCAAGCCATCAAAGCCAACTCAGTCATTGAAGCCATCAGTCGGTCTACGATCTAGGCGTGGACCGCCAGCTCAGCAAAGTCCGGCGAATCAGAGCCTGCCACGTGGTGGACCTAGACCCTTAAAGGGTCTACAGAAATTTATCGTGGCTCACAGGGCAATCTGGTCATTTCACTCGGTGATAGAAGCATTGATTGGTTGCGGTGTGCGGTGCGGCCGGTCTATGCGGTCCATGGGAACAGTGATTGCGCGATCGGACGGCTGCGGTTGATTGCGGTTAAGATCGGACGGTCAGCATTTTTTTCGATTGCCAATTTCACTCGGATCACCATCAAACGGCAGCGCCTGATTCCAGCTTTGATCCGACGGTCTAGAATGCTCCCGGCGGTGATCAGGACTCCCGAAGCACGATTTGCGGCCAGATTTCCTCGATCAAGCGCGATCGGACGGTCAGAATTTAATTCGAGCTGATCTGGGCTGATAGGCATCCGATTTTGATGATTTTTGAACCGTTCAATTCCTATCGAATAGCCAGATTTTACCAAATTTACCAGAGTCATAACAAAGTTGTTTTTATTCAAATTTTATTCAGATTTTTATGATTACAAAGGAAATTAGTCCCATATTGCTTTTAGAAATAAATATCTACCTCTTCTAGCTCTATAAAAAGGATCCTAAGCCTCTAAGAAAGGGAGGAGGGTTGGAAGGAAAGCTAAGGTATAGGGTGGAAGTCAAGCTTTGGATTAAAGGTTGCTTCAAAGCTGCGGTGCTGAGAAGAAGAGCCGGTCTTCTACGCCATCTTCATGCCTACGCTGATCTGCGATCTCCATCTAGTCTTTTTTCTTTAATTTTTTGTATTAAAATTTTGAATTTTCTTTAATTTCTTGTATTTAAATTCTACATCTTAGTTTTAAATTTAATAAAGAAAGTTTCATTATTTCTAGCTCTTTAAATTATTTGTTCTTTATTGCTTTTTAATTTTACTATAAGTAGTTGCTAAGATCTAAATAGTAGATCTTAGTATCAAATTTATTTTTGCATAATTTAAATTCTATTTTTATTTATAGATCTATTTTTTGACTTTAATTTTAAAAAAAAAATTCTTGCTTTCTTTTCTTAAAAAAAAAAAGAATCAAAGATTTTAGAAATAAATCATTGCCTCTCTGTGGATTCGACCCGACTCACCACTTTCTTCATAATTTTTAGTTAATTTAAAAAGTAAAGAGTCGGATTTAAATTGATAAACACGGTGTCTTAACGACAGCATCGTGTCCCTATCAAGTTTTTGGCGCCGTTGCCGGTTTAAAAGGAATTATTCCATCAATATGCATGCACCATATTTATACAGAAGATAATGCCAAACCAACTCGAGAGATGCAAAGAAGGCTTAATCCTAACATGCAAGAAGTAGTCAAGAAAGAAGTAATTAAATGGTTAGATGCTGGAATTATTTATCCTATCTCTGACAGCCACTGGGTGAGTCCTACACAAGTTGTTCCAAAAAAATCTGGACTTACGGTTGTCCGCACTGAACATGGAAACTTAGTACCAACACGACTTTCCACTGGGTGGCGTGTCTGCATAGATTATAGAAAACTCAATACAACCACCCGAAAAGATCACTTTCCCTTACCCTTTATCGATCAAATCCTAGAAAGACTAGCAGGCCAACAATACTTTTGCTTTTTAGATGGATACTCGGGATACAATCAGGTAGCAATCTACCCAGGAGATCAAGAAAAGACCACCTTTACATGTCCTTATGGAACCTTTGCTTTCCGTAGAATGCCATTCGGATTATGTAATGCACCTGCAACTTTTCAATGGTGCATGATGTCAATATTTTCAGACATGATAGGAGATTTCTTAGAAATATTCATGGATGACTTTTTGGTCTTTGGAGAATCTTTTGAGAGTTGTCTCAACAATTTGAAGAAAATATTAAAACGATGTATTGAGGCTAATCTAGTGTTAAGCTGGGAAAAGAGCCACTTCATGGTTCAAAAAGGGATCGTTTTAGGACATATAGTATCCAAGAAAGGGATTGAGGTAGATAAAGCTAAAGTTGAACTAATTTCTAAACTTCCTCCTCCCACTTCTGTCAAACAAATTCGATCTTTTCTTGGTCATGTAGGATTCTATCGTCGCTTCATCAAAGAGTTCTCTAAAATTTCTCGTCCTTTGTGTAATCTCCTTGCTAAGGATGTTTCTTTTAACTTTGATGAAAATTATCTTAAAGCTTATGAAATTTTAAAAGAAGCTGTGACCAAAGCTCCAATCATACAACCTCCTAATTGGTCACTACCTTTTGAAATTATGTGCGATGCCTCAGATTTTGCCATAGGAGCTGTCCTAGGCCAAAGGGTAAACAAATGTCCTGTAGTGATCTATTATGCTAGTAGAACTCTGAATGAAGCACAAATGAATTATACCACCACTGAAAAAGAGTTGCTAGCCATTGTGTTTGCCCTAGAAAAGTTTAGATCATATTTATTAGGATCAAAAATCATAATTTACTCGGATCATTCAGCCTTGAGATACCTGCTCTCAAAGAAAGATGCTAAACCATGATTAATTAGATGGATTTTACTGTTACAAGAATTTGACATTGAAATTCGAGATAAGAAGGGATCTAAAAATGTTGTAGCAGACCATCTGTCTAGGATCCTAGTGAAAGATAATGAACCTGTATCAATCAGAGAATCTTTTTCCAGATGAACAATTGTTAACAGTTTCACATACAAAGACTCCTTGGTTTGCAAATATTGTCAATTACTTAGTCATAGGATAAATTCCTGATGGCTGGTCTAAGAATGAAAAGGATCGATTCTTTGCTCAAATCAAATATTATTTTTGGGAAGATCCTGAGCTTTTTAGAATTTGTGCTGATCAAATCATTCGTAGATGTGTTCCTGAATCTGAACAATGGAGTATCTTACAATTTTGTCATACTCTTGCTTGTGGAGGACACTTTTCTGGACGAAAAACTGCGGCCAAAGTGTATTACAAAGTGGTTTTTATTGGCCAACATTATTTAAGGATGCCCATACTTTTAGTCAGGAGTGTTTTAAGTGTCAAGCCTTAGGGAATATTTCAAAGAAAGACATGATGCCTTTGAACCCCATTTTAGTGGTTGAAATTTTTGATGTATGGGGAATTGATTTTATGGGACCTTTTCCACCTTCCAATGGATTTGAATACATTTTGGTAGCTGTCGATTATGTTTCTAAATGGATTGAAGCAATAGCAACTCGAACCAATGATCATAAAGTAGTCCTAAAATTTATTCAGAAGAATATCTTTTCCAGGTTCGGATTTCCACGTGCTATCATTAGTGATGGGGGTACCCATTTTACAAATCATCAATTTAGAACTTTATTACGAAAATATGGGGTGACACATAAGATAGCTACACCATACCATCCGCAAACAAGTGGTCAGGTAGAAGTCTCTAATAGGGAAATCAAGAATATCTTACAAAAGACTATTAGGCCTGATCGAAAAGATTGGTCAGATCGATTGGATGATGCATTATGGGCCTATAGGACAGCTTATAAAACCCCCATTGGAATGTCTCCCTATAGATTAATCTATGGAAAAGCATGTCACCTTCCGGTAGAACTTGAACATAAAGCATATTGGGCAATAAAATAATTAAATTTTAATTTAAACAAAGCTGGTTCCAATCGGATGTTACAATTAAGTGAATTAGAAGAATTAAGGCAAGAAGCTTATGAAAATTCAAAAATTTATAAGGAAAAAATGAAAGCCTTCCATGATAAACATATTTCAAGAAAAACCTTTGAGCCAAATCAACAAGTCTGGTTATTTAACTCAAGGCTTCGATTATTTCCTGAAAAACTAAAATCCAGATGGGATGGACCTTATATAGTTAATCATGTATTCCCACATGGTGCAATTAAACTCTATGATCCCAGGACTAAAAATTTTTTTAAGGTAAATGGCCAAAGGCTTAAACCATATATCGAAGGGATATCATTAAATCAAAATATTGATCAAGTGCAATTAATAGAACCACAATGAATTAAACTGCATTTTGTCTGGCTGAAGACAATAAACTTAGCGCTTATTGGGAGGCAACCCAATACTTCTTGAATCTAATTTATTTTCTCTTTTAGGCTAAGTTGGAGAACCAAAAAGCGGGAGAAGGATCATAAGCTTCAAGACCCATGCTAAATAAATAAACATAATTTACACTCTTTTATTGAGGACAATGTCAATTCAGTTGGGGTAAAAAGTAAAAAAAAAATAAAAAAAAAATAAAATAAAATATATATATATATAAATAAATAAATCAATAAAAATAAAAATTAATAATAATAATAATAATAAAATAAATAAAATATTAAAAAATTAAAAAAATAAATAAATAAATAAAATAAAAATAATAAATAAATAATATATATAATAATAATAAAACTATTTAAAAAAAAAAATTTGAACAAACCATATTTTGGGAAAGAGAATCTTAAGCAAAATAAACTAGGACAAGTAATAAAGTTAGAAAGTATTAACTAATAATGGTAGCGAGTCAAGAAGCAGATTATTTGGTCAGACCATTAGCAACCTACTTAGGTCATTTAAAGGCTAACAGCACTTCTACTTGCACATGCACACTAATGAAGCACAGTAGGTGTTTGATTATAAGGCTAAATTGAGGATTCAATTATCACTAAAAATTGATGGTTTATATATACTTCAATTAAAGAAACTTGAATTTAAGGAAAGAGCTACCTGCTTTCTAAAAAAAAAAAAAAAAAAAGTGCAAAAAATAGAGTATATGTGGATTGCCCTAAACTAGAACTTTGCACCTTAAATGTAGAAGTTCACATCAAATGGTGAAGGGAAGGCCAGGATGCTCAGCATAATTTAAAAAAAAAAAAAAAAAAAAAAAAAAGAGCAGTGTGAAAGCTACCTTAATTCATGCACTTAACTTGGGAGTATATAAAACTAACCAAAATAGGTGATAAAAAGAAGATTCATTTGCCCTTTGAATCAACACCCAAATGCTAAGTTAGTATTCACGACACAAAGTGCTGAAAATCTTTAGATGAACTCTAAGAAAGTTTCTGATTAATCTGCCGTGAAATTTACTTCTGAAACTCAATACTTAGTTAGTGATACTGTCTAAACTTTTGATCTTAAATCCTAGATTTATTTTTGTGAAGGAGGATCTCAACAAAATATGGTAATTGATCTAAACTAAATTCTTTCTTTACTCGAGGACGAGCAAAGCTTAAGTTGGGGGGTGTGATAAGCATCGTAAATTCACCAATAAAAGTATTAATTTATTAATTAATTTATATTAATTTTTAAGAATTATCAATCAATTTATATATAATTTTTAAAAAATTCATATTTTTATTAATTAAAAAATTAATTAAAAAAATAATAAAAAATAAATAAAAATTAAAAAATAAAATTTTATTATCAAAAGAAAGAGCTCATTTTTTTGATCACAACGAAATAAATTTCAAGTAAAACGGAGCTAAAATGGAAAAGATATGAATTTTTAAAAATATAAAATAAATAAAAATTAAATAAAAAAAAAGAAAATGGCTCAACCGGCTCCGCAAGTCGAGCCACCAAGCCAAGCCGAGCCACCAAGCCAAGCCAAGCCATCAAAGCCGACTCAGTCATTGAAGCCATCAGCCGGTCTACGATCCAAGGCGTGGACCGCCAGCTCAGCAAAGTCCGACGAATCAGAGCCTGCCACGTGGTGGACCTAGACCCTTAAAGGGTCTACAAAAATTTATCATGGCTCACAGGGCAATCTGGTCATTTCACTCAGCGACAGAAGCATTGATTGGTTGCGGTGTGCGGTGCGGTCGGTCTACGCGGTCCATGGGAACAGTGATTGCGCGATCGGACGGCTGCGGTTGATTGCGGTTAAGATCGGACGGTCAGCATTTTTTTCGGTTGCCAATTTCACTCGGATCACCATCAAATGGCAGCGCCTGATTCCAGCTTCGATCCGATGGTCCAGAATGCTCCCGGCGGTGATCAGGACTCCCGAAGCACGATTTGCGGCCAGATTTCCTCGATCAAGCACGATCGGACGGTCAGAATTTAATTCGAGCTGATCTGGGCTGATAGGCATCCGATTTTGATAATTTTTGAACCATTCGATTTCTATCGAATAGCCAGATTTTATCAGATTTACCAGAGTTATAACAGAGTTGTTTTTATTCAAATTTTATTCAGATTTTTATGATTACAAAGAAAATTAGTTCCATATTGCTTTTAGAAATAAATATCTACCTCTTCTAGCTCTTTAAAAAGGATCCTAAGCCTCTAAGAAAGGGAGGAGGGTTGGAAGGAAAGCTAAGGTAAAGGGTGAAAGTCAAGCTCTGGATTAAAGGTTGCTTCAAAGCTGTGGTGCTGAGAAGAAGAGCCGGTCTTCTACGCCATCTTCATGCCTACGCTGATCTGCGATCTCCATCTAGTCTTTTTTCTTTAATTTCTTGTATTAAAATTCTAAATTTTCTTTAATTTCTTGTATTTAAATTCTACATCTTAGTTTTAAATTTAATAAAGAAAGTTTCATTATTCTTTTCAATTCTAGCTCTTTAAATTATTTGTTCTTTATTGCTTTTTAATTTTACTATAAGTAGTTGCTAAGATCTAAATAGTAGATCTTGGTATCAAATTTATTTTTGCATAATTTAAATTCTATTTTTATTTATAGATCTATTTTTTGACTTTAATTTTAAAAAAAAAAATCCTTGCTTTCTTTTCTTAAAAAAAAAAATCAAAGATTTTAGAAATAAATCATTGCCTCTCTGTGGATTCGACCCGACTCACCACTTTCTTCATAATTTTTAGTTAATTTAAAAAGTAAAGAGTCGGATTTAAATTGATAAACACGGTGTCTTAACGATAGCATCGTGTCCCTATCAGATACCCATAGATTGACCAGACCCAACTACAAGGATTGGCTTTAAAACTTTAAAATTATTTTGAGTTTCGAGAAGGTGACTCATGTGTTGGAACAGGTTCCTCCCATTTTACTAGCCCATCCATCTGTTGATCAGAGAGTGCCTCTGAAAAAATGGACAAATGAAGATAACAAAGCTATGTATTACATGTTGAGCTCGATGTCTGATGAGCTCCAATGCCAACATGAAGATATTAGGATTAGCTGTCAAATATTGGCTTACCTGCAAGAGTTGTTTGATGAGCAAAGTCGCATAGCCAAATATCGAGTCACTAAGAAATTTTTTAAGGCTTAGATGCATGATGGGCAGTCGGTCCAAGATCATTATCTAATGATGATCAAGAACTTAGAAGAGCTTGAGAAGCTCAGTGTCAAGTTAGATCAGGATCTATAGATTGATATAATTTTGCAGTCTTTGTTTGACGCATATGGGCAGTTCATCATGAACTACCATATGCATAAACTACAAAATACCTTGGCTAAACTTATGAATATGCTGGTTACTGCTGAGCTCTCTATGAAAGATTCAAAAGACTTAGTGCTTGCTGTGGAGCAGACTTCTTCTAAGAGAAAATCTTTTAGAAAGAAGAAGAAAAGTCTGTGAAGAAGTAGAAGGTGGCTGGTGGGAAGAAGAAGGCAGAGCTGAAGAAGAAGGCCGACAAGAAAAAATATTTTCATTGCAATACTGATAGCCATTGGAAGCAGAACTGCCCTCTTTACCTAACCAACCTGAAGAACAAGAAGGAGGTAGGTCCTTCTAGAGGTATACTCATTATAGAATCTAACCTTACAATTTTTTTTGCATCTAGTTGGGTGCTTGACCTTAATTCTAGTGCTCACTTGTGCAATTCTATGTAGGGTCTTGAGGATAGCAGGAGGCTGAGAGATGGTGAGATGATCCTACGCATCGAGAATGAAGCAAGAGTTGCTGCTGTGACCATAGAAATCTATCCTCTTCGACTACCAATAGGATTAGATTTAGTTCTTAGAGACTATTTTTATGTGCCTGCAGTAAGTAGGAATTTGATTTCTATTTCATGTTTAGCACAAGAAGGCTATGTAATTAGTATTCTTAAGGACAATTGTAATATTCTTTATGAAAGAAATAAAATTGCAAGTAGTTTTCTTATAAATTATCTCTATCTGTTATATATTGATGTATCTATTTTTAATATCGAGTAAAATATGAATGCCATAGGATCAAAGTGACCTAGGGATAGTCTAACTGATAGGTATCTTTAGCATCTTAGGGTTGGTCATATAGCTAAAGACAAGGTTAACAACTTGAAGAAATTCGGACTATTGAGTCTGTTGACTTTCAAGTCATATCCAATTTATGAATCATGCCTTCATGGCAAAATGACTAAGCTTTCTTTTGTAGGACATGGGGAAAGGACCACAGACCTACTTGCCCTAATACATATTGATGTGTGCGGTGAAGGAAAAATGCTATTTTCCACTGTAGGATCGTGTAGATCTGATCCGATCTAAGATGAATTTTTTAAAAAAATTTCTAAATGATCCAATCAAATCTAAGAATTATTAGATCTAATTATGGTGATCTAATATTAAAAATTAAAATAAAAATTAAATTAGATTTAATTTCAAATCTTGTTTGGGTAATCTGATTACCCTGCAATGATCCTGATATTTTTTGAGGTTCTAGAAGGAGCCACACACGCACCTGGCCTCTATCGATATCCACTCAGAAAGAATCTAGACATCTTCTCCTCATAAATCTTTTTTCCAAAGATCAAATCTGAATCCGATCTGGAAGTTCTTTAAAAAATTTCTAAAGGCAGCATGTCCGTCTCACAAACATCATCGCATAGATGCTGAACTTTTCATAAATTTGATTGGATCTTCTTCTCAGATTTGTGCCTAACTTTTTAAACATGTAGAAGAGAGGGAGAGAGAGGATAGAGGGGGTGTGAGATATCTAGAATGATAGCCTTTAGATATGAAAAGTATTTCTTTCATGAAGAGCCTTTGTGCAAGGGTTCTTATACAAAAGCATAGTGCCAAGTTAGAGTCATTCTTTGACCAAAATCCTTATTTTCTTGATGATTGAGACTTCTGGACTTGATCTCCATGAAAATCCCTAGATTCCATCTAAATTTGATGCCAAAAATCAATCTAGAATGTGGCAACATGAGTAGATAAGGAAGAGTCCAGTGCACCTAGGACTTTTCCCTCAAGAGTTTGATCCAAATCAAACTATATCATAACTTAGTTTAGAAATCTTAAAAATTCATAAAATTTGGTACACCCAATGCATAATTCGTGCTCTATCACATATCCAAAAATTAGATCAAAATAATTTTTAGAAAACTTTCTAGAAGAATCTAATTAGGTGACTCTCAATTCTCTCAAATAGGTCAACTTTTGACCCTTGTCCAATTTGACTATGAATGTATTTAATGTCTACAATTAATCTGATATGAACTTATTTTAGTAAGATGAAAATAAACCCATTCAAAATATAAGAATAAGTTAAATCAAATTTGACTTGGTTGCGATGAATCAGAAAAATTTCAGAAGGAGAAAGTCAAGCTTAATCATGTGCTAGCACGATTACCTTGAACCTAATTAGATCTAATCCAAATCAATCGATCTAGGTTAGCTCAATTGATAACATTCAAACCCAAACCCTTATTTATGTAACCCAATTAGGTTTAATTCTGTATGATAATGAGATACATCGCGATCTCCATCATCGACATCATTAAAATATCTTTCGATGGATCAGAACTTTTCTGATTCATACAATTAGAATGATTGATTATCAAAATCATTCTAATTGCTCTCAAAATCCACTAGTGACACCTAGCAATATATGGTGGCAACCCATCAGAACTAAAAGTGAACCTCTCGGTGTAGTTACCTATGTGATTGGGTTCTTCTATCTTGAGTTCCGATAGGATTAGGGTTAAGGTAAACTCGTCAAATCCAATAATGTCCATCATATGAATTAATCATTCGATTCGAGTCCAATGTGAAACCCTAATAGAAACTCTTTCTATCATCTTCACTCTGCCATGGCCATGGGCTTAATGACTCAATCTCATGATTATCATAGGGCTACTCCTCATCTACTGAGGTAGATAGATCCCATTATTGATGCAATCCAATTCCTACAATGAACATGCTATAGCCAACATACATCTCAGGATTCTGAATGGCTAGAAGATCAAGTTATAATGTAGTCAAACTATAACACCCTCAAGGTGAACTGTCGATGCACCTTAGATCAAAAAACCATACACACCACTACAGCATCGAGTCAGTCATCGACGAGAAGGTAAACTTCCTTATAACTACTCGAGGTGGTCATGCTCAGTGTTCTCGTTCTCTAACAAGTACCTGTACTCAAGCACTGATATCTCTACATCGTAGACTCAAGATATGTCTATCCTAAGAAAGTGATTGTACACCAACCTTTCGGATCAATCATCATCCTCGTGATGATCCTACGGTCGGGAGCAGTTTATGAGTTAATTATGAAAATTTATGTCTTAAATTTTTAACTCTTGAAAATATGAATTATCATTACCATTAACTCAAAGAATGTATCATAGACATTTTTAAATACACACCGTGATAGAAAAATAATCCATTTATTAATTTATAGTTAAAATTATAAAATTGTCCTTAAAATTATATTACAAGTGATAGCCAATCTGGCTTCTAGAGCACACATCTAACAAACTCCCACTTGATCTAAAGCCAATTGTCTACAAATCTAAGTTCCATCTTCT
Organism: Cocos nucifera; assembly: GCA_006176705.1. NCBI lineage: Eukaryota > Viridiplantae > Streptophyta > Magnoliopsida > Arecales > Arecaceae > Cocos > Cocos nucifera. The sequence continues at coordinate 395,412 of QRFJ01000113.1, read as the reverse complement.
CAAGATGAGCTTCGATCTTCTGCTGGTTTAGGGCTTTGTCAGTGGGTCAGCCGCATTATCTACAGTGTCGACTCTCTTGACCTCGATGTATCCCTTCTCAATATAATCATGGATGAGGTGGTATCACCACTCGATGTGCTTGAATTTTTGATGAGACCTCGGCTACTTAGCTAGGGCTATGACGCCATTATTATCGCAGTACAGAGGGATGACATCTAATGGCATCAGTTCGAGCTCTGCGGTGAACTTCTGATACCAGAATGCCTCCTTTGCAGCTTTCGATGCATAAGTACTTTGCTTCTATGGTGGAATCTACTATCACTATCTGTTTGGATCTTTTTCAGCTGCTAGCACCACCATTATAAATAAATAGACTTTCAGATGTTGACTTTCGATCATCTATATCGGACATAAAATTCGAGTCTATATACTCCTAGATCTGGAGTTCTTCATTACCAAAGACTAGAAACATATCCTTAGTCCTTCTCAAGTACTTAAGGATATATTTTACAAAAGTCTAGTGCTCTTCATCTAGATTTGACTAATACCTACTTGTGACACTCACAGCATGGGCAATATCAAATCGTGTACATAGCATGGCATACATGAGGCTCTCTATTACTGAAGCATAAGGGATCTTGCTTATGCATTCAATCTCCTCAAGTGTGTTGGGACATATCTTCTTGGAGAGATAAATGCCATGTCTGAAGGGCACCAATCCCCTCTTAGAGTTTTTCATGCTAAACCTCTTTAGCACCTTCTCTATATACATTTTCTGTGAGAGACCCATCATCTTATTTTGTCTATCTATATAGATCTTAATTCCTAGAATAAAAGATGCCTCTCCTAGGTCTTTTATGGAGAATTCTTTAGACAACCACATTTTGACTATGGTCAACATGGGAATATCATTCCCAATAAGAAGGATGTCATCCACGTATAGTACGAGAAAGATAACAGTGCTTCCACTGATCTTTTTGAAAATATAGGACTCCTCTTCATTCTTGATGAATCCAAATGATTTGATTACATCATTGAAATGAGCATTCCAACTCCGAGATGCTTGCTTAAGTCTATATATGGACCTTTACAGCTTGCAGACCTTATGATGAGTACCACTGGATGTGAAATTCAGTGGCTATTTCATATATATATATCTTTCTCAAGATATCCATTTAAGAATATCATTTTTACGTCTATCTGCCATATTTCATAAGTGAAATAGGTTGCAATAGCAAGCAATGTGCGGATGGATTTGAGCATGGCTACTAGCAAAAAAGTATCCTGATAGTCAATGCCTTCATGCTGACTAAATCCTTTCGCTATGAGCCTTGCTTTGAATGTCTCTACATTTGCATCGGCACTTATCTTTCTCTTGAAGATCCATTTACACCCAATAGATACTATACCTTCAGGTGGATCTACCAAGGTCTAGATTTGGCTCGAGTGCATTGAGTCAATCTTTGACTTCATTGCCTCTAGTCATTTCTCAAAATCGATATCTGATATTGCCTCATCATAGATTTTGAGATCATCACCATAAACCCCTTTTCCTATGAGGAACATTTTCTCTACGTCCTCTGAAATAGTACTTAACTATCTTTCAGGAGGATGGAAAATTTTTTTTGATCTACGAGGTGGACGAGGTAGTGATTGGACTGGCTCAATCGATTGGGTCCCATAGGTTCCTTGGCTCGTGGCTCTTGGGAGACTTTCTCCTCGAGCCTAATCTATCTTTTGATGCCACCATCTTGAATAAACTATTTTTCAAGAAAAATGGCATATCGACCGACAATCATATTGTGATCTTCTACAAGATAGAAAAAATATCCTAATGACTCTTTAGGATATCCAATAAATCAAGCTCTAAAGGACCTAGACTCTAATTTATCTGCCTGTTATCTCTTGACATAGGCCAGACAACCTCAAATTCTGAGATGACTCAGACTTGATTTCTTACCATGCCATATCTCATACGGTGTGGAAGGAACGATTTTAGATGGAACCCTATTCAGTAGATACATAGCGATCCATAGACTATGCCCCCAAAGAAACTCAGAAAGATCTATGAAGCTCATCATGGATCGAACCATTCTAATAGGATCCAATTTCTCCATTCTAAAATCCCATTGAATTGAGGCATTCTAGGTGGAGTCCATTGAGAGACTATGCCATTGTCCTTAAAATAGTCTAGGAGTTTTCAACTAAGGTATTTGCCTCCTCGATCTGATCGAAGAATCTTAATGAATTTTTCTATTTATTTTTCTACTTCGAGTCTGAATTTCTTAAGCTTTTCAAAAATTTCAGACTTGTGTCGCATTAAATACACATACCCATACCGAGATAAATCATCGATAAAGATGATGAAGTAGATGTAATTATCCCTACTTGACACATCAAATGGGCTGCATACATCAGTATATACTAAGGCAAGCAGGTCTGTGGCCCTTTCTCCATGTCCCACAAAAGGGAGCTTGGTCATTTTGCCATGAAGGCATGATTCATAAATCAGATATGAATCAAAAGTCAATGGACTCAATAGCCCAGATTTCTCCATTTTATTAACCCTATCTTCAGCTATATGACCTAGCCTAGGGTTTCAAAGATACATATCATTTAGACTATCCCTAGATTGCTTTGATCCTATGGCATTCATATTTTGCTCAATATTAAAAATAGAAACATCAATATGTGACTGATAGAGACCATTTATAAGAAAACCACTTGCAATTTTATTTCTTTTATAAAGAATATTATAATGGTCCTTAAGAAAATTAATTACATAGCCTTCCTATGATAAACATGAAATAGAAATTAAATTTCTGCTTGCTGCAGGCACATAAAAATAGTTCCTAAGTACTAAGTCTAATCCTGATGGTAATCGTAGAGGATAGGTTCCCACGGCCACAACAGAAATAGAAATTATCGAGTATCATTTGATACTCGATACGTTATCATCCTAAGTAACGATGTATCATTTGATCATGAACTAGTTTAAGGGCTAAATGATAAATCCTCCTTTGTCGAATCTAAATTGTCCTAAGAACTTTATCATAGAAGAGTTCATTATAGGAAGATACACAAAAGTGATGAAAATGCTAAAATAATAATTTTATTTATTATAATAATTCAAGTACATTTACAATCAGCTCAACCATCTACAACCTAGATGATTAGCTTTAGGATACATTTTTCAACATCTAATTCTACCGGCAGATGATAAGATTTTCCAAAAACAAGCCTATAAGGAGACATTCCTATAGGGGTTTTGTATGCAGCACAGTAGGCCCATAGTGTATCATCTAATCTCTCAAATCAATCTTTACAATCGAGCCTAACCATTTTTTCTAGGATTTTCTTTATTTTTCTATTAGAAACTTCAACTTATCCACTGGTCCAAGGGTGATATGGGGTGGCCATTCCATGTGTTATTCCATATTTCTTCATCAAAGATTCAAAGTGCCTATTCATGAAGTGCATACCCCCCATCACTAATTATAGCTCTAGGGCAACTGGACCGACTTATAATGTTCCTTGGAATAAACTTGATTACCACTTTATGATCTTTAGTTCGTGTTGCCATAGCTTCTATCTACTTAGAAACATAATCTACTACAACCAAAACATATTTGTAATCGTAAGAAAAAGGAAATGGGCCCATAAAGTCAATTTTCCAAACATCAAAGATTTCAACTACTAAAATTGGGGATAGGGGCATCATATCTTTTCTTGAAATATTTCCTATTTGTTAACATCTTAAATAATTATGGTAAAAATCATGGGCATCCTTAAATAATGTTGGCTAGTAAAATCCTCTTTGCAGTACTTTTGCTACCATTTTCCTTCCACTAAAATATCCCCCATAAGCTAATCAGTGGAAAAAAGTTAAGATACTTTGAAATTCACTCTTAGGGACACATCATCGGATAATTTGGTCTGGGCAAATTTTAAACAACTCTAGCTCTTCCTAAAAGTAGTGTTTTACTTAGGAAAAAAATTTATTTTTCTCTTGTTGGGTCCAATGGGATAGGACTTGCCCTATCATCAAGTAATTAACTAGATGTGCAAACCAGGAAAGATTATTAGAAGATACTGAAAATAGTTGTTCAATAGGGAACCTATCTCCAATGCTTTCACTATTGTGTTCTAACAAGATCCTTGAGATATGGTATGCTACCATATTTTGTGAACCCTTCTTATCTAAAATCTCTAGATCAAATACTTGCAATAAAAGGACCAATCTAATCAGCCTAGGCTTTGTATCTTTTTTTGATAACAGATATTTTAATGCAGCATGATTAGAGTAAACTAACACCTTGGAGCCCAAAAGGTATGATCTAAATTTCTCTAGGGCAAATACAACTACAAGAAATTCTTTCTCGATTGTGGTGTAGTTTAATTGAGCATCAAAGAGAGTTTTGCTAGCATAGTAAATTACATGAGGTTCCTTATTGAATTTTTGCTCTAAAAATATCCCTACCATATAATTAGAAGAATCGCACATAATTTCAAATGGTAGGGTCCAATCTAGTAGTTTAATAATTGGTGTAGTAGTCAATGCTATTTTAAATTTATTATAAGCGGCTAAACAGTCTTCATTAAAATCAGAGAAATTTTCTTTAGCCAAAAGATTACATAAAGGTCAAAAAATTTTGCTAAAGTTCTTAATAAAGCGCCTATAAAATCCTACATGTTCTAAGAAGGATCATACTTGTTTAACCGAGATTGGAGGTGGTAGTTTTAATATTATCTCAATTTTAGCTTTATCTACTTCGATCCCTCGCTCAGATACAATCTGTCCGAGTTTGACTCCCTCACTAACCATAAAATGACTCTTTTCTCAACTCAATACTAAATTTGTCTCCACACATCGTTTAAGCACTTTAGTTAAATTTTGGACACAGACATCAAAAGTAGAGCCAAAAATAGAGAAGTCATCCATGAACACTTCTAAAAATCTATTGACCATATCAGAAAAAATAGCCATAATGCATCTCTGAAAAGTAGCTGGTGTATTGCATAGGCCAAAAAGCATTCTACGGAAGACAAAAGTACCATAAGGGTAGGTAAATGTGATTTTCTCTTGGTCCTTTGGGACTATAGGCACTTGATTGTATCCTAAATATCCATCCAGGAAGTAGAAGTAACTTTGACCTGCTAATTGTTTTAGAATTTGGTCAATAAAAGATAGTGGAAAGTGGTCTTTCCTAGTTATGGCATTGAGTTGCCTATGATCTACACATACTCACCAACTAGTTGCTGTGTGAGTGGGCAATAATTCATCTTTATCATTTTCTACCATAGTGATACCCTACTTCTTAGGTACCACTTGGGTCGGGCTAACCTATTTACTATCAGAAATTGGATAGATAATGCCTGCATCTAATCATTTTATTACCTCTTGCTTTACTACCTCCCACATATTTGGATTTAATCTGCATTGCATGTCACAATGTGGTTTGGCCTCAGTCTAACAATATATATGATGCATGCAAATAGAAGGGTCAATGCCTTTCAAATCAGCAATTTTCCACTCCATGGCCTCTTTGTGCTCTTTGAGCACACCTAAAAGTTGGTCTTCCCGATCAGTGAAAGAAAAAATCTAGGATCTCTTGTAGGAATTTTAATTTTTTTTCAAAATTAAATTAGCAAAAACAATAAATTAATCATATTAATTTATTAAAATACATGAATTAATCCTAAATTAGGATCTTATCTCATGATCTATGCATGCTATTAAATCTAAAATTAAAAATCAAGCAAAGATGATGTTGATCACATCAACATCAAAGCTATACTAGATCTAATCTAGAAAGAAAAAGGAGATCGAATCTCTCTTACCTTAGCAAGTTGATTTTTTCAACTCATTGATCCAAGGCTAAGGTCATTGCTTCAAGCCGCACATGCATCCGGCATCTATAGAATGTCCACATAAGATCCTGATCATCAATCTGAAGTCTAGCGATAAGAAATCAGCATAGCATGCTAGTACTGTGCTAATTCTTCTTTGATGGCCGATCAGAAGCCTCCTTCTCCAAACCTTGGACCCTCCAATAATCAAAAGAAGAAGTAGAGGATTTGGAAATGGAATCATTCTTCTAAAATCTCACAAAAGGAGGTAGAAGAGAATCAAGAAAAATCTTGGAGAAGAACCCTTTCTTCTCCCTTCTTTTTATCTCACCAAGACACAATGGTTTATGTCTCAATGAAGTACCATGCCTAGATCCTCTTTGCACCCAAGCTTCCTACATCCCAAACCTCTCTCTCAGTTAAAACTTCTAGAAAAATCATATCCTAACTCTTTTTAAATAGAGAGTTATGATAGAGTCCTTATCTAGGTCAAATACCTAGAAAGGCAAGTCCAAATTGAGCAAGGATTGGGGCACCCAACTCTTGATCATCCCCTCCTTACTTTTTTTTTGTGGACTCTATAAAATATGTGAAAGAAAGTATTCTATTTGTTATAAAAAAATTAGAGGAAAATCAGATGGTTTGGTGCCTCAAAGAGATAAGGAAAGATGATGTGTCAAACTCTATCTAATAGAGACCTAGGTCAAAACAACTTGTTTGTTTTGACCTATCCCATAACTAATTTTCTTCTAAAATGGTGGGAGAAATAAAATAGGTATGGATACTATCTAGAAATAAAATTTCTCACAAAAATTTTTAAGGGAATTGGCATAGGGAGAAATGGAAAGTAAGGTGATGCAAGATGGAGAAATCCTAGTCACACTAGGACTTCTAGTTTTGACTTGGTCCAACTTATTATTTGAATCTAATTAAATCAAAACTAATGCAACCCAATTAGAGATAATCTTAGTCCAACTAAGAGCCAAATTAAATCAAATTAAATTTAATTTAAATCTAATTTAATTTCTAATTAAATCAAAAATTGGGTGCATACAAGTCCTAATTAAACAAGGACTTGTTCTTCCTTGCAATTGGCTTATCCAATAAATCAATTACACTTGATCCAATTAAGCCCAAACTAAATCTAATAAAATTATATTTAATTAGACTTAATTTAATCCTCTGGCTTAATTAAATTAAGTTAATTAATAATTTAATTGCTAATTGATCGTCCTGCAATACTTGCACTAGGTCAAACATCAATCGTATTGATTGTTTGACCTTAGAATGATTCTAAATTATTGATCAACCATCCGATCAGATCGATACCTCTTATGTATGTGACTCCATAGGTTTGAACCTACAGTAGCATGAAAATAAGTTTTTATACCAATCAAAGTGATCATCTAGTAATGATACCTGATGGTCGAATAGGTCAAATATGTAAAACAACATTCTTAGAACCCATGTGGATGTAGTTTCTATATAATTCATCCCCTTAACCTTAATGTTCATAGGACAACTCAGAGTTTAATTATCTACTTTGATTAGGTCATCCACATTGTATTTTAAAATAGCAAATCCATTTCATAGATTATCCTACCAAGATTTTGCTAAATTGAAATATAGTGATGCATTTTCTTCAACTCTTGGAGTGGTCAATCCCATCTTGATCACTCACCGACTTCACAAGTACTTGACTATGTCCAAAAACCTTCCATCATTAAATTAGAAATTTAGATAGTCCAACACCAAAGCATAGTGAGTTGCTTGCAAGCCATCATGGTGATTGTTGGTACAGAATCTGGTTGACTTCAGATCGAGCTGGAGTTGAGGAAGAAGAGATCATCGCTAGTGACCTGCAAAATAAAGTTACATCCAGAGTCGATGGTGGTGGCTCCGGTAGGATCCTCCGATGATCAAATCAGCTCTTCTGGCCAATAGAAATGGAGTGCCTGGGTATGAATTTAGTAGAGTTTTGGAGGAGTAAAGAGCCTAGAGAAAATGTATCTGGAGGGTCCCTTTTTATAGATGGAGCTTGTTGTAACCGTCCGATAGTGGGCCGCTCTAGGCCATGTAAAATTTATTACGAAGAAAGGTGTCACTCATAATAGACTGATAATGATAGCCAAAACCATCTGGTAGTGGACCACTTTAGACCATGTAAAATCTATTATAGAGAGAGGTATTGCTCATAATAGATTGATAATGACAGTCATAACCATCCAATAGTGGGATTGCCTGTAGCAGACTAATAAATGACAGTCATAACCATCGGGAGGAAGCAGGCATTCGAAATCTGACAAAAGGAGATGTTCAGAAGGAGTTCAACTCCTGGAGAAATCCGACTACTACAGGAGTTCAAAAGAAGTTTGGCTCTTGAAGTAATCTGATTGAAGGAGAAGTTCAGAAGAAGTTTGGCTCCAAGAGGAATCCGACTGCTGGAGGAGTTTGAAAGGAGTTCAACTCCTGGTGGAATCTGATTGAAGGAGAAGTCTAGAAGCAATTCGGCTCCTAAAGGAATCCAACTGCTAGAGGAGTCTAGAAAGAGTTTGGCTCCTGAAGAATCTGACTACTAAAGAAGTTCGGAAGGCGTTCGGCTCCTGAAGGAATTTGACTGCTGGAGAAATCTGGAAGGAGTTCGGCTCCTTAAGAAATCCAACTGAAGAAGATGTTCGAAAGAAGTTCAGCTCCTGAAGAAATCTGACTGAAGAAGAAATTTGGAAGGAGTTTGGCTCCTAAAGAAATTCAACTGCTGGAGATGTCCGGAAGGAGTTCAGCTCCTAGAAAAATTTGACTGCTAGAGGAGTTTGGAAGGAGTTTGACTCCTTAAGAAATTCGATTGAAGGAGAAGTCCGAAAGGAGTTTGGCTCCTGAAGGAATCCAACTACTGGAGGAGTTCGGCTCCTAAAGAAATTCGACTACTGGAGGAGTTCGAAAGGAGTTTGGCTCCTAGAAAAATTCGACTACTAGAGAAATTTGAAAGAAGTTCGGCTCTTGGAGGAATCCAACTGCTGGAGGAGTTTGGAAAAAGTTCGGCTCCTGGAGAAATCTGACTGCTGGAGAAATCCAAAAGGAGTATGGCTTCTGGAGAAATCTAACTGAAGAAGTTATTCGGAAGGAGTTTGGCTCCTAAACAAATCCAACTAAAGAAGAAATTTGAAAGAAATTTGGCTCCTGAAGAATCCGACTGCTGGAGGAGTTCAGAAGGAGTTTGGCTTCTGGAGAAATCCGACTGCTAGAGAAGTTTGGAAGGAGTTTGACTCCTGAAGAAATCTGACTGAAGGAGAAATTCGAAAGGAGTTTGACTCCTAAAGAAATCAACTGAAGGAGAAGTTCAGCTCTTGGAGGAATCTGACTACTGGAGGAGTTCGACTACTTGAGAAATCTGACTACTGAAGAAATTCGGAAGGAGTTTGTCCGCTGGCAAAATTCTGCTATCGAAGGAGTTTGACTGAGGTTCATCTGCTGGGGGAGTAATTCCCGATCGAAGCTCTTTCATGATTACCAGTTGCATTAGGCTAAGCATCAGACTGGACTTCGATGGGAGTGGGGTTTATCCCCAACATTAGTCCTCCCACTCCCGAGTTTGAAATTCGAAGAAAGTATAAAAAAGATGACTGCCAAAGTTCTTTTCTGGGCTCTACATCCATTGAGGTTGAAGCTCGGAGGAGATCTTATCTTTTGTTGAAGTTGAGGCTTGGAGAATATCTCATCTCCAATCGAGGTTGAAGAAAATCTTATCCTCGATTGAAGTTGAAGGAGATCTTTTCGGGGCCTCTCCTCTCACCTCATCTAAAATGAACGAGGCTTTCGACTTTGCTCACATTAGGACGAGATTCTCCTCCTTTTTCTAATAGGCTATAGGGGCACATAAGGGCCTCTCCTCTCATCTCATCTAAAATAAACGAGGCCTTCGATTTTGCTCACGTTAGGATGAGGTTCTCCTCCTATTCCTAACGGGCTGTAGGAGCACAAGGACCATTGTTGGCACCTCTCTCCTCATCTCGTCTAAAATGAATGAGGCCTTCGATTTTGCTCACGTTAGGATAAGGTTCTCCTCCTTTTTCTAACAGGCTGTAGGGCCACATTAGGGTTGTTGCCGGGGCCTCTTCCCTCATCTCATCTAAAATGAACAAGATCTTCAATTTTGCTCACGTTCGGAGGGTAGTCCCCCTTTATTATCGGTATACAATAAAGATTAGGATGTTGGTGTAGGAGGATTTCATTGTAATCAAATTATCGATAATACATTTTTAGATTTTTCAAATTTCATGATCGAGATATATCTACTCCCCTGGGCTCCTTCAAGTTGTACGTCCCGGGTCGGACAACTTTCGTGACCTCGTAGGATCCTTTCTAATTTAGGGCAAGCTTTTTCTAACTTTGAGGCTGAGAGATAGCGGCTCGCCGAAGTACTAAGTCCCCCACTCTGAACATTTTATCTCTGACTCTAGAGTTATATTATTGGGCCACTCTGAATATTTTATCTCTGACTCTGGAGTTATAATATTGGGCCACCCTTCACCTGTAGACCACCATCTGAACTTGGGCTTCTTCTCTTTTTTCTTCTAGTAGATCGAGATTGACTTTGAGGTCCTGCGAATTATGCTTCTCATTGAAAGCCACGACCCATGCTGATGGGAGTTTAAGCTCGATTGGGATGACTGTCTTCATTTCAAAGGCCAAAGCAAATGGTATTTCCCCAGTCGGTAGCCTTTGAGTAATTTAGTATGTCCAGAGGATGTGGTAGAGTTCATCCACCTAGGCCTTCTTTGCTCTATCGAGTCTTATCTTGATGCCTTACAACAGGATCCGATTGGTTACCTCAGCTTCTTCATTTGCCTATGGGTGAACTACCGACGTGAAGTGATGGAAGATATTTAGATCTTTGTAGAACTCAGCAAACCTCATCCCAACGAACTATCGCCCGTTATTTATTATGAGAATTTAGGGCAGACCAAATCAACAAATGATTGACTTTTAGATAAAGTTTTGTACCTTGGCCTTAGTAATTTTTGCTAGTGGTTTGGCTTCGATCCATTTGGTGAAGTAGTCAATCGCAACCAGGAGGAACTTCCGTTGTCCGGATGTTGTTGGGAAAGGGTCAAGTATATCCATTCCCCACTGCGCAAATGGCTAAGGTGCACTTAGTGGAGTGAGCTCGGAGGCTGGCTATCTTTGTATGTTTGCATTTTTCTGACAGCGATCATATTTCTTGACGTACTCCATGGAATCGTGATACAAGATCGGCCAATAGTATCCTTGTCGAAGTAGTTTTTGTGACAGAAACTTGGCTCCTACATGACTTCTATAAATTTTCTCGTAAACTTTTCATAATGCGAAGTCGGCCTCTGAAGGTCGAAGGCATCTCAACAGCGGTAGCAAATACGATCTTTTATACAACTTGCCCTTAAACAAAACATACTGAAAGGCTCGATTTCTAAGTTTTTGAGCTTCTTTTGGATCATGAGGAAGAACTTTCTCTTTGAGATAGGCAATTAATGGGTCAATCCAGCTCGGCTCGAGCTCTGTCTACATAACAAGCTATGATTCCTCTGAGTTTGGACACTATAGAGTTTCAAAAAATACTTCTTTGGACAGTTTAACTGGGACTGAAGTGGCCAATTTAGAGAGAAGGTTGGCTCTCATATTTTCTGCCCTTGAAATCTATCGAATGCCAAAACTACCAAAAGTTGGAGTCAAATCCTTTACTTTCTTAAGATATTTTATCATACTTTTCATCCGTGCTTCATAGTTGCCACTAACTTGGCCGACCACTAATTGAGAATCACTATAGACTTGAAGTCAATCTACTTTTAATTTTTTTACTATTTTTAATCTGATGATCAGCGCTTCATATTCGGCCCCATTATTAGTTATAGAAAATTCAAAGCGTAATGCATACTTGGCGATGACTCTCTCGGGGTTGACTAAAAGTAATCCCGCACTTGCTCTAGTTGAGTTGGATGAACCATCCACGTAAAGGATCCAAAAACCTTTTGGAAGGTCGACACTTTCTTCGGAAAGGCTCGACTGCAACCATGGGATGCCGATCTTGTTCTGCTTAAGCTCGACTTCATCTCGAATGGTACATTCAACTATAAAGTCGGCCAGTGCTTGAGCCTTGATTGTTGGTCGAGGTCAGTAGTTGATGTCGAACTCTATTAATTCAATGGTCCATTTTGCAATTCTTTCCGAAGCATCCATTTGATGAAGGATTACTCTAATCGGCTGATCAGTAAGAAGCATTATAGCATGTCCCTAGAAGTAAGGTCGAAGTCTTCTTGCTGCAATCGAAAGAGAATAAGTCAATTTTTTTAACTTTGTATATCTAGTCTCGACATCTCTTAGGATCTGACTTATGTAGTAGACTAGTCGCTGTACTTTTGCCCCTTCTCTGATCAGGACTACCGCTAGCGTCATAGGAAAGACCACAAGGTAGAGAAATAGCTTCTCTCCAAATTCAGGTTTGGCTAGTAGGAGGGCGAGCTGAGGTAGTTCTTGAGCTCGTCGAATGCCTTTTGGCATTCCTAAGTCCAGCGAGAATCTTTCAACTTTTTGAGGATTTGGAAGAAGGGCATGCAGCGTTCGGCCGATCTAGAGACAAAATGATTCAAAGATGCCACCTTCTTGGTCAAGCGCTAAACTTTCTTAATGGACTTTGGAGCGGTCATCTCTTAGATGGCTCGAACTTTCTTTGGATTGGCCTCGATCCCTCGTCTCGAGGTCATGAATCCCAAAAGTTTTTCTGAGGTTATCCCAAAGGCGCACTTGATTGGGTTTAGCTTCATCTTGTATTTTTTGAGCGCATTGAAAGCCTCTTCAAGATTGACGATATGATTGACAGTCTTTTGGCTTTTGATCAACATGTCGTCAACGTAAACCTCCATATTGCGGTTAATTTGCTCTTTGAAGATTTTATTGACCAAGCGCTGATAAGTTGCGTCGGCAATTTTAAGCCCAAATGGCATGACCCTATAATAGTAAAGACTATGGTTAGTAATAAAAGCAGTCTTCTCCTCATCCTTCGATGCCATCCGAATTTGATTGTTGCCAAAAAGGCATCCATAAAGGTGAGGAGCTCGTAGCCTGAAGTCGCATCCACTAGTTGGTCGATTCTGGGCAAAGGGTAGCAGTCTTTTGGGCAGGCCTTGTTAAGCTTCTTAAAGTTGATGCACATCCTCCACTTGCTGTTGGCTTTCTTGACCAGAATCATATTAGAGACTCAAGTCAGATAGCTGACTTCTTAGATAAATCCAACGTTGAATAGCTTATCAACTTCTTCTGCTATTACATTCTGCCTTTTTGGTGCATGGCCTCGAACTCCTTACTTCACTGGTCGATGCTTGGGGTCAATGGTTAGTCGATGTTCCATAACCTTAACGTCAATCCCAGGCATATCTACCGAAACCCAGGCAAAGACGTTGGCATTCCTCCATAAGAAGGCGATGAGCTGCTCCCAAACTTCATCTTCCATATTAGAGCCAATTTACACCGTATGCTCCGCATTTTCGTCATTCAAGGGGATGGTCACAAGATCTTCTATGGGCTCACCTCACTCTTCGGCAAAGTCATCATGGACATCTAGTCCATCAACAAGATAAGGGTTGGACTGTGCTTCCTTTCGCAGAGCTATTGAGTAGCAATGCCTTGCCAGAGCTTGATCTTCCTTGACCTCACCAATCCCATAACTTGTCAAAAACTTCATCTTTAAATAATAAGTGGACACCACCGTCCGAAGTGCATTTAAATCAGGTCGGCCGAGAATTGCGTTGTAAGCGGAGGAAACTTTTACTACCAAAAAATCCACCTATGCTCTGAATTATTTTGGATATTGCCCGACAGTCACAGCTAGAGTCATTACACCTTCAACTGGTACTACAGCGCTAGCGAAGCCTACTAGGGAGAGTTTATTAGTCCAAGTTGACTATTAGATTTTGACATTTTAAAGAAAGCATCATAAAACAAAATGTCAGCTGAACTTTCATTATCAACTAAGATGCGACGTACATCATAGTCTGCTATATTTAAAAAAATTATAATCGCATCATGGTGTGGGAACCATACTTCCCATGCATCTACCTTAGTGAAGGTTATGGGTTCTTCAGTCCTCCATCTTTTCACTAATCTTTGAAATCCACTGGCCTCTTCTCGTCGAAGTCCCCTAGAGATAGTGTTGATTATGCCGAGAGACCATCGATCTCCTTATTGTTCCTCCTTTATTGGTGGTTTAGACTGCAATAGTGCCCTCGATCGATCTTCTCTTAATTTAGGCTAGCATTTGAGGAATTGACCCAACCGACCTCTTCTGATGAGCTCCTTGATCTCGTCTTGGAGCTGAATACATTCTTCAGTATCGTGACCATGGTCATGATGGTAGAGACAGTATTTGTTAGGATTGCACTTGCCAGGATGAGTGCACATCCTTTTTGGCCTCGGTAGTTGCTCCTTGATCTCCATCAATACTTGTATTTTTGGAATATTGAGGGAGACGTAGTTATAAAATCTTCTAGGGGGAGAACTTCTTCATGTCCTTCTATTGGAGATTTTTTGACAATGAGCTCGAGGAGGAGCTCAGGATCGCTTGTGCTCGGAGGAAGTCCATGAGCATGGCCGAACTTCATTCGGCCCTCTATCAGCTATGGGTTTATTAAATTCGCCCGCCTGCTGCTCTCCTGCAGCTTCCTCATCCTTCAATTTGAAGGTTTCTTCCGTCGGACGTATCCTTCAGCCCGAGCTAATAGATCGACAAACTTCCTAGGGCACTTCTTCTCCAGGGAGAATAATAAATCATTCTTCTAAAGGCCGTCCTTGAGTACGGCCATTGCAACAGACTGATCCAGATTCTGGACCTCCAATGTTGCAGCATTAAATTGAGTGACATAAGTTCGGATAGATTACCCCTTCTTCTACTTGATATGCATCAGAAAATCTGAACCTCGATGCGGACGTCGGCTGCTGACGAAGTGAGCCACAAACTGATGGCTCATCTGGTCAAAGGAGAAGATCGTATCCAACTTTAATGTTGAGTACCAATTTCTTGCTGCTATCTTTAAGGTGGATGAAAAAGCTCGACATAAGATGGTGTCTGGTGTGCCATAGAGCAGCATCATGGTTCAGAACATCTCAAGATCATCGATCGAATCAGAGGTTCTATCGTAGGTTTCAAATTAGGAAAGTTTGAAGTTCGGCAGAATGGGCTTTTGCATAATCCATTGAGAAAAAGGAGGATCAGTGTAAATATTATTACTATGTGTGGAGGAAGTATGATGGAGCTCTTCGATCTGTCAGCTCATTTCTTGGAGCCTTTGATTGAGGAGATTTTCACGATTGTTGATCTCCAGAGTTTTCTGATGGGATGGGAGCAAAGCTTCCCCTGGAGTCAAATCATGGTTCGAGCAATGGCTCTCCACCCTTTGTTTTTCCTTTTTGGAGGTCATCGATCGGCTAGCCCGAATTGACCATCCTCCGACTGGATCATGGGGCTCCGAAAAAGCCTGCTTCAACTGAATTTGCATCAGAGCCTATCGATGTATGGCCTATAACACCTCTGTGAGACCGCGAACTTGCTGGACCAGTAGGTTGAACTGCTCCACATCCACCATGGCTGTAGGTGGAGCTTGAGTTACCGAAGCTGGAGTGGGAATAGATGTATCTAGAGGGGATTTGGCTGCAAAGGCTGTTGATGGCTGGGTCGAAGCTTTCTTGAGAGGCATTTTCTCTAGAAAGAACTCAAGAGAGAAAGAAGAGGGATCGCTGCTAAACACTTCTTTAAGATCAAGAGAACCTCAGGAATAAAGGATCCTTTCTCTAGTGCTAATCTTGTTGGTGCAGAATCTAGTTAACATCGAATCGAGCTGGAGTTGAGGAAGAAGAGGTCACCATCGGTGATCTGCAAAATAAAGTCTCATTCGAAGTTGGTGGTGGTGGCTTTGGAAGGATCCTCTGATGATC
This sequence comes from Cocos nucifera, assembly GCA_006176705.1. Taxonomy (NCBI): domain Eukaryota; kingdom Viridiplantae; phylum Streptophyta; class Magnoliopsida; order Arecales; family Arecaceae; genus Cocos; species Cocos nucifera. The sequence continues at coordinate 379,605 of QRFJ01000113.1, read as the reverse complement.
AAGTCAGCTCTTTTGGCCAACAGAAATGGAGTGCTCGGATATGAATTCAGCAAAATTTTTGGGAAGGAGTAAAGAGCCTAGAGAAAACATATCTAGAGGGTCCCTTTTTATAGACAGAGCTTGTTGTAACCATCCGATAGTGGGCCGCTCTGGATCACATGAAATTTATTATGGAGAGAGGTGTCGCTCATAATAGACTAATAATGATAGCCATAACCGTTCGATAGTGGGGCCGCTCTAGGCTATGTGGAATTTATTATGGAGAGAGGTGTCGCTCGTAATAGACTGATAATGATAGTCGTAACCATCTAGTAGTGGGATTGCCTGTAGCAGACTAATAAATGATAGTCATAACCATTCGGAGGAAGCAGGCATTCAAAATCTGACTAAAGGAGATGTCCAGAAGGAGTTCAACTCTTGGAGAAATCCTTCTCTTGGAGGAGTTCAGAAGGAGTTTGGCTCTTGAAGAAATTCGATTGAAGGAGAAGTTCGAAAGGAGTTTGGCTCCTGATGGAATCCGACTGCTTGAGGAGTTTGGAAGGAGTTCGGCTTCTAGAGGAATTCAATTGAAGGAGAAGTCCGAAAGAAGTTTGGCTCTTGGAGGAATTTGACTATTGGAGAAGTCTGGAAGGAGTTTGGCTCCTAGAGGAATCTGATTGCTAAAGGAATTCGGAAGGAGTTCGGCTCTTGGAGGAATTTGACTACTAGAAAAATTTGAAAGGAGTTTGACTCCTGGAAAAATTTGACTGAAGGAGATGTCTAAAAGGAGTTCGACTCCTGGAGAAATTCGACTGAAGGAGAAATTCGAAAGGAGTTCAACTCCTAGAGAAATCTGACTACTGGAGATGTACGGAAGGAGTTCAGCTCCTAAAGAAATTCGACCGCTGGAGGAGTTTGGAAAAAGTTTAACTCTTGGAAGAATCCAATTGAAGAAGTCTGGAAGAAGTTGGCTCCTAAAGGAATCTGACTGCTAGAGGAGTTCGGAAGGAGTTCGACTTCTGGAGGAATCTGACTGCTTGAAAAATCTAGAAGAAGTTTGGCTCATGAAGGAATTTGACTGCTGGAGGAGTTCGGAAAGAGTTTGGCTCCTAAAGGAATCCGACTGCTAGAGCAATTCAAAAAGAAGTTGGGCTCTTGGAGGAATCTGACTGCTTGAGGAGTTTGGAAGGAGTTTGGCTCCTAGAGAAATTCGACTGCTGGAGAAATTCGGAAGGACTATGGCTCCTAGAGAAATTCGACTGAAGGAAATGTCTGGAAGGAGTTTGGCTCCTAGAGAAATCTGACTAAATAAAAAATCTGAAAGGAGTTCGACTCCTGGAGAAATCCGACTACAAGAGGAGTTCGAAAGCAGTTCGGCTCCTAGAGAAATCCGACTAAAAGAGAAATCTGGAAGAAGTTCGGCTCCTGGAGAAATCAACTGAAGGAGAAGTTCGGAAGGAGTTCAGCTCCTAGAGGAATCCGACTGCTGGGGGAGTTTGGCTTCTTGAGAAATCTGACTGCTACAGAAATTCGGAAGGAGTTCGTCCGCTGGAGGAGTTTGGCTGGGGTTCATCCACTGGGCGAGTAATTCTCGATCGAAGCTCTTCCGTGATTACCAGTTGGATTAGGCTAAGCATCAGACTAAACTTTGACGGGAGCGGGGTTTATCCCCAATAGTGATCTTAGATTTAAGGAACACTTATATCCCATCAGAGCAATTTTCGACAATAGAATGCTTTAGAGTTGGTCATGTTTAGTGATGATGTACCCTTACATCTCATATGTATGTCATACCAGTATCTCCATACTCTTTGGTTAAGAGAAAAATCAATCTATATGGCATATAACGACCTATACTTGATAAACATTATCATCCTAATTAGGAACGTATCATTTGGTCGTGAACAGTTTAAGGACTAAACGATAAATTTTTTCTTTATCAAAACTAAATAGTCCTAAGAACTTCATCACAACAAATGAGTTCATTAAAAGATGTAGACTTTATGACAAAAATGCTAAAATATTTATTTTATTTAATAATAAATTATTTATAATTATAAAATAGTACAAATATTAAGAGACTGACGATTGATTTTGGAACATAATTTTCAATAACTCCAACTTCTCCTAAAGCCACTCGGCACAGTATCTAATACCCATCTTGGACTTATGGTTGTCGAACTCCTTTATCGCCAGGGCTTTAGCAAAAGGGTAGGCCAAATTCTCCATTCCATCGATCTCTTGAAGGTCGATGTCACCTTGATCCATAATCTTCCGAACCAATTGATAGCGGTGCAGTATGTACTTCGTTTGCTAGTATGCCTTTGATTCCTTCACCTGAGCAATGGCACCAATATTGTCGCAGTAGAGCAAGATCGGACAATCAAGGAAAGGTGCTACTCCGAGCTCGATGATGAACTTCCTCAGTTACACAACTTTCTTTATGGCATTTGATGCTATGATGTACTCCACTTCACAAATAAGGTCTGCCAAAGTGTGTAGCTCAGAACTCTTCCAGTAGATGGCTCCATCATTTAGAATAAAGATATAACCCGACATGCTTCTACTGTCATTATGGTAAGATTGAAAACTAGAGTCTGTAAATTTCATAAGTTTTAGATCTGACTCACCATAAACTAGCCACTAGTCCTTAGTATTTCTTAAATACTTAAGGATGGTTTTCACCACATTCCAGTGGTTCTTTCCTAGATCAGATCGGTATCTACTTACTACTCCTAGTGAGTATGCTACATCTGGTCTCGTACATGTCATGGCGTATATGATAGATCTCACTGTCAAAGTATATGGGATTCTACTCATACTCTCTCTCTTTTTAGGAGTTGTCGGACAATCCTTCTTAGAGAGAGAAATTTCATGGCCTATCGAAAGATAGCCCTTCTTGAAATTCTCCATGCTAAACCTCTTCAGCCCAATTTCTATGTACGTAGACTGGGATAACCCAAGCATCCTCTTAGATCTATTCTTATAAATCTTCATCCCTAGGATGTAGGATGCTGCACCTAAGTTCTTCATGGAGAACTGAGATGATAACCAAATATTTATTTCTTACAGTGTGGGGATGTCATTTCTAGTTAAGAAAATATCATCCATGTACAAGACAAGAAATATCACCACCGGACCATTTGCCCACTTGTAAATGTAGGACTTTTCTCTATTCTTAATGAAGCCATACGTTTTGATCACCTTATCAAAATGCATATTACAACTTCGAGATGCTTGCTTTAATCCATAAATGGATCTCTAAAGCTTGTATACCTTGGACTCATTATGGATGTGAACCCCTTTGGTTGTATTATATACACCTTTTCGGTTAGCTCTCCATTTAGGAAAGTTATCTTCACATCCATCTGCTAGATTTTATAGTCCAGATGGACAGCTATCGCAAACATGATTCGAATGGATTTGAGCATTGCCATGGAAGAAAACATCTCATCATAGTCAATACCATAATGTTGATGATATCCCTTGGCAACCAGATGGGCTTTATAGGTTTCCACCTTTTCATCTGCACCCCTCTTTCTTTTGAAGATCCACTTACACCCAATGGGTCTAACACCTTTAGGGGGTTCAACCAATGTCCACACATTATTGACCTTCATGGACTCCATTTCAGATTTCATGGCCTCAAGCCATTTCTTAGAATCAGACTTCTACATTACATTAATATAGGTGATCGGATCCTCATCATTCCCATCGAGTTCAATGGGATCACCGTCTTGGACTAAGAAACCATAGTATCTGTGTAGCTAATGTGGTATTCTATTGGATCATCTTAATAGTGCAAGTACATTAAGCTCCGAATTTGATCTAATCAAATTTGGTTCTAGTTTTGCTACTAGTATCGGTCTTTTTATCTATTGAACTTCATCAAGTTCAACCTTAGAGGCAACAGTTCCTTCACCAAGAAACTCTTTTTCTAAAAAGAATGCCTTAAGGCTGATGAACATCTATTGTTTATCAGCATGGTAGAAAATATATCCTTTGGTTTCTTTTGGATATCCCATGAATGTGCACTTGTCAGACCTAAGTCCAAGTTTATCTATGACTAACCATTTTACATAAGCCGGGCACCCCCTGACCCTATGATGTGAAAGTGCTGGCTTACATCCTGTCCATATCTAATATGGAGTTTTAACTACACATTTACTCAAAACCCTATTTAGAAGATAGTAAGTCGATTCGAGCACATATCCTCAAAAGAATATCGACAAGCTAGTAAAATCCATCATGGAACGGACCATGTCTAATAGAGTTCGATTTCTCCTTTTAGACACACCATTATGCTATGGTACTCTTGGAGGAGTTCATTAAGAGAGAATCCTATTCTCTCCTAGATATGTAAGAAAATCACTGGAAAAGTATTCAACCCTTCAGTTAGATCGAAGAATTTTAATACTCTTTTTAGTTTATTTTTTTACTTTATTTTAGAATCGTTTGAATATTTTAAATAAATTCGACTTGTATTTCATCAGATAAACATATCCATACCTAAATAGATCATCTATGAAAGTGATGAAGTAGAGATATCTTCCTCTGATACTTGTGCTCATAGGCCTTCATACATTAGTATGTACAAGATCTAAGAGCTCAGTGGCTCTCTCATCATTTTCAATAAAAGATGACTTGGTCATTTTTTCAAGAAGACAAGACTCACAGGTTGAAAGTGATTGACAATCACTAACTTTGAGGATTCTCTCTTGAGTCAACTTGTTTATCTTATTCTTACTAATGTGACCTAGCCTATAGTGCCATAAGTAGATATCAGACACACTATCTAATCTAGGATGCTTTCCAGTGCAGTAGACTATATTAAGAGGTTGTGATATCATGTATATCCCATTATTCAAATGTCTAGAAAATATAGTAATACCATTCAAAATGACATTATAAAGTTTTTTCTTTATTGAAATCTCATAATTATTTTTGGCCAAAAGACCTACAGAAATAATATTCAAAAAAAAACTAGGATAAAAGTGATAATCACTAAGAACAATAGTATGAGACTTAAATATAAGTTTTAAGATTCCTAATACTAGAACTGGAACTGGTCTTCCATCATTAATGTTCAAGAACCTCTTATCTTGTTCGAATCTTCTACTGATTTGCAATCCCTGTAATGAATTGCAAATATAGTAAGGCCTACTGGTATCCAATACCCAGTCAATAATATTATAAATAGAGAAATTATAAGAAGTTATCATTTAAATACCTTGCCCAGTAATAGTTTGCTTCTTTCTTGGCCTGTTTGGGTCCATGAAGATCATGTATTGAGGATAGTTCTTCTTTCAGTGCCCCTGCTTTTTATAGAAGAAGCACTCCTCTTGACTCTTATCGGGCTTTTGCTTCTTGGTCTAGCCTTGCATAGATATCCCAGCCTGAACTTGCATCTTTTTAGACTTCTTCTTCTTGTTCTTCTTTCCTTTCTTAATGGGTCAAGAACCAAACGAAGACCCTGCCACTAACTTCACCGACTCTTTGTAGAGCTAGTGATCTTTCTCAAAGTTTCGAAGTAACCCCAGTAACCCATGGTTATTAACTTCAAGCTTTGTCATTCAGCAATGAGTAAGGAATGAGAGACAAGACTTGGGCAACAAGTTCAAAATTGCATCTTTTCCTAGCTACTCATTCAAGAGAAAGCCAAGCTTGCTCTAACGCTCCATCAACTCGATCATGTATAGTACATCATCAATGACTGAAGCTTCATCCCTCATCCTAGTGTTAAAAATGGCATAACTAGTTTTGTGCCTCTCAACATCATCGGGTGTGCCAAAAGACTCGTTCAATATTTGAAGTATATCTTTTGGCCGAGCTGTCTTGAACCTTTGATTGAATTCACTAGTATAATACAACGCACCATAGTTTGGTTATTGAGTCACTTCTGATAAGTATCTCTGACTGATCCACATGCATTAGGAGCTAGCTCCTCAGGTATCGGATCTATTAAGATGTACAAGATCCGTTCATGCTCCAAGATAATCTTCAACTTATGGTACCAGTTACTGAAGTTGGATCCCACCAGCTTATCATTATCCAATAATGATCGGAGCGAGAGGAAAGTGGCCATATTTGCACAAAAGAAAACCAAAACCAAATTTGTAAATGATGTATTAAACTTAAAGATTTAGACTTTAATCAAAAGATTCTTCCACTATTTTATTCAAATTGGTAGCCCCTACCTCCAATTCAAAAAATTACCTTAATTCCTTAGTGGGTACTAGAATCCACATAGGCTGCATACAAGCTCAACTTTGGTTGGTCAACCTATATACATCTAAGAGTAGGTTATAACCAATTATTTTTCTTAATAATTTTTAGTAATTTAATTTTGCCCCAGTCCCTAATCAGTAGGCTTTAGTCTTCATTGAAATGATCCGGTTAGGTCCAACCATTGACATGACCATACTTGGTCCATCTAACCAATGAATAATTAAGTCCAACTTTGGTTGGTCAACTTAACCATCATTTAGAGAGATGCAGCCAAGAAATCATATTATGAATGATAATTTCATTAGCCGATAAGCACCAGGCCTTTGGATCACTAATGATTATCCAACTAATAGACCTATTATCACTCACTTAATGGGAGGCTATGATCTAGTTATCATCATAACTATTTCATTTTTAAGGACCTAATAATTTTAAAGGATTTGGTTAATTTTTTTTATTGAAGAAAGTTAAAAGAACCAGCTAATCATGATCCTCCCACTGATTTCATCAAGTTAGATTAAGAAAGACCACTGATAGGCTAGTCAAGGAGCACCTAAATTAGTCATATTGATTTACCTAGCTGATATGAATCAGCTCGAATTATCAAGTGATCTGATCAAAATATAATTTCACCAAGAAGGCCAGATAAGTAAGATCGGTGGGAGGGTAGACACTATTAAAAATGGCCAGGTAAGCAGGCTATTAATTAAAGACCACTGGTCTGGATTGTTAGAGTTACCTTAGACGCCAACTGATTAATTAGTTTTGACTAGATCAACCTAATAGTTTGGGCTAGATAGTGTAGCCAAGAATCAAGTCCATTTTGCTTCTTATTAAAGATATAGACTTGACCAATTACAACTATTGTAATTAATCTAGAGAATCCTTGACCTATTCTAAGATAACTATTGATTAGATTTAGTCAATTCTCCAATTAAGTCTATTCTTTAATCTAATCTTAGTTCTAAGTCAATTAATAGACCTAATTTCCACTAACCCAATAATATAAATGTTATGATTTGTATCTTAGGATCTTCAATTCACAATCCTAGATCCTAAGCAAACAACTCTTAATTCTTAATGAAGTTTTAGGTTGAGGGTTGGGGTTCGGCATTTTAAAAATAATTTTTATATTTATAAAATATATTTACAACATAGTTCTACCAACTAGTTGCATGTTTGATTTATAATCAATATGCAAATAACATGAATCTACTTTCGATCTAATATAAACATATTCATGTAATTCAAATTGAAACAATTTCAATTCTAATCAATCATAAATTACCTCGGGTCAAATTTAACATATTTATAATGATAAAAATTAGATTAAAATACTTTTAATTAAATCATTCAACTTTTAGATTTAATCTAAAATTTTATGCTTAGGGTTTTAGATCAGCACGTACTAGGACAACCTTATAAGATCAGTTCGTGCAACCTAAAATATTTATTTTTAGATTTAAATAATTTTAAATCTAATAAATTATAAATTAATTGAGATCATATCTAATAAATTTAAGATTAACTTTAGATCTGCACGAACTAGGACAACCTTTACACTATAAGGGGTAAACCTTACAGCATGACAATCTTATAAATCAGTTCATGCGATCTATAATTTTAATTTTAATTTTAAATAATAAATTATAATTTAGATTTAATCTAAATAAATAATCTAGCATGCATAAAAATCATATTATAACAAATCTAGGCTCTGATACCAATTGAAAGAAAAAATCTTGGGTTTCTTATAGGAATTTTGAAACTTTTTCAAAATTAAATCAGCCGAAGCAATAAATTAATCATATTAATTTATTAAAATACATGAATTAATTTTAGATCTAGGATCTTATCTCATGATCTATGCATACTATTAAATCTAAAATTAAAAATCAAGCAAAGATGATGTTCATCACATCAACATCAAAGCTATACTAGATCTAATCTAGAAAGATAAAGGAGATTGAATCTCTCTTACCTTTGCAAGTTGGGTTCTTCAACTCACTGATCCAAGGCTGAGATCATCGCTTTGAGCCACATAAGTATCTAGCCTATATAAGATGTCCACACAAGGCATCAATCATCGATCTAAAGTCCAGCGATAGGAAATCAACAAGCATGCTAGTACTGTACTGATCCTTCTTTGATGGCTGATCAAAAGCCTTCTTCTCCAAATCTTGGACCCTCCCAATAATCAAAATAAGAAGTAGAGGATTTGGAAAGGGAATCACTCTTCTAAAATCTTTCAAAATGAGGAAGAAGAGAATCAAAAAAAATTCTAGAGAAGAACCCTTTCTTCTCCCTTCTTTTTCTCTCACCAAGACACAATAGTTTGTGTCTCAATGAAGCACCATGCCTAGATCCTTTTTGAATCCAAGCTTCCCACATCCCAAATCTCTCTCTTAGATCTAAAACTTGTAAAAAAATCATGCCTGAAATCTCTTTAAATAGAGAGTTATGATAGAGTCCTTGTCTAGGTCAAATACCTAAAAAGGTAGGTCAAAATTAAGCAAGGATTGGGGTGCCCAACTCTTTAGCGTCCCCTCATTATTTTTTTTGTGGACTCTAGAGAATATGTCCAAAAAAATTTTCTATTTTTTAAAAAAAAATCAGAGGGAAATTAGATGGTTTGGTGCCTCAAAGAGAAGAAAAGATGATGTGTCAAACTCTATCCAATAGAGACCTAAGTCAAAACAACTTATTTGTTTTGACCTATTCCACAACTAATTTCCTTCTAAAATGGTGAGTGACATAGAAAAGGGTGTAGATACTAAATAGAAATAAAATTTTTCATAAAAATTCCAAGGGACTTGGTGTGGGGGGGCATGGAAAGCAAGGTGGTGAAAAGATGGAGAAATCCTAGTCACACTAGGACTTCTATTTTGACTTGGTCTAACTTATTATTTGAATCTAATTAAATCAAAACTAATGCAATCTAGTTAGAGATGATCTTAATCCAACTAATATCCTAATTAAATTATATTAAATTAAATTTAAATTTAATTTAATTTCTAATCAAATCAAAAATTGGGTGCATACAAGTCCTAATTGAGTAGGGACCTTCTTTCTTGCAATTGACTTATCCAATAAATCAATTGAACTTGATCCAATGAAGTCCAAACTAAATTTAATTAAATTATATTCAATTAAAATTAATCTCAACTCTCTGATTTAATCAAATTAAGCTAATTAGCAATCCAATTGCTAAACAATCCTCCTGCAATACTTACATTAGGTTAAATATCAATCGTATTGATTGTTTGACCTTAGAACGATTCTAAATTATTGATCAACCATCCCATCAGATCAAGATCTCTTATGTGTGTGATCACAATGGTTTGAACCTAGGTCGGTAGCATAGAAATAAATTTTTGTACCAATCAAAATGACCATCTAGCAATGGTTCCTGACGGTTAGATAGGTTGAATGTGTAAAGCAACATTCTTAGAACCCATGTGGATATAGCTTTCGTATAATTCATCTCCTTGATCTTAATACTCATAGGACAACTCAAAGTTTAACTATCAACTCTGATTAGGTCATCTACATTATATTTTAAAATATCAAATCCATCTCATAGATTATCCTAGCCAAGTTTTTGTTAAATTGAAATATAGTGATGCATTTTTTTCCAACTCTTAGAATGGTCAATCCCATCTTGATCACTCACTGACTCACAAGTACTTCACTATGCCCAAAAATCTTTCATCACTAAATTAAAAATTTAGATAGTCCAGCACGAAAGCACAGTAAGTTGCTTGCAAGCCACCGTGGTGATCTCAGGTCTAAGGGATACTTAAACCCATATCTTATCAGAGTAATTCTTGATAGAAGAATGCTACAAAGTTGGTCACGTTCAGTGACGATGTATCCTTACATCTCACCTATATGCCATATCAGTATCTCTACACTCCTTGGTTAAGAGGACAAATAACCTATATGGCATACAATAATCTATACTTGATAAACGTTGTCATCCTAATTAGCAACGTGTCATTTGGTTGTGAATAGTTTAAGGACTAATCGACAAATCCTTTCTTTATCGAAACTAAATAGTCCTAAGGACTTCATCATAATAAATGAGTTTATTAGAAAATGTAGACTTTATATTGAAGATATTAGAATATTTATTTTATTAAATAGTAAATTATTTATAATTATAAAATAGCACAATCATCAATAGACTAATGATTGATTTTGGGATACAATTCCTAACAATCAGTAGTTAATTTGGAGGATATGATTACTGGAAGGATCTCATTGGGTCCGAGAAATAAATACTTCAATGTATTAGGAAGAGGTTTCAACTCTAGGGTAGGTGGTGCTTCTAGGGATGGTACTAAAGGACTCGACTGAGTCGGTAATTATTCATAATTTACAGTCTAGGAAGGAGTGGTACTAAAATTTGGTGGCTCTAAAAGTATATTAACTTCTCTAGTGTACCCATTAATATCAAAATCATCCACTTCAAAGTGTGCTAGGCATGCCTGTAAAGGGTTTAAATTGAGCAAGGTATGGGTTTTGTCTTCTAAAACTTTCTTTAGTAAATTAATTTCACTATGGTTGAAAGTAGGTGGTCCCTATGTAGCATTAAAAATATTCAACCTCAGCTTTTTATTTTCAAAAGATACATCCATAACCCTAGTCCTATAGTTTGTGCAAGCATTCGTAGTTGCTAGGAAGGGTCTACCTAGGATGATAGGTACTTGGCTAGGGTTGCTTCCAAATTCCATGTCTATCACAAGAAAATCTATAGAAAAGTAAAATTCATCTACCTTGACCAGTACATCTTCCAACATTCCATGGGATACCTTAATTGATCTATCAGCTAATTGTAGGGTTACCATAGTGGGTTTCAATTCTCCAAATATAAAAAGTTCATAAATAGAACTTGAGAGAAGATTAACACTCGCACCTAAATCTAGCAAAGCTTTCTTAATGGTCAGATCTCCTATAACACAAGATATGATTGGGGTATTGTTGACCCTAGATTGATTTTGATGATAACAAAAGTATTTGAGTATAGATTGTTAAATGACTAACTTTGTTTATGAGGATGTGAAGTTGTAAATCTCTAAAGCTCACAAACTCCAAGTGTTTCCATTCATCTAAATGAAGATCCATCACTCAAGTTTTAAAGAAGAAACTTCAGATTGGATACAACTTTCAAAAGATCATAATGAAGATTAAATCAAGGAAAAAAGTGCAAGTCTAGCCTATAAAGTAATTTGGAGAAGAAAGGGACACAAATAGTCTTTGGCACATATAGAATGCAAACTGGGCCGACCCAGTCTAGAACTGAGCTGACCTAGTCTCAATGAAAGCAGAAGATAGAAACTGAAGAAAGCCAAATTTTCAAGATCCAAGAGACTGAGCTGATCTAGTTTATAGCTAAGCCAATCTAATGACAACTAGGCCGACTCAGTTAGAAAGATAGTTGACCTAGTCTTAGAAGATAGCAAAAAAAAATAGAAATAGGTATTTTAGGATCACTAAGACTAAGCCAACCTAACTAAAAATTGAGCCAACTTAGTTTGGATTAAGCCAACCCAGTCAAAAACTAAGCTGGCCTAGTGACTGTAATGGCTAGTTTCTAGTTTCATAGCTTTTTCACTCCACATGCCTCCTAATGACTATTTTCAATTTTCCAATAGCTAGACCACTTCTAGAAGCCCTCCTAGATGACTTGTAGTGGAAGGAAACCTCAAGGATACTTAAGAAAATATTTTGGGACATAAAAGGTATCTTTTTGAGAAAATATTCAAGTACTTCCAAGCCATTTTTCTGAACATTCAAGTGTATAGCAAAAGGAAGGAGTGATTTCCAGAGATATTTTTGCCTTTCCATCATCCTTAATCTGAGAGAAGTCTGGCTACTAAAATCGAAGATCATCTCTTTCTTCTCTCAAGCATTCAAAGAGAAGAAACCAAGTCTACAAGCAAAGCTACCCAGAATTTCTTCTCTCAAGCTTCAAAGAGTTTGTTTTAGTTTTTGTTAATTATACTTTTTTATTTTTATTTCAAGTTTCTTGGGGTGGAAAACTTGGGTTAGTCCAAGCCTAGAGTTAGTCATTGTATGGTTTGATTGGTGAGCCAAAGTTAAAACCAATCAGGGTTGATTGTTTGTCCAAAAAAATAATCATTATATGGTTGTGGTTGGTGAGCTAAGGATAAAACCAATTGGATTGGATTGTAAGCTCAAGTAAAATAATCAGACCGTAATCAAGTTAAGTGATTATAGTTGAATTCTCAAGTGATTTACTTTGGGAGTGGATGTAAGTGTTGAGTTTGGCACCGAACCACTATAAAACTATTATATTTGTAATTGTGTGCTCTTACTCTATTACTTTCATTCACTGCACATTATATAGTTTATTTCATTTAAGCGCTTAATTAATTTAATCTGCTCATATCTCAAGTTTAAATTTGAAATACCCAATTCACCCCCCTCTTGGGTAGCCATCCTTGGGAAACAAGTGGTATCAAAATAGGTGCTCTAATATTAGTTGTTGATCAAACTATCAAAGAGCTAAAGATTAAATGGAAATCCTAATTGGGACTCTATTGGTTGAGGGGCAATCAACCAACAGACCCCCACTATTCAATGGGATTAACTATACCTATGGGATAGCATGAATGAGGATATTCATCCAAGCATAAGATTTTGACGTATGGAATATCATAATGTTAGGGCCTCACACACTTATAATCATAGTTGATGGAGTATCCATCCCAAAACTTGAAAAGAATTGGGATGAACATGATAAGAAGAAAGCTTAGCTTAATGCCAAAGTAATGAATGTTCTATATTATGCTTTGGACGCTAATGAGTTTAATAGGATATCAACATGTTCATCTATCAAAAAAAATGGAATAGACTTGAAGTCACCTATAAGGGTACTAATCAAGTCAAGAATTCAAAGATAAATATATTGGTACATAAGGATGAGTTATTTAAAATAAAGCTACATGAAACCATCACTAAAATGTTTAGTAGATTCATTAATATTTTGAATGGTTTGAAAAGTCATGAAAGAGATTATACTAACAGTGATGTTGTGCGCAAAATCCTTAGACTTTGTCAAAAAATTGGGAGCCAAAGGTGACTACCATTCAAGAGGTGAAAGACCTAAATATTCTTGCATTGGAGGAGTTAATTGGGTCACTCATGATCCATGAGCTGAACATGAACCAAGAAAAAGAAGAAAAAGTGAAGAAAAAGAAAAGCATTGCACTAAAAGCTGCTGCCATGTATGAAGAGGAAAGTGACTACGAAGAAGACTTGGAGGATGATGAAGAAATGGAACTAATCACTAGAAAGTTCAAGAAATTCATGAAAAGAAAGAAGAAGTTTGAACCAAGAAAAACAAATTTCAGCAAGGGCGAAAGTAGCAAAGAAAGGAAAAAAGAAAGAGAGAAGGATCAAATCATTTGCTATGAGTGTAAGAAGCTCGGATATTTTTGAATGGACTATCCGTTATTGAAGAAGGGCTCAAAGAAATCAAGGAAGAAAGTATTAAAAGCAACATGGAGCAAAGACGAAGACTCCTCTTCAAGTGAAGAAAAATGTCTAAGAGAAGAAAAAGCCAATCTTTATCTTATGACATTGAAGGATGAGGTAAATAATAATTCAATTTTTGAATTTATATTTAAGGAATTATATAAAGCTTTTAAGGATTTACTTTTTGATTTTAAAAAGCTACTCATAAGAACAAAAAACTAAGAAAAGATAATCAATCCTTAAAAATAGATAAAGCTCAAATAGAAGAAAATATGAAGGAAATACAAAGCAATCTAAATGAATCAAATGAAAAGATTGTATCCTTACAAGATAAAGTGACAAGATCAAGGTCTATAGTAGATAGATATATATATGTTAAGCTCTAAAAATTTGTAGAAAATTATTAAGAATCAAAAGATGGCCTTTGATAAAATCTGTATAGAATATAATCTATTAAGAAAGCAAAAATTCTTTAAGAATCCATATGCAAAATCTCAAAATTATGGTAGAAACATTACATGTTACAAATATAATAAAATTAGACACAAATTTATTGAATGCAAATCCTTTAATTCAAGTGAATCAAAAATAAAATAAATTTGGATTCCAAAAGGAACCATCTATGCTAACCCCAAAGGACCTAAATTAGCTTGGGTACCTAAGTTTGCTTGATTACTTGTGTAGGTATATTTGGCATCCGTAAGAGCTAAAAGAAGATGGTACCTTGATAGTAGATGCTCGAGACACATGACGGAAGATAAATTATAATTTATTTCTCTTGAAGCTAAAGATGAAGGTGTTGTGATATTTGGAGACAATGATAAAGAAAAAATCATTGATCTCGGTAATATATTGATAACACTCTCTACTAGCATATAAAATATTTTATATATTGAAGGATTAATACATAACTTGCTTAGTATAAGCCAACTTTGTGATAAAGGCTTTAATGTCTCATTCAAATCATCTCATTGTATTGTAACTAGTTCTTTAGATGAAAGCATTAAATTCATAGGAAAAAGATATGAAAATATTTACATTGTTGATCTTGATGAACTTAAAAATGAGAATATTAAGTGTCTTGTTTCTATGAATGCTAAACTAAATGAATCAAGTTGGATTTGGCACAATAGATTAGGTCATGCAAGTATGGACTCACTAGAAAGATTAATTAAACTTGATTTAGTAAAGGATTTATCCAAAATAAATTTTGAAAAGGATAAAATTTGCAAAGCATGCCAACTTAATAAACAAACAAAATCTTCTTTCAAATCTAAAATATTGTTTCAAATTTTAGGTCTCTAGAATTACTTTATATGGATTTATTTGGACCTATTTCAACTACTAGTCTTGGAGGAAAAAAATATGGCTTTGTTATAGTAGATGATATTTTAAAATATACATGGATTTTATTTTTATCTCATGAAGATAATACTTTTAATATGTTTGTTAATCTATTTAATAAAATTACAAAGGAAAAAGAATGCAATGTTTTATATATAAGAAGTGATCGAGGCATGGAATTTCAAATTAAAATTTTGAAAGTTTTTGCTCTAAGAATAGAATCAATCATAACTTTTCAACATCTAGGACATCCCAACAAATGAGATGGTAGAATGAAAGAATTAAACATTAATTGAAATAGCATGGACCATGCTTTGTGAAAGCAACCTTCTAAAATATTTTTGAATGGAAGCTATTAATACCACATGCTATGTGCTAAATAAAGCATTAATTAGACCAATCTTAAAGAAAACTTCATATGAACTCTATAAAGAAAAGAAACCAAATATTTCATATTTTAAAATTTTTAGATGTAGATGTTTCATTCTAATAAATGGTAAAGATAAGCTAGGAAAGTTTGATACAAAATTAGATGAAGATATTTCCCTAGGATATGCATCACATAGTAGAGCATATGGAATATTTAACAAAAGAACATTAATTATGGAAGAATTCATACATGTTATTTTTGATGAAACTAACTCTCTTAAGACAAGAGAAGAAGAGCTTGATGTGGATGAAGAAATTCTTGAAATAAAATTGAAAGATATATCATTTGAAGATACTCCCTCTCAAGAAAAAGAAGATAAAGAGCAAGAGGTTGAAGAAGAGTTGCCACAATCTCAAGATGATCAAGGTACATTCAACTTACCAAAGGAATGGAGGTATGGTCAAAATCATCCCAAGAAATTAATAATATGTGATCCATCTCATAGAGATAAAACTAGATCATCTCTTAGGAAAGCTATGATTCATGTTGCATTTGTATCTTATTTAGAATCTAAAATTGTAATTGAAGCTAAAAAGGATCTAAATTGGATATTAGCAATACAAGAAGAATTAAACCAATTTGAAAGAAATAAAGTTTGGAAGCTAGTTGAAAGACCTAAAAATTTTTTTGTAATAGTTACTAAATGGATCTTTAGAAATAAACTTGATGAGAAGCATAATGTAATTAGAAACAAGGCTAGATTTGTTGCACAAAGATACAATCAAGAAGAGGATATTGATTTTGATGAATTCTTTGCACCCATAGCTAGACTTGAAGCTATTAGATTGCTCTTAAAATTTACATGATTCGTGAACTTTAAACTTTTTCAAATGGATGTAAAGAGTATATTTTTAAATGGTTTAATTAAGAAAAAAGTTTATGTAGAACAACCACCAAGCTTTGAAAATAAAGAGTTACCTAATCATGTCTATAAGCTTAAGAAAGCACTATATGGATTAAAACAAGCACCAAGAGCTTGGTATGATAGATTGAATAAATTTCTACTAAATAATAATTTTTCAAAATATAATATAGATAAAATATTATTTATTAAAAAAATTTAGTGATTTATTGATTATACAATTATATGTGGATGACATTGTATTCGATGCTACTAATGAAACATTGTGTAGAGAGTTTACTAGTCTCATGTAGGATGAGTTCAAGATGAGCATGATGGGAGAGCTTAATTTTTTTCTTGGACTCCAAATCAAGCAATCAAATAAGGAGATCTTCATCAACCAAAGCAAATACATCAAGAAAATGTTAAAAAAATTTAGGATTAAGAATGTCAAAAGAAGTGGTACCCCCATGAACACAAGTTGCAAGCTTGATCAAGATCCAAAAGAAAAAGTAGTAGATCCTAAGTTATATCGAGGTATGATTAGATCTTTGCTATACTTAACTACAAGTAGGCCGGACATAATGTTTAGTGTATCCATGTGTGCGTGTTATCAATCAAATCCTAAGGAATCACATGTTTTAGCTATTAAAATAATTTTTAAGTATCTAATAAATACTCAAGATGTTGGCTTATGGTACTCGAAACAATCTTCATTAGACTTAATTGGATATAGTGATTCAGATTTTATTGGTTATTGCTTAGATAGAAAGAGTACAAGTGGTACATGTTAGTTTCTAGGAGTGAATATGGTCTCTTTGTTTAGCAAGAAACAAAACTCAGTAGCCTTGTTTATGGTAGAAGTCGAATACATTGCTACTGGGAGTTGTTGGGCTCTACTATTATGCATCAAACAACAACTAGAAGACTATGGTATTACTTTTAATAACATTTCTATTTGATATGACAATACAAGTGCAATAAATTTAACAAAAAATCCTATATTACACTAAAGAATAAAACATATAGAAGTAAGACATCATTTTATTAGAGAGCATATTCAAAATAATGATATACTTCTTAAATATGTGCCAACTAAAAATCAAGTTGCAGATATTTTTACTAAACCTTTGAATGAAGAAAGATTTTGTATAATAAGAAAATAATTAGGCTTGTTTGATCCAATTTGCTATAATGACTAAATGAGCATGTTTAATGAGCAATTTAATTAATTTTTATATGATGAATTTCCTTAAGTTTGCTCACATTTTATTGCACTTAGAAAGGAATAATAAATGGCAAAATTTTTGGCCTTGAAACTTAGAAGATTTAGCTTTATGCCAATCTGAGCCATCCCATATTTTTTCTTCTAAAAAACTTAGTCGTTCTAGTATTGGGCCAACTCAATTTTTCTTCACAAAAAAATTGAGCTAGCTAAGTTGTCGGAATTTTTGTTTTTAAAATGGAATGATCGATGGCTTTTCTAAGTGGGTTTTAGTCTCATTTCTTAGCCGTCTACCAAGAAACCCTAGGAACCCTAAGACCTTCCCTTAAAAATAGGGTGGAATTTTAGAATTATGCTGCCCAAGAAACGAACTATAACTCCTCAGATTAAGCATGCATGTCCAATTTGGCTGCTTGGAAAAGGGATTTACAGTAATGAATGGTGGATAAAGTTCTAAGAAGACCATTCATCTAGGTCATCTCAGTCATCTTCACCTCCTTCAGGACTGTCCACTCAACCCCCTCAGCCTCCTTCTCTGGTTTCCCTACTATCACCTTCTTCCACACCCGTTCCTCTTTTCTCTAGGGCAGTGACAATCGGTAGAAGAGTGGATTTTGATTTTTTGGAAAAGGAAGGGTTCGAGTTTGGAGAGGGATTGAAGTATCAAGGTTGGGAATACTTGTGTTCTAGTATCAACCTTCCTACGTACCCAAACCTCATAAAGGAGTTCTATGGTAATGCTAGGGTTAAACCAAATTTGTTTGAAACAAAGGTAAAGAGAGTCAAGATAAATTTGATCATGGAGAAATTAGGTAGTTTACTTAAGGCATCCACTGAAAGAGCTAAGAGACTTGATGATCGAGCAAGTGGGTTGCGATTGTTATTTGGTAGGGATGATGCCATGCATTTTGAAGAAATCCATATTAGAGACCTATCCATGAAAAATAGATTACTTCATCACATTTCAGCTAGGATTCTAGTACCCAAAGTAGGAAGGTTTGATTTTCCAAACAAAAATGACATAGCAGTGATGTATCATATTCTAATGCTCCGATTTTGAGGGTTATGCAAGAAGCATCTCAAAGGGAAAAACCTACTTTGCCATACGGGATGTTCCTGACATTAGTATTTCAGAATTTTGGAGTTAACCTAGAAGGGGAACCTAGTAAAAAGCTACAACAACATTACGATACCTATAATTTGAAGTCGATGCATAGGATGAAATTTAAGAAGGTAAATGATAACTTGGTGAAGCTAGATAAAGAAGGA
Organism: Cocos nucifera; assembly: GCA_006176705.1. Lineage (NCBI taxonomy): Eukaryota > Viridiplantae > Streptophyta > Magnoliopsida > Arecales > Arecaceae > Cocos > Cocos nucifera. Next base: position 360,786 of record QRFJ01000113.1, on the reverse strand, counting down.
GAAGAAAGATATGAGCTAGAGCCCATGCTACAGCATCCTGTGCTCCATCTTCGTCCACTATCAGACTTGATGAAGATCAGATTAAGGAGATTGTGCAGTGCATGTTAGCCAAAGTGTATGATAGGATTTTAGTTGGTCTTCCTACATTAATGAAAAATGCTATGAGGAAGGTGTTTGCCGAACAGCATACTTCAGGATTCATGGATCCAGCCTCCTCCGATCCTCCAGAGCCTAGTGTTGATTAGGATGCATATAACTATACTTAAAGCATTTTGTTTGTAAATTTCCATGTTATGTATTATTCAAACATCAGCAATTTTGTGAATTTGGAACTTTTTGTTGTTAGATATATGTGCCCTAGAAGCCAGAATTGGCTGACACTTGTAATACACTTCTAGGGGCAAAATTGTAATTTTGACTATAATTTATAAAATGGGTTATTTTCTATCACACATGTGTATTTAGTGTCTGTGATATATCCTTTGAGTTAATGGTAATGATAATTCATATTTTCAAGAGTTGAAAATTTAAGACATGAATAATCATTATTAACTCATAAACAGCTCCCGACCATAGGATCATCACGAGGATGGTGATTGATCCGGAAGGTTGGTGTACAATCGCTTCTCTTTAGTAGATGAGTCTTGAGTCTACGGTGTGGAGACACCGGAGCGAGAGTACAGGTACTCGTTAGAGAACGAGGGCACTGAGCGTGACCACCTCGAGTAGTCATTAGGAAGTCTACCTTCTCGTCAATGACTGACTCGATGCTGCAGTAGTGTGTCTGGTTCTTTGACCTGAGGATGCATCGGCAGTTCACCTTGAGGGTGTTATAGTTTGACTACACCATTACTCGATCTCCTAGCCATATGGAACCCTGAGGTGTATGTTGGCTATAGCATGTTCATTGTAGGAACTGGATTGCATCAAGATGGGAATCTATCTACCTCGGTGGTAGAGGAGCAGCCCTATGATAATCATGAGAATCAAGTCCAGAAGCCCATGGCCATGGCAGAGTGAAATAATAGAAAGAGTTTCTATTTAGATTTTCACATTGGACTCGAATCGAATGATTACATCATATGACAGAGACTAGGGTTTGACGAGTTCACCTTAACCCTAATCTGATCGGGGCTCAAGATAGAAGAACTTAATCACACAGGTAGCTGCACCAAGAGGTTCGCATTCAGCTCTGATGGGTTGCCACCATATACTGCTAGGTGTCACTGGTGGATTTTGGGAGCAATTAGAATGATTTAGATGATCGATCATTCTAGCTGTTCGAATCAGAAGAGTTCTGATCCATCGAAAGGAGTTTCGATGATGTCGATGATAGAGATCATGACATATCCCATTACCATACAGAACTGAACCTAACTGGGTCACACAAACAAGGGTTTGAATCTGGTGATCATCAATTGAACTGATCTAGTTCAATTGATCTGAATGAGATTCAATTAGGTTCAAGGAAATCGTGCTAGCACTCGATTGAACCTAACGTTCTTCTTTTACTATCATAAATAAGTTGTCCTGTCTGAGCCAAAGGAGTTTGTGCTCAATCAGAGGCCTTCATATGGTCTGACTGGAGGTTGTCCAAGTCAGAAAAGGTTGTCTTATTTTGTAAGACATTACCTGCCATTTTTGGTCACCTGCCATTTCTTGTTCTTTGACTTTGGTCAAAAGTCTACCTTTGACTGGTCAAACGTTGACCATTGACACTTTGACTTTTGACCACATGTCATGCACCTATTGGAGAGCTGGTGGGGGCCTGTCCCCCTGCCAGAACCTGGCAAGGAGAAGGGCGCACGCCAACCCTAGGCGTGTGCCCAAGTTGGAGGCGCCTAGGAGTCCTTGTTGGACAAGGACTCCATCTCCCTTTTGGATTCCAATTAGAGTTCTTCTAAGAACCAACTTTGACTGGTCTTAGGCGCCCTCTAAGGAGGAATCCAGGGGACTCTATTCCCACCAATCAGATTTAGATCTGATTTCACAAAGGGTTGTGATTGGTTGGGAAGAAGAGGAGTTGGATCACAGCTAGTCTATAAATAAGACCCTGCGCCCAACTCAGATTCTAAGAGTGAATGCTATTAGACATGCCCCAAGGCTGCCTCTCCCCTCCTTCTCCATGCCAAGTCTCTTCTCCCCTTGCTCTCCACGTCCAAAAGGAGTTTTGGACTTTGGTTGGTGCGATTCAGATCAAGGAAAGGCGATCAAAAGCAAGAAGGCTGCGCTGCTGCAAAGGACGACTGCTGATCTTCAAAAGAGTTTTGAAGATCCTCCAGATCAGATCCAGATCTAATTTTTGGAGATGTGATAGAGAAGAAGAGGATCTCCTAGATCCAGCCCGAGTGGATACCGGTAGAGGCCAGGCGCTTGCGTGGCTAAGATCCAGAACCTTCCGCTGCAATCAGGATCATCAACAGGGTAATAGGATTACCCAAATCAGGTAAATTAAATTTGATTTAATTTATCTTATTTTATTTTATTTATTAAAATAATAAGAATTCAGATCTGAAACATATCAAGATCTGATTGAGATCAAAGAGAAAATTTTTGAAATATATCTCTTGATCTGATCAGATCTGAACGAACCTGGACCGGGAAATCAGGATTTCCCTTCAACTGGTATCAGAGCCATGGTTCTAAATTGTTTAGATCTAATTTTAAATTTATTTTAATTAGAAAATAAAGTGATTTTAGATGTCACATGAGATGTGATCAGATCTGAAATCAGAAAAAATTAAAATTAAATGATTTGGATCTAAGATTAGAAGATATGCATGACTAGTTCTAGAATAGAATAGTTCTATAGAATAGTCTTGCATGTTTTGATTTAATCTGATTAAATCATATTTTAGATCTTTTATTTACTATTTTTTGATATTATAAGTGTTATAATAACATCTAAAAAATAGCAAATAAAAATTATTTAATTTTAAATATCATATGAGATATGATTAGATGCATGTCTAGACTAGTTGTAGAATAGTTCTACATAATTATCTAGATTAGAATTTATTTTGATTAGATCAATTTAAATCTAATTTTTTAGATTATTATGAGATAATTTAGATCTAAAAACATGCATGATTTGATACATGAGATGTATGCAAAATATGCCATGATTAGATCTAAATTTGTATATGAGATATATGATATAGATCTATAAAACTATTTTGTAGTATTTACATGTTCCTGATTAAGGCGTTCCTCTTGGCCGTCCGGTCATAAGAACGAAGAAGGGTTTAAAGGCCCTCTCTTCCCATTCGATGGGGTGTTCTTATGACGTGTAGGGGTGCTGCGTGTTCGTCCTTAATCAGAAACCCAAAACTTACTTTCTGCAAAACCCTAGATCCTGAAACCCTAGGATTTATTGTGCATATTTTGTTTATGAACCCAACTTAATTAAGAATTAAGTTTATGGAATATTAATTAGGTCTAAAATTGAGAATTTTCAGATCTAAGACATATTCATAATACTGGGTTCGGGCTTGGGTAGCTCAATTAGGTCTAAGCGGTTGATCAAACCGAATCAAGAGTTGGTTAGATGGGATCAACAATGCTTAAATTGACCAGCCTAATAGGATTAAGTCTGGGTCAAGATCGAGTCACGATCAAGCAAGACCTAATTAGGCTCAGAGGTTAGAGTCTGGATTGTAGGCTAACCCAATTGGTTCTGACTCAACAATTTGGTGTCTAAGGTAAGTTTGGCACATACGACCGACTGGTTTTTAATTGGAAGCTACTCGACCTGAATGCGTTCTTGTACGAGTTAATGGCATATTCCTTCCACCGATCTCACTTACCTGGCCATATCTGTTGACACAGTTCTGATCTGAGGTGGTCAATAATCCGAGCTAACCCATGCCACTAGGTTAGTCATAATTGTTATGACTAAGCCAAGTCTAGTTTAATGAGACCTGAATCAATTCTTCCTAAGAAAAGATTAAGTCTGAGGTCTTCCACCATTGTAGATGTGCGGGCCCTTCCTGGGGTTGATTGTTCTCGGCTGGATACAGTGGCTCAGTTGCACCGGGAAGATGCAACCATGTCTATTAGGCATTGGATGCTATGGGCTGGAGGATGAGTTGGGCTCAATATTTCCGGATACGGTGAGAGACTCAATTAGGAACCCAGTCTATGCAAATGGTGGGTCTGACTTAACTAAGGAGTGGATCAATATTTTCGGATACGGTGAGATTCATGAATTAGAGACCAAGTTTGGGTGCACCATGATTAGAGAATCATTGAACAAGAGTTGTTCACTCATTGGCTAACCCATCACCAATAACTGTTAGGTGAGGTGATGAGTCAGTTGGTGAGACCGCACCACCCACTAGAAATCATTAATCGTGGAGATTTTTCGCATCTCTACAGAGGGAGTGTAGGGATCCGAGAAAATAGTGGGAGCTAATTTGTTTAAAAATAAAATTTCCCTAAATAAATTGGTCAAGTCAAAATTACAGTATCTAACTAGAATCTTTGACTCTCTACAGGAAAATGTCTGCGTCCAACCCATTGGCACGTATCCTGGACACACATAGACTGACCTGGACCCAATTATAAAGATTGGCTCAGGAACTACAAAATTATTTTGGGTTTCAGAGAAGTTAACCATGTATTGGACCAGGACCCTCCCACCTTACCAGCCCGTCCATCCACTGAACAGAGAGCGTCTCTGGAAAAATGGATATTGACGAAGATAATAAGGCCAGATATTACATGTTGGGCTCGATGTCTGATGAGCTCCAGCGCCAACATGAAGATATCGGGACTGCTCGCCAAATGTTGGCTCACCTGCAGGAGATGTTTGGTGAACAGAGTCGCGCAGCCAAATATCAAGTCACGAAATGACTTTTTAAGGCTAAGATGCGTGATGGGCAGTCAGTCCAAGATCACTGTCTGACAATGATCAAGGACATGGAAGAGCTTGAGAAGCTCGGTGTGAAGTTAGACTTGGATCTGCAGAACGATATTATTCTGCAATCCTTGACTGATGCATATGGGCAATTCATCATGAATTACCACATGCATAAACTTCAAAATTCCTTGGCCGAATTAATGAATATGCTGGTTACCGCTGAGCTTTCTATGAAAGGTTCTAAAGGCTCAGTTCTTGCTATGGAACGGACTTCTTCCAAAAGAAAGTCTTATGGAAAGAAAAAGAAGTCTGTGAAAAAGCAAAAGGTGGAAGGATCAAAGAAGAAGAAGGCAGAACCGAAGAAGAAGGTCGATGGCAAAGGAAAAGTATTTCCATTGCAACAGCGACGGCCATTGGAAGCGGAACTGCCCTACTTACCTGGCCACCCTGAAGAACAAGAAGGAAGGTCCTTCTGGAGGTATGCTCGTTATTGAGTCTAACCTTACGGTTTCTTCTGCATCCAGTTGGGTGCTTGACTCTGGTTCTAGTGCTCATCTGTGCACTTCATGCAGGGTCTTGAGGATAGCAGGAGGCTGAGGGATGGAGACATGATCCTACGCATCGGTAATGGAGCAAGAGTTGCTGCAGTAGCCGTGGGAACATACCCTCTTCGATTACCATCTGGTTTAGACTTAGTTTTGAAAGACTGTTATTATGTGCCTGCAGCTAGCAGGAATTTGATTTCTATTTCATGCTTAGCACAAGAAGGCTATGTGATTACCTTCTTTAAGGACCATTGTAACATTCTTTATGAAAGAAATAAAATTGCAAATGGTTTTCCTTATTAATGGTCTTTATCAGCTACATATTGATGTACCTATTTCTAACTATCGAGCAAAACGTGAATGCCAAACGACCTAGGGATAGTCCAAACGATAGATATCTATGGCACCTGAGATTAGGTCATATAGCAGAAGATAGGATCAACAAATTGGAGAAAAATGGGCTATTGAGTCCATTGACTTTTGAGTCATATCCAACTTGTGAATCTTGTCTTCAAGGCAAAATGACTAAACTCCCTTTTGTTGGACATGGGGAGAGGGCCACAGATCTCCTTGCCCTAGTACATACTGATGTGTGCGGCCCATTTGATGTGCCGGCTAGAGGCAATTTTGTCTACTTCATTACCTTTACCGATGATCTGTCTAGGTATGGGTATGTGTATCTTATGAGACACAAGTCTGAAGCTTTTGAAAAGTTCAAAGAATTCAGACATGAAGTAGAAAAACAAACTGAAAAACCCATTAAGGTTCTTCGATCAGATCGAGGAGGTGAATACCTTAGCCAGGAATTCCTAGACTATCTTAAGGAAAATGGCATAGTCTCTCAATGGACTCCACCAGGAACACCTCAACTCAACGGGATTTCAGAACGGAGAAATCGGACTCTATTGGATATGGTTCGATCCATGATGAGCTTCACAGACCTCCCTGATTTTCTTTGGGGACATTCATTGTTAACTTCAATTTATCTACTGAATAGGGTTCCCTCTAAAACCGTTCCTACCACACCGTATGAGATATGGCACGGTAAGAAACCAAGTCTGAGTCATCTCAGAATTTGGGGTTGTCCGGCTCATGTCAAAAGACAACAAGCGGACAAGTTAGAGTTTAGGTCCTTTAGAGCTCGATTCATAGGATATCCTAAAGAGTCATTAGGATACTATTTCTACATTCCAGAAGACCACAATGTGATTGTGAGTCGACATGCCATCTTTCTTGAAAAATAGTTTATTCAAGATAGCGGCATTGGAAAGCAGATTAAGCTTGATGAGAAAGTCTCACAAGCAGAACGAGCTAAGGACCAATTGGAACCAAATCAGGTTGAGCCAATAAGAACACTACCTCCTCCACCTCGTAGATCGGAAAGAGTTTTCCCATCCCCCTGAAAGATACTTAGGTATTATTTCAGAGGAAGTAGAGGAAATGTTCCTCATAGGTAATGGTGCTCATGGTGATGATCCCAAAACCTACAACGAGGCGATATCAGATATCGACTCCTGAGAAATGGCTTGAGGCAATGAAGTCAGAAATTGACTCGATGCACTCAAACCAAGTCTGGACCTTGGTAGATCCACCAGAAGGTATAGTACCTATTGGGTGTAAATGGATCTTCAAGAGAAAGATTGGTGCAGATGGGAATGTGGAGACATTCAAGGCTAGACTAGTGGCAAAAGGTTATAGTCAACGCGAAGGCATTGACTATCAGGATACCTTTTTCCCAGTAGCTATGCTAAAATCCATCCGCACATTGCTTGCCTGTTGCAGCCTATTTCGATTATGAAATATGGCAAATGGACGTGAAAACGGCATTCCTTAAATGGATATCTTGAGGAAGATATCTATATGGAACAGCCGCTAGGTTTCACATCCAGTGATACTGATCACAAGGTTTGCAAGCTGCAAAGGTCCATATATGGACTTAAGCAAGCATCTCGGAGCTGGAACACTCGTTTCAATGATGTGATCAAAAAGTTTGGTTTCATCAAAAATGAAGAGGAACCATGTGTTTTCAAAAGGGTCAGTGGGAGCGCTGTTGTCTTCCTCGTATTGTACGTGGATGACATCCTCCTTATTGGGAATGATATTCCCATGTTGACATCAGTCAAGATGTGGTTGTCTAAGGAATTCTCCATGAAAGACCTAGGTGAAGCATCCTTTATTCTAGGAATTAAGGTCTATAGGGATAGACCGAATAGGATGCTAGGACTTTCACAGAAGATGTACATAGAGGAAGTACTAAAGAGGTTTAGTATGGAAAACTCTAAGAGGGGATTAATACCCTTCAGACATGGTATTCATCTTTCCAAGAAGATGTGCCCCAGCACACCTGAGGAAATAGAACGCATGAGCAAGATCCCTTATGCTTCTGCAATAGGGAGCCTCATGTATGCCATGCTATGTACACGACCTGATATAGCCCATGCTGTGAGTGTCACAAGCAGATATCAGTCAAATCCAGGTGAAGAACACTGGACTTCTGTGAAATGTATCCTTAAGTACTTGAGAAGAACTAAGGATATGATGTTGGTCTTTGGTAACGGAGAACTCCAAGTTCAAGGGATACACAGACTCGGATTTCATGTCCTGATATAGATGATCGAAAGTCGACATCTGGAAGTCTGTTTGTGTGCAATGGTGGAGCTGTCAGCTGGAAGAGTTCCAAGCAAACTGTGATAGCAGATTCCACCATGGAAGCAGAATATATAGCTGCATCAGAGGCTGCAAAGGAAGCATTCTGGTACAAGAAGTTTGCTGCAGAAATTGGAGTAATGCCATCAGATGCCATTCCTCTTTACTGCGACAACAATGGCGCCATAGCCCTTGCTAAGGAGCCGAGGTCTCACCAGAAAGTCCAAGCACATTGAGCGGCGATATCATCTCATCCGCGATTACCTTGAGAAAGGTTACGTTGAGGTCAAGAGAGTCAACTCCGCAGATAATGTGGCAGACCCACTTACAAAGCCGTTGGGCCAGCAGAAGATCGAAGCCCACCTTGAGAAGATGGGACTTAGACTTGTAGCCAATTGGCTTTAGGACAAGTGGGAGATTGTTAGATATATGTGCCCTAGAAGCCAGAATTGGCTGACACTTGTAATACACTTCTAGGGGCAAAATTATAATTTTGACTATAATTAATAAAATGGGTTATTTTCTATCACATATGTGTATTTAGTGTCTGTGATACATCCTTTGAGTTAATGGTAATGATAATTCATATTTTCAAGAGTTGAAAATTTAAGACATGAATAATCATTATTAACTCATAAACAGCTCCCGACCATAGGATCATCACGAGGATGGTGATTGATCCGGAAGGTTGGTGTACGATCGCTTCTCTTTAGTAGATGAGTCTTGAGTCTACGGTGTGGAGACACCGGAGCGAGAGTACAGGTACTCGTTAGAGAACGAGGGCACTGAGCGTGACCACCTCGAGTAGTCATTAGGAAGTCTACCTTCTCGTCAATGACTGACTCGATGCTGCAGTAGTGTGTCTGGTTCTTTGACCTGAGATGCATCGGCAGTTCACCTTGAGGGTGTTATAGTTTGACTACACCATTACTCGGTCTCCTAGCCATATGGAACCCTGAGGTGTATGTTGGCTATAGCATGTTCATTGTAGGAACTGGATTGCATCAAGATGGAATCTATCTACCTCGGTGGTAGAGGAGCAGCCCTATGATGATCATGAGAATCAAGTCCAGAAGCCCATGGCCATGGCAGAGTGAAATAATAGAAAGAGTTTCTATTTAGATTTTCACATTGGACTCGAATCGAATGATTACATCATATGACAGAGACTAGGGTTTGACGAGTTCACCTTAACCCTAATCTGATCGGGGCTCAAGATAGAAGAACTTAATCACACAGGTAGCTGCACCAAGAGGTTCGCATTCAGCTCTGATGGGTTGCCACCATATACTGCTAGGTGTCACTGGTGGATTTTGGGAGCAATTAGAATGATTTAGATGATCGATCATTCTAGCTGTTCGAATCAGAAGAGTTCTGATCCATCGAAAGGAGTTTCGATGATGTCGATGATAGAGATCATGACATATCCCATTACCATACAGAACTGAACCTAACTGGGTCACACAAACAAGGGTTTGAATCTGGTGATCATCAATTGAACTGATCTAGTTCAATTGATCTGAATGAGATTCAATTAGGTTCAAGGAAATCGTGCTAGCACTCGATTGAACCTAACGTTCTTCTTTTACTATCATAAATAAGTTGTCCTGACTGAGCCAAAGGAGTTTGTGCTCAATCAGAGGCCTTCATATGGTCTGACTGGAGGTTGTCCAAGTCAGAAATAGGTTGTCTTATTTTGTAAGACATTACCTGCCATTTTTGGTCACCTGCCATTTCTTGTTCTTTGACTTTGGTCAAAAGTCTACCTTTGACTGGTCAAACGTTGACCATTGACCACTTTGACTTTTGACCACATGTCATGCACCTATTGGAGAGCTGGTGGGGGCCTGTCCCCCTGCCAGAACCTGGCAAGGAGAAGGGCGCACGCCAAGGGTGGCGTGAGCCCAAGTAGGAGGCGCCTAGGAGTCCTTGTTGGACAAGGACTCCACCTCCCTTTTGGATTCCAATCAGAGTTCTACTAAGAATCCAGTTTGACTGGTCTTAGGCGCCCTCTAAGGAGGAATCCAGGGGTCTCTATTCCAACCAATCAGATTTAGATCTGATTTCACAAAGGGTTGTGATTGGTTGAGAGGAAGAGGAGTTGGATCACAAGAGGTCTATAAATAAGACCCTGCGCCCAACCCTAATTCTAAGAGTGAATGCTATTAGACATGCCCCAAGGCTGCCTCTCCCCTCCTTCTCCATGCCATAGTCTCTTCTCCCCTTGCTCTCCACGTCCAAAAGGTGTTTTGGACTTTGGTTGGTGCGATTCAGATCAAGGAAAGGCGATCAAAAGCAAGAAGGCTGCGCTGCTGCAAAAGGACGACTGCAGATCTTCAAAAGAGTTTTGAAGATCCTCCAGATCAGATCCAGATCTGATTTTTGGAGGTGTGATAGAGAAGAAGAGGATCTCCAGATCCAACCCGAGTGGATACCGGTAGAGGCCAGGCGCTTGCGTGGCTAAGATCCAGAACCTTCCGCTGCAATCAGGATCATCTACAGGGTAATAGGATTACCCAAATCAGGTAAATTAAATTTGATTTAATTTATCTTGTTTTATTTTATTTATTAAAATAATAAGAATCAGATCTGAAATATATCAAGATCTGATTGACATCAAGAGAAAATTTTTGAAATATATCTCTTGATTTAATCAGATCTGAACGAACCTGGACCGAGAAATCAGGATTTTCCTTCATTTGTATCTATGAATGAATGAATGAAGTTTGATTTTGTTTTACATTATATCAAATTTTTCTTATGAATGAATGGAATTTATCTCTTTTTATGTTTGATCAAATCTCTCTTTATATTATATGTTTAATTTTTGATAATGACAAAAAGGGGGAGAAAAATGAATATAAATTTATGATAATTGAAATAAAATCAAGTGAAAAAGAAAGGGCATTACTTAAGTAAGAACTAAATAAAGAATGAGCAATTGCAATTCAAATTATAGTTATAAATTTGGAAGAAATCATAACTCAAATTGCTAAATTGAAACCTCAGCACATAGTAAGGGGGAGCAACACAAAATTTGGATAAAATTGAACATAACTATCATATTCATGGGGAGTAGATGTAAATGGATAAAATTTGAATGAATATGATGTGTAACATAATTAGTAAGATTGAAAGAATACATCAATTGAAATTTGAAGAAAAAGTTATACTCAAAAGGTTTTGTCATCATCAAAAAGAGAAAGATTGTTGACCCTAGATTAATTTTGATGATAACAAAAGCATTTGAGTATAGAATGCTAAATTACTAACATTATTTATGAGGATGTGTAGTTGTAAATCTCAAGAGCTCACAAACTTCAAGTGTTTCCATTCATCTAAATGAAGATCCATCACTCAAGTTTTAAAGAAGATACTTCAGATTAGATATACCTTTCAAAAAGATCATAATGAAGATTAAATCAAGGCAAAAAAGGCAAGTCTAGCCTATAAAGTAATTTGAAAAAGAAAGGATCACAAACAATCTTTGGCACGCATGGCATGCAAACTGGGCTGACTTAGTCTCAATGGAAGCAAAAGATGAAAAGTATAGAAGGCTAGATTTTCAAGATCCAAGAGACTGAGCTGACCTAGTTTTCAGTTGAGCCGATCCAATGACAACTAGGCTGACCCAGTCAGAAAGGTAGCCAATCTAGTCTCAGAAGATAGCAAAAAAAAATAGAAATAGATATTTTGGGATCATTGAAACTAAAATGATCCAGCTAAAAATTAAGCCGACCTAGTTTAGATTGAGCCGACCGAGTCAAAAACTGAGCTGGCCTAGTGACTGTAATGGCTAGTTTTCAGTTTCATAGCTTTTTCACTCTACATGCCTTCCAATGGCTATTTTTAGTATTCCAATGGTTAGATCACTTTCAGAAGTCCTTCTAGATGACTTGTAGTGGTAGGAAACCTCAAGGATACTTAAGAAAATATTTTGGGACATAAAAGGTATCTTTTTGAGAAAATATTCAAGAGCTTCCAAGCCATTTTTCTGAACATTCAAGTGTGTGAGTTGAATAGCAAAAGGAAGAAGTAATTTCCAGAGATATTTTTTCCCTTCTATCATCCTCAATCATAGAGAAGTCATGCTACTAGAATCGAAGATCATCTCCTTCTTCTCTCAAGCATTCAAAGAGAAGCAACCAAGTCTACAAGCAAAACTGCCCAAAACTTCTTCTCTTATAGTTCAAAGAGTTTGTTTTAGTTTGTGTTAATTGTACTTTTTTTTTTATTTCAAGTTTCTTGGGGTGAGAAACATGGCTTAGTCCAAGCCTAGAGTTGGACGTTGTATGGTTTGATTGGTGAGCTAAAGTTGAAACCAATCGGGGTTGATTGTTAGCCCGAAAAAATATTCATTGTATGGTTGTGGTTGGTGAGCTAAGGATAAAATCAACTGGGTTAGATTATGAGCCCATGTAAAACAATCAGACTATAATCAAGTTAAGTGATTATAGTTGAATTCTCAAGTAGTTTATTTAGGGAGTGGATGTAGGTGCTGAGTTTGGCATCGAATCACTATAAAACTATTGTGTTTGTGATTGTGTGCTCTTACTCTATTACTTTCATTCACTATACATTACATAGTTTATTTTATTTAAGTACTTAATTAGCTTAGTCTACTCATATCTCAAGTTTAAATTTGAAATATCTAATGCAACCCCACTCTTGGGTAGCCATCCTTGGGCAACAGGTACCAGGATCCTTAAGTTTGGATGGGATTATTTGTTGAATGTGAAGGAAAAATCCTATTTTCTACTACAGGATCATTCAGATCTGATCAAATTTGAGACAAATTTTTCTGAAAAACTATGATTTGAGTATATTAAGAGTTCTCAAATTTGATCAAGATGATCTGATATTAAATACAAAAATTAAATACAAGGAACATCTGATGTACCTGATTAGGATAATCTGATTACCCTGATGATGATCCTAATGTTCCTGAGGTTCTGGATGTAGCCATGCAATTATCTAATCTCTACTAGACTCTACTCGAGCAAGATCTAGACATGCTCTTCTTGTGGATCTAATCTCAAAAGATTAGATCTGGATCTAATTTATGAAGCCTTCAAACAAACTTTGAAGGCAGCACCCGGTCTCTTGATCTAGATCGCCCTGTCTTGTCTTATCTTTAGCTTTTCTCAACTTTTAATGGTTGAAACCTCACGAACTCTAGTGTGGACATGGAGAAGAGAGGGAGGAGCTCTAGATGGGGCATGGAAGAGATTTTTGGTGGTAGCATATGGGCGTGGTGATCAAAAGATTAAAGCCCTAAGGTGCATGGTCTTTAAATAGACTCCTGTGCCACCTTAGAGTCCCATTTCATCAAGCAATCATATTGCTTGATAACTTAAGACTCTAGAGCTGATAGCCCATGTCCCCAACCTAATTTCTGTTAGTTTTGGTCAACCAAAAGCATCTCCAAAGGTGGCAGCATGAAGGGATAAGGAAGAGTCCAGGGCACCTAGGACTCTTCCCTTAAGAGTTTGATCCAAATCAAACTCTATCTTAACCCAATCTAGGCACCTCCAAAAGTCACCAAATTTGGCACACCCAAAGTATGACTTGAGCCCAATCACATATCCTAAAATCAAAGGAAAATAATTACTAAAAAATTTTCTAGAATGCTCTGATCTTGTGACCCTCAATTCTATCAATTGGGTCAACTATTGACCCTAGTCCAATTGCATTTCAGAATGGATTTATTTCTAGAATTAATCTAACCTTGACAAATTCTAGCATGATGAAAATAAACTCATATACAATTTAGAGATGAGTAAAATTAAATTTAACTCAATAGAGATAGATCAAAAAAACTACAAAAGGAGAATGTCAGGCTCAATCGTGTGCTAGCACGATTTTCTTGAACCTGATTTGATCAAATCCAAATCAATCAAACTAAGTAAGCCCAGTTGATCACATCCAGATCCAAACTCTTGTTTATATGATCCAATTAGGTTTAGTTCTATATGGTAATGGACTATGTCACGATCTTTATCGTCGACATCATCGAAACACCTTTTGATGGACCAAAATTTTTTTTATTCACACAATTAGAATGATCGATCATTAAGATCATTCTAATTGCTCTTAAAATCCACCAGTGACACCTAGCAGTATATGATCGCAATCCATCAGGACTAAAAGTGAACCTCTCGATGCAGCTACCTGTGTGATTGGGTTCTTTTATCTTGAGCCCTAATGGGATTAGGATTAAGGTGAACTCGTCAAACTTAACATCCATCATATGAATTAATCATTTGATTCGTGTCCAATATGAAATCCTAATAGAAACTCTTTCTATCATCTTCATACTACCATAGCCATGGGCTTAAGGACTCGATCTCATGATCATCATAGGGCTACTCCTCATCTATCGATGTAGATAGATCCCCTATTGGTGCAATCCAATTCCTACAATGAAGATGCTATAGCCAACATACACCTTAGGATTTCGAATGGCTAGGAGATCGAGTTATGGTGTAGTCAAACTATAACACCCTCAAAGTGAACCATCGATGTACCTCAGGTCAAAGAACCAGACAAGCCACTGTAGCATTGAGCCAATCATCGATGAGAAGGTAGACTTTCTTATGACTGCTCGAGGTGGTCATGCTTAGTGCCCTTATTCTCTAACAAGTACTTGTACTCTAGCTCCATTGTCTCCACACCATAAACTCAAGACTTATCTATCCTAAGGAAGCGATCATACACCAACCTTTCAGATCGATCACCATCCTCATGATTATCCTATGATCAGGAGCAGTTTATGAGTTAATTATGAAAATTCATGTCTTAAATTTTTAAATCTTGAAAATATGAATTATCATTACCATTAACTCAAAGAATGTGTCATAGATACTTTAAATACTCATCGTGATAGAAAATAATCCTTTTATCTATTTATAGTCAAAATTATAAAATTATCCTTAGAAGTGCATTACAAGTATTAGCCAATCTAGCTTCTAGGGTATACATCTAACAAACTCCCACTTGACTTAAAGCTAATTGACTACAAATCTAAGTCCTATCTTCTCAAGGTGGGCATCGATCTTCTATTATCCCAATGGCTTCATCAGTGGGTTAGCCACATTGTCTGCGGTGTCGACTCTCTTGACCTCGACGTATCCCTTCTCAAGATAATCATAGATCAGATGGAATCATCGCTCGATGTGCTTAGATTTTTGATGAGATCTTGGCTCCTTAGCAAGGGCTATGGTGCCATTATTATCATAGTACAAAGGGATGGCATCCAATGGCATCACTTTGAGCTCTACGATGAACAATGCCTCTTTCGTAGCTTCTGACGCAGTGATGTATTCTGCTTTCATTGTTGAGTCTGCAATCACTGTCTACTTGGAACTCTTTCAATTGACAGCACTACCATTGCATACAAATAGACTCCTAGATGTCGACTTTCGATCATCTATGTCAAATATAAAGTTTGAGTCTGTATACCCCAAGACCTAGAGTTCTCCATTATCAAAGACTAGAAACATATCCTTAGTCTTTCTCAAGTACTTAAGGATACATTTTACAGAAGTTCAGTGCTCTTCGCTTAGATTCGATCGATACCTGCTCGTGACACTCACAGCATAGGCAATATCAGATCGTATACATAGCATGGCATACATGAGTCTCTCTATTACCGAAGCATAAGAGATCTTGCTCATGTGTTCAATCTCCTTGGTGTGCTAGGGCACATCTTCTTGGAGAGATAAATGCCATGTCTAAAGGATACTAGACCCCTTTTTGAGTTTTTCATGCTAAACCTCTTTAGCACCTCCTTTATGTACATCTTCTGTGAAAGTCCTAGCATCCTATTTGGTCTATATTTATAGACCTTAATTCTTAGAATAAAGGATGCTTCTTCTAAATCTTTCATAGAGAACTTTTTAGACAATCACAATTTAATCATGGTTAATATGGGAATATCATTACCAATTAGAAAGATATCATCCATGTACCGTATGAGAAAGACAATAACGCTCCCACTGACCTTTTTGAAAATACATGGCTCCTCCTCATTTTTGATGAAATCAAATAATTTTATCACATCATTGAAACGAGCATTCTAGCTTCGAGATGCTTGCTTAAGTCCATATATGGATCTTTGCAGCTTGCACACCTTGTTATCACCATCATTGGATGTGAAACCAAGCGACTGTTTCGTATAGATATCTTTCTTAACATATCCATTTAAGAATACCATTTTTACATCTATCTACCATATTTAATAATCAAAATAGATTGCAACAGTAAGAAATGTGCGAATGAATTTAAGCATGGCTACTAACAAAAAGATATCCTGATAGTAATATCTTTGCACTGACTATATCCTTTCGCTATGAGCCTGGCTTTGAATGTCTCTACATTCCCATCGGCACCTATCTTTCTCTTAAGGATCGATTTACATCCAATAGGTACTATACCTTCAGGTGGATCTACCAAGGTCCAGACTTAGTTTGAGCATATTGATTCAATTTCTGAACTCATTGCCTCTAACCATTTCTTGGAGTCGATATCTAATATCGCCTTGTCATAGATTTTGGGATCATCACCATGAACCCCATTTTCATAAGAAATATTTTCTCTATATCCTTTGAAATAGTACCTAAGTACCTTTTAGGATGACGAGAAATCCTAGTTGATTTTTAAGGTGGAGGAGGTAGTGTTTGGACTGGCTCAATCTGATTGAGATCCATAGATTCCATATCTTATTGCTCTTGGGAGATTTTCTCCTCGAGCCTGATATGTCTTTCGATGCCATCATCTTGAATGAATTATTTTTTAAGAAAAATGACATGTCGACTCAAAATCACATTATCGTCTTCTGAAAAATAGAAATAATATCCTAACGACTCTTTAGGATATCCAATGAATCGAGCTCTAAAGGACCTAGATTCTAACTTGTTTGCCTTTTGTCTCTTGACATGAGCTGAATAATCACAAATTCTAAGATGACTTAAACTTGGTTTCTTACCATGTCATATCTCATACGGTGTGGTAAGAACAATTTTAGAAGAAATTCTATTCAGTAAATATATAGCGGTCATAAGACTATGTCTCCAAAAAAATTTAGAAAGGTCCATGAAGCTCATCATAGATCGAACCATATCTAACAGGATTAGATTTCTCCATTCCAAAATCTTGTTGAGTTGAGGCATTTTAGATGGAGTCCATTGTGAGACTATGCTATTTTTCTTAAGATAGTCTAGGAATTTTTGATTAAGGTATTCATCTCCTCGATCTAATTAAAGAATCTTAATAAATTTTTCTATTTATTTTTCTACTTCGAGTCTGAATTCTTTGAATTTTTCAAAGGCTTCAGACTTATATCCTATCAAATACACATACTCATACCAAGATAAATCATCGTTAAAGATGATGAAGTAGATATAATTATTCCTAGGTGGCACATCAAATGGGCCGCACACTCTGTGTGTACCAGGACAAGTAGGTCTGTGGTTCTTTCCCCATATCCTACAAAATGGAGCTTGGTCATTTTGCCATGAAGGCATGATTCATAAATCAAATATGACTCGAAAGTCAACAGACTCAATAGCCCAGATTTTTTCAATTTGTTAACCCTATCCTCAGCTATATGACCTAGCCTAAGATGCCACAGATATCTATCATTTAGACTATCCCTATGTCACTTTTATGCTATGACATTCACATTTTGCTCGATATTGAAAATAGAAATATCAATATATAACTAGTAGAGATCATTAATAAGAAAATCACTTATAATTTTATTTTTTTCAAAAAAAATATTACAATGGTCCTTAAGAAAACTAATTACACATAGCCTTCATGTGCTAAATATGAAATAGAAATCAAATTTCTGCTTGCTGTAGGCACATAAAAATAGTCCCTAAATACTAAATCTAATCCTAACTACAGTTGAAGAGGGTAGGTTCCCATGGCCATAGCAGCAACTTTTGCACCATTTTCAATGTGCAGGATCATCACACCATCCCTCAGCCTCCTACTCTCCTCAAGATCCTGCATAGAAGTGCACAAATGAGCACTCGAACTAGAGTCAAGCATCCAACTGGATGCAGACAAAACTATAAGGTTAGATTCTATAACGAGCAAAATGTGGCCATCTATGTTGTAATGAAAATATTTTTTCTTGTCAGTCTCCTACTCTCCTCAAGATCCTGCCTTCTTCTTGTTCTTCAAGCTGGCCAGGTATAGAGGGCAGTTCCACTTCTAGTGGCTGTCTATGTTGCCATGAAAATATTTTTCTTATCAGCGGCCTTCTTCTTCTTCCAACCTTCCATCTTTTGCTTCTTCATGGTCTTCTTCTTCTTTCCAAAAGATCTTTTCTCAAAAGAAGTCCACTTCATAGCAAGTACCGAGCCTTTAGAACCTTTCATGGAGAGCTCAGTAGTGACCAGCATATTCATAAGCTCAGCTAAGATATTTTACAGTTTATGCATATGTTAGTTCATGATGAACTACCCATATGCATACTGCAGAATTTTATCAATCTATAAATCCTGATCTAACTTGACATCAAGCTTCTTAAGCTCTTCTAAGTCATCGATCATCATCAAATAATGATCTTGGACCGACTATCCATCATGCATATGAGCCTCAAAAAGTCTCCTAATGACTTGATATTTGGCTGCATGACTCTATTCACCAAACAACTTTTATAGGTGAGCAAATATTTGACGGCTAGTCTTTAATTATGTCTTCATGTTGGTGCTAAAGCTCATCAGACATCAAGCCCAACATGTAATACCTGGCTTTATTATCATTATCCATCCACTTTTTTAGAGACACTCTTTGTACAGCGGATGGACAGGCTGGTAAAGTGGGAGGATCCTATTCCAACACATAAGTCAACTTCTCGAAACCCAAAATAATTTTGAAGTTCCAAAGCCAATCCTTATAGTTGGGTTCGATCAGTCTATGGGTGTTCAGGATATGGGTTAGTAGGTTGGACGTAGATATTTTTCTATAAAGGGTTAAAGTTTCTAATTAGATTTTATAATTAGAGTTAACCAATTTATTTAGAAGTTTAATTTTTAAACAAATTAGGCTCTTACTATTTACTCAGATCCCTACACTCCTTTGGTAGAGATGCAAAAATCTCTACGATCAATGATTTCTAGTGGATGGTGCGGTTCCACCGACTGGCTCACCACCTCACCTAATAATTATTGATGATGGGTCAACCGATGAATGAAAAACTCTTATCCAATGATTCTCTAATCATGATGCACCCAAACTTGATCTCTAATTTATGAATCTCACCATATCCAAAATATTGATCCACTTTCTAGTTAAGCCAGATCCACCATTTGCATGAATTGAATTCTTCATTGGATCCCTCACCATATCTAGAATATAGAGCCTAACCCATCCTCCAATCCGTAGCATCCAATGCCTAATAGACATAGTTACATCTTCTCGATGCAACTGAACCACTGTATCCAGCCAAGAATAATCAACCCAGAGAAGGGTCCACACATCTATAATAGTGGAAAACCTATGACTTAATATTTTTCTTATGAAGATTTGATTCAGATCTCTTTAAACTTGACTTAGTCATAACAATTATGACTAACCTAATGGCATGGGTTAGCTCAAATTATTAGCCACCTCAAATCAGAGTTGGATCGACACAAATGGCCAAGTAAGTGAGACCGATGGAAGGAATATGCCATTAACTCGATTAAAATGCATTCAAGTCGAGTAGCTCTTAATTAAAAATTAGTCAGTCATATCTATCAAACTTATCTTACATGCCAAATTATCGAATCAAAACTAATCGGATTAGCCTATAATGCAGGCTCGAACCATGGAGCCAAATTAGGTCTTGACTTTGTCAACCACATGTGAATGTGAGTTAGCCTTGATCGAGACTTAATCCTATTGGGTTGGTCAATTCTAAGCACTCTTGATCCCACCTAACCAACTCTTGATTCGATTTGATCAACTGCTAGACTTAATTGAGCTACCTAAGCCTAAATCTAATTTTATGAAGGTATCTTAGATCTAAAAATTCATAATTTTTATATCTAATTAGTTTCATAATTTTAATTCTTAATTAAGTTTGGGTTCATCAATAAAACATGCATTAAAATCCTAGGATTTTAGGATATAGGATTTTGCAGAAAAGTAAGTTCTGATTTCTGATTAAGGATGAACATGCAGCATCCCTACACGCCATAAGAACATCTCATCGAATGGAAGGAGAGGGTCTTTAAATCCTACTTTATTCTTCTGACTGGATGGTCAAGGAGAATGCCTTAATCAAAAATATATTTTCTACTACAAAATAAGTTAGATCTAAATCATATATCACATATATAATTAATGATCTAACCTATTCATGCCTTGCATGCATCTCATGTGTCATAACTTAATTAAACATTCATGCTTTCAGATCTGATATATCATATATAATATCTAAAAAATAGAATTTAAATTGATCACATTAAAATAAAATTATTCTAGATAGTTCATAGAACTATTATACAACTAGTCTAAACATGCATCTTTCATATCTTATATGAATAAATTAAAAAATTAAAAATTATATTTTTTTATTTTTTAGATTTGATTACTATATTTATAACATCAAAAAAATAGAAGTAAAATAAATCTAAAATTATATTTAATTAAATTAAAAACATGATTACACTAGACTATAAATAGAACTATTCTATACCTAGTCTAGTCATGCATCTCATACACTATAGATCTAAATTATTTAATTTTTAATTTTTTAATTTTAGATCTAATCATATCTAATATGATATCTAAAATATTTTAATATCAGCTCATAAATAAAAATAAAATTAGATATAAAGTAGATCTAAGAACTGCTAACGTAGCTCTAATACCAATTGAAGGAAAACTCCTATTTTTCACCACAGGATTGTCCAAATCTGATCAGATCTGAGGTAAATTTTTTTTTAAAAAAAAAATTTTATTTTCTAATTAGATCTAAAAGTTCTCAAATTTGATTGAGATGATCTGATATTAAATATAAAAATTAAATCCAAGTAAGGAACATCTAATGTACCTGATTAGGGTAATCCAATTACCCTGACAATGATCTTGATGCTCTTGAGGTTCTGTATGTAGCCATGCAATTGCCTGGCCTTCATTGAAGTTAACTCGTATAAGATCTATACATGCACTTCTTGTGGATCTAATCGCAAAAGATTAGATCAGGATCTGATTTATGAAGCCTTCAAACAAACTTTGAAGGCAGCACCCTATCTCTTGATCTATATCGCCCTATCTTGTTTTATCTTTAGCTTTTCTCAACTTTTGATGGCTGAAACCTCACCAACTCTAGTGTGGATGTGGAGAAGAGAGGGAGGAGCTCTAGATGGGGCATGGAGGAGATTTTTGGTGGCAGCATATGGGCATGGTGATCAAAAGATTAAAGCCCTAGGGCACCGGGTCTTTAAATAGACTCCTACGCCACCTTAGAGTCCCATTTCATCAAGCAATCAATTGCTTGATAACATAGGACTCTAGAGCTGATAGCCCATGTCCCCAACCTGATTTCTATCAGGTTTGGTCAACCAAAAACATCTCCAAGGTTGGCAGCATGAAAGGATAAGGAAGAGTCTAGGGCGCCTAGGACTCTTCCCTCAAGAGTTTGATCCAAATAAAACTCTATCTTAATCTAATCTAGGCACCTCCAAAAATCACTAAATTTGGCACACCCAAAGTATGATTCGATCCCTATCACATCCAAAAATTAGAGGAAAAGAGTTTCTAAAAAATTTTTTAGAAGGCTCTGATCCTGTGACCCTCAATTCTCTCAATTAGGTCAACTATTGACTTTAATCCAATTGCATTTCAGAGTGGATTTATTTCTAGAATTAATCTGACCTGGACAAGTTCTAGCTTGATGAAAATAAATCCATTTACAATCCAAGGATGAGTCAAATCAAATTTGCCTCAATAGAGATAGATCAGAAAAACTATAAAAGAAGAATGTCAGGCTCAATCGTGTGCTAGCACGATTTCCTTGAACTTGATTTGATCAAATCCAAATCAATCGAACTAAGTAAGCCTAATTGATCACATCTAAATCTAAATCCTTGTTTGTGTGATCTAGTTAGGTTCAGTTTCATATAGTAATGGGATATGTCGCGATCTCTATCATCAACATCATCGAAATACCTTTCGATGGACTAGAACTTTTTCAATTCACATAATTAGAATGATCGATCATCAAGATCATTCTAATTGCTCCCAAAATTCACCAGTGACACCTAGTAGTATATGGTGGCAACCCATCAGAACTGAAAGCAAACCTCTCAGTGCTGCTACCTGTGTGATTGGTTTCTTCTATCTTGAGCTCTGATAGGATTAGGGTTAAGGTGAACTCATCAAACCCAACATCCGTCATATGAATAATCATTCAATTAGAGTTCAATGTAAAATCCTAATAGAAAATCTTTCTATCATCTTCACACTACCATGGCCAGGGGCTTAAGAACTCGATCTCATGATCATCATTGGCCTACTCCTCATCTACCGAGGTAGATGGATCCCGTATTGGTGCAATCCAATTTCTACAATGAACATGCTATATAGCCAACATATACCTCAAGATTTTGAATGGCTAGAAGATCGAGTTATGGTATAGTCAAACTATAACACCCTCAAGATAAACTATCGATGTACCTCAGATCAAAGAACCAGACACACCACTATAGCATCAAACCAGTCATCCACGAGAAGGTAGACTTTTATATGATTGCTCGAGGTGCTCACGCTCAATGCCCTCATTCTCTAACGAATATCTATACTCTCACTCGGTGTCTCCATATCATAGACTCAAGACTCATCTATCTTAAGAAAGCGATCGTACACCAATCTTCAGGATTGAAAACTATCTTCGTGATGATCCTATAGTCAGGAGCAGTTTATGAGTTAATTATAAAAATTCATGTCTTAAATTTTCAACTCTTAAAAATATGAATTATCATTACCATTAACTCAAATGATGCATCACAAACACTTTAAGTACATACTGTGATAGAAAAAAAATTATTTTATTTATTTATAGTTAAAATTATAAAATTATCCTTAGAAGTATATTATAAGTGTTAGCCAATCTGGCTTTTAAGGCACACATCTAATAAAAAGATGGAGCTGGCTTGTTCAGTTAAATGGACTTTCTTAGGTGTGTACTTTAGTTCTTCATTTTTGAGTGCACAAATCATTGAGAAATTTGGCATATGATGGGACTTGTTTAATGGCATTGAGAAGAGGTAAATTAATTTAGACTTATTTAAATAATTCAAGCATTACATTCATTTTAATGCCCTTCTTGTCTAAAGGCAAAGGGGATTCTAAAGAACTAGAGAATGGGGCCTTAGGTGCAGGTGCTAGATCAGTGGATTCTTCCCTCTCTATGATTTTATTCTTCTATGATTTGGCTAGTTTTGATGGTTCTGGTTCTTGAGTTGTTTCAGGTTTGATTTATGATTTTTCCACTTCTAAGGGCCATAACAAACTTGGCATGTTTGGAAAAGATTTTTGGGCTAGTAAAGCTCTCAGCCATGTACTTCCCTTTTGGGTTATTAATGGGCTGACTTGAAAGTCTTATTTCCTCCCTTCTATTCAAAGCAGTGGCTAATTGATCTATTTGGATCTCTAGCTTGGCTATTAATTGAGGATGGGAGTGGAGGAGTTGGATGATTTTTTCCTCAAACGCAGTGTCTGAAGAAGGCTATGAATTTTGTGCAATTTATAGGTATGGCATCAGTTTATATACTCTTTCAATATAATTAGGTCTAAGTACTGGTGGCCTAGTAGCAGATTGTTGGGCCTAAGAAAAATTTAGATGGTTTCTTCAATCAGGATTGTAAGTGTTGGAGTAAGGGTTGTACCTTGGCCTAAAATTATTTTGAGTTTGTGCATGATTTATTTGTTCGTGTATAAACTCAAAAAATTAGGATGCAGCAGGACAATCATAAATAGTGCATGCAGGACTTGAACATATTGCACACACATCTATCATTGGTGTGGGTGGAGTACTAGTGGGCATTGCTTGGCTGTAGATGTCCATCGAGCTACCTATTTCATAAATTCCATCCTATTTAGGTCCAGACATGGGAGGGTCTCTCCTAGTAGTTGACATATAGTGTAATAAATTTTCGCTCAGGATTTCAAACAACTGCTAGGCTTCCTGCTCATTTTTTAGCATGAAGGTTCCACCACATGATGCATCAAGCATCTGCCAATGCTTCTCTATCAAGCCATTATAGAAGCATTGGACTAGTTGCCACTTGGGTACAGCATGGTGGGGGCATTTTCTAATTAGTTCTTTTAATCTCTCCTAAGTCTCATGAAACATCTATCCTTCTAATTGGAAAAAATTAGTTATGGCCTTTCTTATTTTATTAGTGTTTCCTATTGGAAAGTATTTTTTAAGAAATTTTCTTTGAAGTTGGTCTCAGGTTGAAATAGTTATAGTATCTAAGGAGTTTAGCCAATATTTGGCTTTATCTTTAATGAAAAGGAAAATAATTTCAACCTTAGGGCATCATTAAAGAAATTTTGAATTTTAACTGTTGACGATATTTCTAGAAATTCATCAAGATGTTTATATGGATCCTCATTGGTAAGTCCATAAAAAGATGGGAGCATCTGAATAACACTAGACTTGATTTCATACTGTGTAGCCTCTACTGGAGGAACTTGATGCAGGGAGAGTAGGTGTACGTGGAAGGAGTAAAGTACTCCTTCAATTGTATAGATGGATCGTTCTCCTAATTTCGGTCCATGTTTTTGGGTCTGTTGGCCTTAAGGGTTCTCTCGATATTAGGATCTAGGGATTGAATTTTAGGTTGCAGTGAGCGACGCCCGAGCATAAATCTTATAATTATACCTTAGAGCAAATATAAAAAATATTATTATTTATTTTTTTAGATTTTTTTATAAAAAATAAAAGAAATTCTAAAGATGAGAGCCTAGAGAATCCTAAAACTAAGAAATAGATTAGAAGAGTTTAATTAAGTTTGATGTAAGTTAGCAATCAAGTTATACAGTCAATCCTGGCTAAGGATTATCCTAGATCTAGATAGCTTTTAACTACCAAGGTCATCTTCAAGCCTTCCAAGTATAGAATCAGCAATTCAACTAATTAGGTAAGTGTAAAGTCAGTGAGTATCCCAGCATTGCTTTTCTTAGACACCAATTGTCTTGGCCAGGTAAGCTAATAGAACCAATTAAGTAACTACCTTCCTTCAGAATGTGATCCCTGAACCACTTACCTTAGACACAAATTAAATTGACTAGCCCTAATCCAATCCAACTCTTAAGATTTCTTATCCTAAAGAGCTCAAGTATCCTTAGGAGCAAACGTCTAATTGATTTTAAAAATTAAAGGCTTGGATTAATGTAATATGAAGGTTTATAATTTTTGGGCTAAGGAAGGATGATCAAATCTCCATCTTATCTTATTTAATTGGATTAGTGCCTTTAAAGTTTATGAAGATGAAATGCAAAAAGTCAAGATGTCCAAGTAAAGTAAAATAATTAAAATTAAATTAGTTAATTTTACTTATTAGGTTCTATGATTAGGTCTCTAATCCCTAGATAGCTTATCCGATGTTAGCATAATTTTTTTATTTTTTTTTATTTTTTTTATTTTTTATTATTTTTTATATTTTTTTTAAATTTTTATTATTTTTTAAATTTTTATTTTTTATTATTTTTTTAATTTTTTATTATTTTATTTATTATTTTAATTTTAATTTTTAATTTTTTTTAAGCAACTAAATCATGATCTCTAGTAACAGTGCAAAAATTTAATCGCTATTGTAGGTGATCAAAAATAAAACTTAACTCACTACTATATAGATAAGATGAATCAGGATCATTTAGGAATCTTGTTAATTATATTTAAATAATAAATTAAAAGCAAGACTAAGATTAATTAAAAATTGATTAATTAAAGTCTACTTAAATTAATTATGAAAGTAAATAAATAATAAATTTATTAAAGTAGAGTTGCAAGTATGGAGATGGATTCTTAGGATCTTAATTGATCTCTTATCTAATAGTTGGTATTCTTTTTAATATCCTATAATTGATATTTAATCAATAAAGATATAACCTGTCTTAGAGAGCACGGTCTGTATCCTTTAATCACAGTCCATTCCTTAAAGTTATAGGCTAGTCTAAATTAATTTAGATATAATAAAAAGAATTAATCTGAATATAATCTATTTCAAAAGCATGAATCGTACCCATAGATTATGGCTCATCCCAAGGGTAATAAACTATTTCAGATCAATTGCAAAAAAATAAAGACAAAAAGATATAATAAGAAGAACAATCTTTATTGTATATTTAAAAAAATACAAAAGATGAGAAAATAGAAAGTAGCATCAAAATAAGATCATAATGATTTTCTAAGAGAAAGATGATCAACCGAACATTAGGAAGCTTCACACTGATATCTTCATCCTGATGCTTTGCAGAAGAATCTGACAACAGCTGGTTGTAGAGATCAGGAGCATAAGAGGAGTTTTGGTGGAGAAATTAGAGGCTTTTGTGGTCTGTTGGAGAAAGAAAGAAAAAGACTTGAAGAGAGAAGGGTTTGAGAGAGAGAAATAGGGAGAGAGAGAGCTTCTAGTGAAAGGAAGGCTTTTAAGGCTGATGGATCATTGAATTGGCTTAGGGGACATTTTTTAGAGGAGAAATTAGAAGAATTTGAGTTAAAAATAGAAAAAAACTAAGGAAAATGGGTCTGGATAGAATTCTGCTTCCTATGATAATTTTCAACCATCAAATCAAGTTTAAATGATCCAGATTTGGTCAAAATCCACTATTTATAGCTTCAATAGGATCTTGATTCATTTATAGCCATAAGATCTCTTGATCAAATGAATTCTGACCATTGGATGGAGCTAGAATCTTCCTAAATCAAATTAGACTAATTTCTTGTTGTTGGATCCTCATCGGCACAAACAGGAACCATCAGATCGCGCAGTAGGAGCTGGATGCTACCAAATCAAATCAGGAAATGATGCTACCCATTTGATCTTGCAAAACTATTCATCTAGACCATTGTAGACCGAGTAAATCGAAGACCTAAGCGAATCGTCATGTGCTACGCCATCAAAAATGATGGTTTTGCCCCTGTGAGCTGCGTGGGTTTTTTTTTAAACCCCTTAGTGGTTCAAGTCCACCATGTGGCGGCTGCTGATTGGCTGTGCCTGCTGAGTTGGGCGGTCTGCGCTGATTACATGGACTGGCTGGTTGGTCCACCATGCACCGGCCGGCCTAATGGGTTGGTTTGGGCCTTTTTTTAATTTTTTTCTTCCTTTTTCTTTAAATCCTCGTTCTAGGTCCATTTTAAGTCCTATTTGCTCTAATTTTTTTCTATTTTGATCCATAAATCGAGCTCTTTTCATCTATTATCTTCTTTTCTATAAAAGATAAATAAAAAATTATTTTTTTAAAAAATAAAGATAAATTAATTAATAAATTAATACTTATATATTTAATGTGTTTAGAAAGTAGCTTGCTATCAGGCATAGAAATCGCCAACTTCTCATCCAAACTCCAATAAATGAAATCCAATTATCTACAAATCATGATAAATGATAGTCCACTTTCCATAATAAACTCCATGTGGCCTGAACGGCCTACCGACATTCTATTATGGCTATCACCATTATTCTATTATGAGCTCTGCCTATAAAAGGAATCCTCTAGATACGTCTTCCTCTCTAAGCTCTCCTCTCTGTCTTAATTTTTTTGAGTACTTCATTTCTTGTTGGCCAGTAAACTAACTTGACTGTCGGAGGGTCCTGCTAGAGCCACCCACCTTCGATCTGGACTTCATCTTTCAGGTTTCGTTGATGACCTCATCTTTTCCAGCTCCAACGAACTTCAGCATTCAACCATTTTCTGCACCAACAGGATTGGCGCTACAGAAAGGATCTTGAGCCCTTGTTCTTAAAGAAGTACCCAATCAAGTTCATCTTCTTTCTCTCTTCTTCAACTCTTCTACCTCTAATCTTTCTTGTGTGCTAGCAAGATGCCACCCAGGATGGCACGTTCCTAGCGACCTATCACCTCTGCTACCAGATCCCATCCAAATCAGCCTGCTCCGACCCCATCATCGACACCTTAACCTCCTCTACCAACAGCCATGATGGATCTAGAGCAGTTTAACTTGCTCATGCAATAGGTTAGAGGCCTCACTACAGCAGTGTAGGCCTTGCAGCAAGCTTCGGTACAGGCACAGTCGGAGAGACCATCATTGGAGTACCAGGATTTGGTGCAAGAAAGGCCCACTTGGTCAAGTCAACCGATAATCCCTAAAATGTAGATAGAAGAGAGCCCCTATTTCGATTATGATTCTACTCCCAAAAGGTATCTGCCCCCCTTTAGCCAACCGCACTTTGAGATTCATGATCGAGATGATATTCTCGATCAGAAGCTTCAAGAAATGAACCAACAGTCTGAGAAACTCTACCATACTGCTCCCACCCACAATGATGACATCTACACTGACCCCTCATTTTCTGTCCAGATCATGCTAGAGTCCATCCCGTCGAACTTCAAACTCGCTCAATATGAGAGTTATGATGGGACCTCAGACCCCATCGACCATCTTGAAGCCTTTCAGATAATGATGCTACTCTATGGCCTATCAAATGTCATTTTGTGCCAAGCTTTCTCCTCTACACTGAAGGGAGCAGCAAGGAATTAGTACTTAGGCCTCAAATCGTATACCATCTATTCTTCTGATTAGGTGAGCCACTAGTTTGCGGCTCATTTTATTAGCTGTCGATCTTAGAGATGAAGTTCGAACTTCCTCATTAATATCATGCAGAAGGAAGGAGAGTCCATCCGAACTTATATTAGTCATTTCAATACTATTTCATTGGAGGTCCAAAACTTGGACCAGTCTGTTGCTATGACCATATCGAAGGATGGCCTCTAGAAGAATGATCTCCTCTTCTTCCTGAAGAAAAAATATTCCTAGGACTTCGCTGACATGCTAGCTCGGGCTAAGGGCTACGCCCGAGCTGAAGAGACTTTCAAACTCAAAGATGAAGAGGCCATGAAAGAGTGGCAGGTGAGGGAATCTAGCAAGCCCGCCCCTGTAGAGAAGTCGAGTGAAGCTCGATCATGCTATAGAACTCCTCCTGAGTGCTGATGAGCCTGAACTCCACGTCGAGCTCGTCAACTAAGAAGCTCGGATCGAAGGATGCGGCAAAATTCCACTCTCAGAAGATTTCATAACTACTCTCCCCTCAACACTAAAAATATAAATACTGATGAAAATCAAGAAGCAATTATCGAGGCTGAAAAAAATGCAGTCTCATTCAACCAAGCGCAATCCCAACAAGTACTATCTCTACCATCATGACCATGATCATGATACTGAAGAATGTATCCAGCTCCAAGATGAGATCGAGGAGCTTATCATGCATGGCCGGTTGGATCAATTTCTATAGAACTGGAGCCACCATGGAGGGATGAACCACAAGGAGATTAGCCCCACTCAGGATCATCAACACCATTACTGGGGGACATCGGTAGGGGGAGGTCGGTAGATCACTAGAGCCAGCAAAGAGGCAGAGGTTGAGGAACCCATCGCTTTTACTGAAGAGGATGCACAAGGGGTCCAATTTCTACACAATAACGTAGTTGTAGTTACTTTAAATATCACTGATTATGATGTACGCTATATTTTGGTTGATAATGAAAGCTCTACTAATATTTTGTTTTACGATGTCTTCTCCAAAATGTCTATATTTGATAGTCGCTTGGGACCTATGAACTCTCTATTGGTAGGATTCACCAGTGATGCTGTATTGGTTGAAGGAATAATCACTTTACTAGTTATAGTAGGTCAATATCCAAAGCAATCCAGAGCTTAAGTTGATTTTCTAGTGGTGAAGGCTCCCTCTGCCTACAATGCAATTCTTGGCCGACCTGATTTGAATGCACATCGAGCTATGGTCTTAACTTACTATTTGAAGATGAAGTTTCCGACAGGACATGGAGTCAGAGAAATTAGAGGAGATCAAGCTCTTGCATAACATTGCTATACAATTGCTCTACATGGTGAAAAATAGCCAGATCCTTGCTTGATGGATAGACTTAATACTCGTGATGACTTGATAGAAGAACTTGGGGAATCCATCGACGATCTTGTTGCAGTCTCTCTAAATGATGGGCATGAGGACCATATAGTTTAGATCGGCTCCAATTTGCAAGAGGAGGTTAAAAAGCAGCTTGTCACTATTTTGCAAAGAATGCTGATGGCTTTACTTGGGTCCCTACAAATATGCTTAGAATTAATGCAGAAGTAATAGAACATCGTATAGATATAGATCTGAAACACCAACCCGTAAAGCAGAAGAAGCACAGCTTTGCACCTAAGTGGCAAAAGATGATTGTGGATGAGGTTGACAAGCTTCTTAAAGCAAGGTTTATCTGAGAGGTGTCCTATCTAGATTGGATTGCAAATATGGTCCTCGTCAAGATAGCGAACGGTAAGTGAAGGATGTGCATAGATTTCACAGATTTGAATGAGGCCTACCTAAAGGACAACTATCCCTTGTCTAGAATTGATCAATTGGTGGATGCAACTTCGGACCATGAGCTCCTTACTTTCATGGATGCCTTCTCTAGCTATAACCAAATCCAGATGGCACTAGAAGATGAGGAAAAAACTGCTTTTATTACTGACCATGATCTTTATTGCTTTAGAGTCATGACCTTTGGACTCAAAAATATAGTTGCGACCTACCAGCACCTGGTGAACAAGATCTTCAAGGAGTAAATCAACTGTAAAATGAAGGTTTATAATGATGATATGCTTGTCACGAGCCGCTCTTCGATAAATCATATCGCTGACCTAGAAAAAACCTTCAATATACTCCAAAAGTATAAGATAAAGTTGAATCTAACCAAATGTTCTTTCAGAGTAACCTCGAAAAAGTTCTTGGGATTCATGGTGTTGAGGTGCGGCGTTAAGGCAAATCCAGAAAAGACTCAAGCTATCCAGGAGATGACTGCCCTAAAGATAATAATAGAGATTCAACGCCTGACAAAAAACATTATAGCCTTAAATCACTTCATTTCAAGGTCGATAGAACATTGCATGCCCTTCTTCCAAGCGCTCAAGCAGCCCAAGTACTTCTACTGGACCCTTAAATGCCAGCAGACATTTGAGGAATTGAAAAACTACCTTGACTCACCTCCTCTCCTTGCCAAGCCTGAACCTAGAGAAGAGCTGTTCCTATATTTGGTGGTATCTCCTACAACCATCGAAGCAATCCTAATCAGAGAAGAGGCAAAATTTCAGAAGCTAATCTGCTACATAAGTCGAGTTCTAAGAGATGCAGAAACAAGATATACGAAGTTGGAAAAGCTAACATATACTTTGTTAATTATAGCTAGGAATCTTCGATCTTATTTCTAGGGGCATACTATCACACTCTCCATAAATCAACCAATAAAGATAGTCCTTCACTAGCCAGATATCTCTGGAAGAATAGTGAAGTGGACAATTGAGCTCACTGAATTTGACATCAATTTCCAACCTCGACCATTAATTAAAGCTCAAATACTGGCCAATTTTATAGTAGAATGCACTATCTCGGATGAAGTTGAACTTGAACAATAGGAGATCAGCATCTCTAGTTTGCAATCGAGCTCCTTTGAAGAGAAAGCAGACCATCCTGAAGATTTTTGGGCTTTGTATGTTGATGGTTTGTCCAATGCATCTGGAGTAGGCATAGGTTTGACTCTTATCAATCTAGAGGGAATTATTATAGAATATGCACTATACTTTGAATTTTCCACTACCAATAATAGAGCAGAATATGAAGCTCTAATTATAGGATTAAGAATAGCTAAGGAATTAAGGATGGACCATGTGAAGGTCTATAGTGATTCCCAGCTAGTGGTGGAACAAGTCAATAACAACTATAAAGCCCGAGAGGAAAGTATGAAGAAATACTTGGACAAAGTGAAGAGCCTGATATCGACTTTCAGCAGTTTTGACATTCAATAGATACTGAGAGTAGATAATATTAGGGCCGACCTACTGTCCAAGTTGGCTACATTGGCCCCAAATGAATTGCCTAAGAAGGTTTTCTTTGAAGTTCTTTTGCATTCGAGTTTAGAAGAGTCTCAGACCATAATGTAAGTAGATCCTTAGCGTAGCTAAATTGATCCATTGATCCTTTATCTTAAATATGACATTCTTCCTAGAGATCTAAAGAAAGCTCGAAAATTGAAAAATCAAGCCTTCTATTACATTTTATATGAAGACAAGCTGTATAAAAGGTCTTACTCCTTGTCACTTCTTAAGTGTCTACGACTATTTGAAGTTGATGATGCCCTGAGAAAAGCTCATGAAGGGATATATGAAAACCATCTTGGAGCTAGATTATTATCTTATAAACTACTCCGACAAGGATACTACTGGCCGACCATGCAACAAGATGCCACTAATTATGTGAAAAAATATGATCGGTACTAGAGGAATGCCAATATTCAAAGATAGTCAGCTTCTCAGCTTACACCTTTAAGTGCTCCAAGGTCATTTGCACAGTGGAGGATGGACATACTTGGGTCTTTTTCCATAGCATTTGGATGACGGAAATTCCTCTTGGTTGTAGTGGATTACTTTATCAAATGGGTTGAGGCTGAACCCCTGACAAAGATAACCAAAGCTAAAGTGCAGGACTTCATCTGAAAGTCAATAGTTTATAGGCCTAACTCAGACTCTAATTACCAACAATGGACACCAATTTGCAGGAGCCAAGTTTGCTGAATTCTATGAGGATCTAAATATTTTCCATCATTTCACATCTGTAGCACACTCTCAAGCGAACGACGAAGCTAAAGTAACTAATAAAACTCTACTACAAGGAATAAAGGCTAGACTCGAGCAAGCGAAAAAGACATGGATGGACGAACTCTACCATATGCTCTGGGCTTATAGAACCACCTAAAGATAGCCAACTGGAGAAACTCCATTTGCTTTGGCTTTTGGGACTAAGGCAGTCATACCAGTTGAACTCGGGCTTTCCTCAACATGAGTTGAATGCTTCAATAAATAGAATAATTCATAGGATCTCATGGCAAATCTTGATCTATTGGAAGAAAAATGGAAGAAAGTCTAAATTCGGATGGCAGCATACAGGTAGAAAGTTGCTCAGTATTACAATTTTAAAGTCAGGAGAAAAATCTTCAAGGTCAAAGATCTAGTACTACGAAGAGCAAATATCTCTCAATTACAAAATCAAGGCAAGCTTGCTCAAAATTGGGAGGGCCTCTATGAGGTCGTGGAAATCGTCTGACCGAAAACCTACTACTTGAAGGAGCATGAAGGAGCTACACTTTTGCGATCCTAGAATCAAAAAAATTATGAATGTATTGTCAATAACTTCACTTCAATAAAATTTTCTTATTTTAATATTCTTGTGTTGGTGCAAATTATGTGATGGCAGGGAATAACCTAACCGAACTTCATACTTAAAATAATTAGATGACCTCCAATTCTTAAACAGGAGGTTAACCTCATCTTAACAAGGGTGAAGGCCTTTGATTCTTAAATAGGAGGTAACAGAGAGAGACCCTCTCAACGTTCCTTTTGCACCTTAGTAATCTTGTTAGGAACAGGAGGTGGGTCTCGTCCTAACAAGGGTAATAGCCAACCATGTTAGAAATAGGAGGTGGACCTCGTCTTGATGTCGATGAAAATCCTTACCAAGGATTGAAGGCCTCTGGTTCTTAAACAGAAGGTTAACCTCATCTTAACGAGGGTGAAGACCTCCAATTCTTAAACAGGAGATAATGGAGAGAGGTCCTCTCAACGATCCTTTTGCATCCCTACAATCTTGTTAGGAACAGGAGATAGATCTCGTCCTAACAAGGATAATAGCCAACCACATCAGGAATAGGAGGTGGCTCTCGTCCTGACGTGAATGAAGATCCTTACGAGGGATGTGAAGATTATCAATTATTAATAAGAAGTCAGCTGTGTTAGAAATGAGAGGAGGACTGTGTCCTAATGCAGTTAAAGACCCTCATGAAGGGTACGAAAGCTCTTGATTTCTAAATAGGAAGAAGAGTTAATTCCTAATGTCTGGAAGACCCTCATTTATAAACAAGGGGGACATGCCAGCTAAACATCGAATTAAGATCATCATTCCAGAACAGCATCAACATTAGACATAAGGTGAAAATCAAGAGAACAATAAGTATTGAATCCAAACAAAATACAAGAGAGCAATCAAAAGAAGTACAATTTCATTAAGCCAAATTTGGCACAAAGGTCTCAAAGACCAATTACATCAAAAACAAAAGAGGGAGGAAAAGAAAAAAAAAGGACAAGGTCCTACTCGAACTTCAGACTCTGGCTCCAGCCGTTATAAGGAAAAGTTTCAAATCGTTCACCTTTTCCTTGAGTTCTCTCCTCGCTGCTAAACTCTCACCTAGCAATTTTTGAGACCTTCAAAAGTCTTCTTCAGCCTCCCTCAACCTCTTCCTCAAAATGGCTGATTCGGCCTCAACAACTTTTACAGCATTCTTTTGGTAGACCATCTGTATTTTTAGTTATTGTAGTCTGGCCTTATCTTTTTAGTACAACTCAGAAAGGTTCCTCAGGATCCTCCTTAGAGAAGCAATCTCCACTGAATCTCTGCTCGAGCTAGCTTGAGCCCTATCTACCAACCACTTCCAAAGCCGAGAAATCTCATCATCAGCATTCTGAACTATCTGTTGGAGTTCGGTAATTTGGTCACTCCAATCGAGCCTGTAAATATAATATATGAGTCTTCGACCGCATGCAGTTGATTCTACAGTTTTGAGAATCTTTTAGACCAATCCTAGCCGTACTCCTCTCAATTGGTGGACCAAGCCGAGCTTCCCCCCAATAGTTGAATTTTCTCCCTTGTTGCTCTAAGCTTGACTTTGAGAGAGTTGACTTTTATGGTCAGAGCCCAAGATTCTTATCGGCATGCTTCTTGGTTCATCCAGCTCTTCACCTAAATAATACTTCTTTGTAGTGTATTCCTTGAAAAACTGTTTGGATGATTGGTGTAGATGAATGATCTCGATGGCAGCTTCTGCATAATTTCTTAGACTTTTGAAGTTCATCCTCAGTCTTTTTCAGTTTCTTACTGACTTGGTGAACTTCTTTAATTTCTTGATTTGGGCCTTTAAGGAGATACCCTAAGATAGCAGTTCGGCTTCGATTGGGGCCTAGACTTGATATATAAACGAATTACAACACAGCGATATGGCAAAAAAAAGGAATTCACTTTTGTTGGGGATAAACCTGCTCCCATCGAAGTCCAATCTGATGCTTAGCCTAACATAACTAGTAATCATGGAAGAGCTTCGATCGAGAATTCTTCCTCTAGTGGCTGAACTCCTCCAATGGCCAAACCTCTTCAGTCGGATTCCTCCAGTAACTAACTCCTTCAGGACTTCTCCTTCAGTCGGATTCCTTCAGCAGCCGAACTCCTTCTGGACCTTTTCTTCAGTCAAATTTCTCTAGGAGCTAAACTTTTTTTGGACGTCTCTTTCAGTCGGATTCCTCCAATAGCCAAACTTCTTTCAGACTTCTCCTTCAATTGGATTCCTCCAGCAGCCAAACTTCTTCCGAACTTGTCCTTCAGTCGACTCCATCTGGATTCCTTCAGTGGATTACTTCCAAATTTCAAATAGTATTGCTCCCAAATGATCCCCTCTAATCGTATTTCCATTAGGAGTCCGAACTCCTTTGGAATTGATATATGTCAAAGCTCTTCACCAATCAATGACTGCTTCCTCTGAACTTCAACTATTGAATCTCAACGAATGGGCACATCACAACAACGGGAACCTCTCTTCATAACAAACTCCACGTGGCCCCGAGCGGCCCACTATCAAATGGTTATGACTATCATTTATTAGTCTACTATAGGCGACCCCACTACCAGACGGTTACGACTATCATTTATCAGTCTGCTATAGGCGACCCCACTATCAGATGGTTACACTATCATTATCAGTCTACTACGGGCAACACCTCTCTTCATAATAAATTTCATGTGGCTTTGAGCAATCTACGATCGGATGGTTATGGTTGTCACTATCAGTCTGCTCCAAACTTCGTCTATAAAAGGGATCCTCTAGATATGTTTTCTCTAAGCTCTCTTCTCCTTTCCAAAACTCTACTGAATTCTTTCTTGAGCACTTCATTTTTGTTCGCCAAAAGAGCGGACTTGATCGTCGGAGGGTCCTGCCGGAGCCTCCACCACCGACTTTGGATGGAACTTTATTTTGCAGGTCATCAATGGCGACCTCTTCTTTCTTAACTCTAGTTCGATCTAACATCAACCAGATTCTGCACCAACAGAATTGGCGCTAGAGGAAGGGCCCTCTATTCCTAAGATTCCCATGTTCTTAAAGAAGTGCTCAGTCAATCCTGTGGATCTTCTTCTTTAAGGTTCATCTCCATCCTCTCCCTCAATCCCAAGAAATGCCCCTAAAGAAGATGACTATCCGGAGATCTACCACTTCAATCGTCAGATCTGAGCTAGATCCATCCATTCCTGCTCCATCATCGGCACTTCAACCTCCTCCTCCATCGATGGTCATGGTAGATCCGAAGCAGTTTAACCTGCAGATGTAGTGGATTCGATGGGAGTGGGTTTATCCCCAACACTAGTCTTCCTACTCTCGCCGAAGTCCAGTCTGATGCTTAGCCTAATATAACTGATAATCATGGAAGAGCTTTGATCAAAAAATTCTTCCTCCAGTGGTCGAACCCCTTCAGTCAGATTTCTTCAGTAGCCGAACTCCTTCAGGACTTCTCCATCAATCGGATTCCTCCAGTAGCCAAACTCCTTCCAAATTTTTTCTTTAGTCAAATTCCTCCAGGAGCCAAACTCCTTTCGGATGTCTTCTTCAGTCGGATTCCTCCAGGAACCGAACTCCTTATGGACTTCTTCTTCGATCAGATTCCTCCAGCAGCCAAACTCCTTCTAGACTTCTTCTTCAGTCGAACTCCATCCAAATTTCTTCAATGGATTACTTTTAGATTTCAAGTAGTATTCCTCCCGGATGATCCCCTCTAGCAGTATTCCCTTTAGGAGTCCAAACTCCTCTAGAATTGATATATGTCAAAGTTCTTCACCAACCAACATTTGCTTCCTCCAGACTTCGACTATTAAATCTCAACGAACGAGCATATCACGATAATGAACACCTCTCTCCATAACAAACTCCACGTGGCTCCGAGCAGCCCACTATCGGATGGTTACGACTGTTATTTATTAGTTTGCTATAGATGACCCCACTATCAGATGGTTACGACTGTCATTTATCAGTCTGCTATAGGCGACTCCACTACCAGACGGTTACGACTATCATTTATCAGTCTACTATAGGCGACCCCACTATCGGATGGTTACGACTGTCATTATTAGTCTACTATGGATGACACCTCTCTCCATATTAAATTCCACGTGGCCGCGAGTGGCCTATGATTGGATGGTTATGGTTGTCACTATCAGTCTACTCTAGATTCTATCTACAAAAGAGACCCTCCAGATACATTTTCTCTAAGCTCTCTTCTTCTTTCCAAAATTCTACTGAATTCTTTTTTGATTGCTTCATTTTTGTTGGCTAGAAGAGCTGACTTGACCATCGGAGGATCCTATCGGAGCCACCACCGTCGACTCTAGATGGAACTTTATTTTGCAGATCACCGACGGTGACCTCTTCTTCCTCAACTCCAGCTCGATCCGACGTCAACCAGATTCTACACCAACAGGATTGGTGCTAGAGGAAGGGCCCTCTGTTCCTAAGATTTTCTTATTCTTAAAGGAGTGCTCAATCGATCCTGTGAATTTTCTTCTTCAAGGTTCAACTCCATCCTCTCCCTCAATCCCAAGAAATGCCCCCAAAGAAGATGACTATCTAGAGATCTACCGCTTCAGCTGTTAGATCTGAGCCAGATCCATCCATTCCTACTCCATCATCAGTGCTTCAACCTCCTCCTCCACTAGCGGTCGTGGTAGATCTGGAGCAGTTTAACCTACAGATGCAGCGGATTTAGGGCCTCATCGAAATGGTGCAGGTCATGCAGCAGTCTTCGATGGCAATTCTGCTAGGAAATCCACCATTAGGATGTCAAGAATCAATCCCAAGGAGGAGCACTTGGGCTAGCATACTCATTTCCCCTGGGAAAAAAAAATAGAGAGCAGAGGATCCTTATTTGGATCATGATTCTTCTCCAAAAGAGACCTTCTCAATCTACAGTCAGAAGCCTTCCAAGATCTTTGATTGAGATGACGTCCTTGATCAAAAACTATGGAAGATGGATCAGTGGATTAAGGAGCTCCGCCATGTCGCTCCGGCTCATCATGACAACATCTGCATCGATCCCCCTTTCTCTCCTTGAATTATGCAAGAGTCCATTCCACGAACTTCAAGCTTTCATAATTTGAAAGCTATGATGGAACCTCTGATCCGATCGATCATCTGGAGGCCTTCCGAACCATGATACTGCTCCATGGTGCACTAGACGCCATCTTATGCCGAGCTTTTTCATCTACCTTAAAGGCAGCAACAAGAAACTGATACTCGATGTTGAAGCCAGATACGATCTTCTTCTTTGACCAAATGAGCCACAATTTGTAGCTCACTTTGTTAGCAGTCGACGTCCCCACCGAGGTTTAGATTTTCTAATGAATATCAATTAGAATGAAAGAGAAACTATCCGAGCTTATCTCATCCAATTTAATACTGCTACATTGGAGGTCCGAAATCTGAACCACTCTGTTGCAATGGTCGCATTCAAGAACGACATTCAGAAGAATGATTTGTTGTTCTTCCTGAAGAAGAAGTACCCCAGGAACTTTGCTAATCTACTAGCTTAGGTTGAAGGATATGCCCGAGTGGAAGAAGCCTTCAAGTTGAAGGATGAGGAAGCCATAGGAGAGCGACGGGCGAGCGAGTCTAATAGACTCACCATTGATGGAGGGCCGAATGAAGTTCGGCCACACTCACGGACTCCCCCCAAGTGCAAGCAAGCCCGAACTTCTTGAGTTCGTCGTCAAAGAAGCCCCGACAGAAGGGCATGAAGAAGTTCTCCCCCAAGAAGGTTCCACAACTATGCTCCCCTTAATGCACCTAAAACTCAAGTTCTGATGAAAATTAAGATTCAACTACCAAGATCAAAAGAATTACGATCTTCCTCAAATAAGCACAATCGAAGCAAGTACTATTTATATCATGATGATCATGATCATGATACTAAAGAATGCATTCAGCTCCAAGATAAGATCTTGGAGCTCATCAGAAGAGGTCGACTGGGTCGATTCCTCAGACGTCAGTCTGAAGTAAGTGAAGATCAGTCAAGGACATTACCGTAGTCAAAACCACCAATAAGAGAGGAACAACAAGGAGATCGATCACCTCTCGACATCATCAACACTAACTCTAGGGAACTTAGTACTTCAATGAGCTGCTATCTCTCAACCTTGAAGCCAGGGGAAGCTTGCCTCAAATTGGAAAGGCCCATATGAAATAGAGGAGGTCGTTCGGCCCAGAACTTATCGTTTGAAGGAGCTCGGAAGAACAACGCTCCCACGACCTTGAAATTTAGAAAATCTGAGAATGTACTACCAATAATTTTTCTTTAATAAAACTCCTTCATTTCAACATTACTGTTTCTTGGTGCAAAAATTATGTGATGATAGAAAAGAAGCAATCAAAAGTGGCCATGTTAGAAATAGGAGGAGAACCTCATCCTAACATGAGCAAGTCGAACACCTCTACTTATTTAAGATAGAAGAACCTCATCCTAACATGAGAAAAGTCGAAGGCCTCGTTCATTTTAGATGAGGTGAGAAGAGAGATCCCGACTCGGCTGGAGATAAGATCTCCTCTGAGCTTCATCTTTAATAGGAGATAGGATCTCCTTCAACCTCGGTTGGAGATAAAATCTTCTTCGAGCTTCAATTTTAATAAAAGATAGGATCTCCTTCAATCTCGACTAGAGATAAGATCTCCTTTGAGCTTCAACTTCAATAGAAGATAGGATCTTCTTCAACCTCATCTAAAGATAAGATCTCCCCCGAGCTTCAACTTCAATAGAAGATAGGATCTCCTTCAATCTCGACTAGAGATAAGATCTCCCTCGGGCTTCAACCTCGATTGGAGATAAGATCTCCCTCGAGCTTCAACTTCAACAAAAGATAGGATCTCCTTCCACCTGACTGGAGATAAGATCTCCCTCGAGCTTCAACCTCAACAATAGATAGGATCTCCTTCAACCTCGGCTAGAGATAAGATCTCTTCCGAGCTTCAACCTCAATAGGAGATAAGATCTTCAACCTCGATTGGAGATAAGATCTTCCCCGAGCTTCAACTTCAACAAAAGAGAGGATCTTTTTCAACCTCAGTTGGAGATAAGATCTCTCCGAACTTCAACTTCAACCTCGACTGGAGATAAGAGCTCACCCAGGCTTTAACCTCGATTGGAGATAAGATCTCCCTCGAGCTTCAACTACAACAGAAGATAGGATCTCCTTCAACCTCAGCTGAGATCTTCCTCGAGCTTCAACCTCAATAGGAGATAAGATCTCCTTCAACCTCGGTTGGAGATAAGATCTTTCCTAAGCTTCAACTTCAATAAGAGATAGGATCTTTTTTAACCTTGGCTGG
This sequence comes from Cocos nucifera, assembly GCA_006176705.1. NCBI lineage: Eukaryota > Viridiplantae > Streptophyta > Magnoliopsida > Arecales > Arecaceae > Cocos > Cocos nucifera. The sequence goes on along the minus strand of QRFJ01000113.1, from coordinate 320,028 downwards.
AGATAAGATCTCTTCCGAGCTTCAACTTCAACAGGAGATAGGATCTCCTTCAACCTTGGCTGGAGATAAGATCTCCCCCGGGCTTCAATCTCGATTGAAGATAAGATCTTCCTCGGGCTTCAACCTCGACTGTAGATAAGATCTTCTCTGAGCTTCAACTTCAAAAGAAGAAAAGATCTCTCTCAACCTCCATGAGAGATAAGATCTCTTCCGAGCTTCAACTTTAACCGAAGATAAAATCTTCCCCGAGCTTTGACATCAAAAGAAGATAAGGTCTCTCCGGAGCTTCAACCTCAACAGGTGTAGAGCCCAGAAAAGAACTTCGGCAGTCATCTATTTTGTACTTTCTTCCTTCGAATTTCAAACTTGAAAGTGGGGGGACTAGTATTGGAAATAAATCCACTCCCATTGAAGTCTAGTCTGATACTTAGCCTAATGTAACTGATAATCAGGGAAGAGGTTTGATCGAGAATTTATCCTCCGACGATCGAACTACTTCAGTCGGATTCCTCCAATAGCTGAACTCTTTTAGGACTTCTCCTTCAGTCAGATTCCTCCAGCAGCCAAACTCCTTCTGGACTTTTCCTTCAGTCGGATTTCTTCAGGAGCCAAACTTCTTTCCGACGTCTCCTTCAATTGAATTCCTTCAAGAGTCGAACTTCTTTCGGACTTCTCCTCAGTTGGATTCCTTCAAGAGCCGAACTCCTTTCAGAGTTTTTCTTCAATCGAACTCCATCCAAATTCTTCCAATGGATTACTTTTAGATTTTAAGTAGTATTCCTCTCGGATGATCCCCTCTAACCATATTCTCTTTAGGAGTTCAAACTCCTCTAGAATTGATATATGTCAAAGCTCTTCACCAACCAATGCCTACTTTCTTCGGACTTCAACTATTAAATCTCAACGAATGGGCACATTACAACAATGGAGATTTCTCTCCATAACAAACTTCATGTGGCCCCAAGCGGCCCACTATCGGATGATTACGACTGTCATTTATCAGTCTACTATAGGTGACCCCACTATCGAATGATTCAACTATCATTTATCAGTCTGCTATAGATGACCCCACTACCGAATGGTTATGACTGTCATTATCAGTCTACTATGGGCAACACCTCTCTCCGTAATAAATTCCACGTGGCCCCAAGTGACCCACGATCGGATGGTTATGATTGTCACAATCAGTCTGCTCTGGATTTCGTCTATAAAAGGAATCCTACAAATACATTTTCTCTAAGCTCTCTTCTCTTTCTCAAAATTCTACTAAATTCTTTCTTGAGCACTACATTTCTGTTGGTCAGAAGAGCTGACTTGATCATCGTATGATCCTACCGGAGCCACCACCACTGACTCCGGATGGGGCTTTATTTTGCAGGTTACCGACGGTAACCTCTTCTTTCTCAACTCCAACTCAATCCGTCATCAACCAGATTCTGCACCAACAACTTTATTAATCAAAAAAATTTTAAGTACATGATAGATAAAAGAAAAAGAAAAATGTATAATGATAAGAGGTCTCAAACCTTTAAAGGAGTAGTAGAAGAGCTTGGTATGCCTTTAGTAGATGTTAGCTCCTCAGAAGGCATGGGGATGGATTCAGTAGGCTCAATAGTAGCATCTGGAAGATCAGCTTTGGTTGCAAGGAGCTTTGCCTCATCTTCAAAAGATTCTCCTGCTAAGAAATTAAGGTCTAGCTTTGGGAACTTCTCTATGACCTTCTTTTGGCAGAGCTCAAATCCCTTCTTAAAGGCTGCTTGAGCAAATGCCACCTTAATATTCTTTTGATCCTCTGAAGACTTGAAGGGGGAAACAATGTCTTCTACGGCCTTGGCAACTCGCTTTTTTTCTTCAGCAAAATTGACCTCAGCCACCCTCCTTCTCTCCTCTTCCAAGGTTAGTGCCGCCCTTAAATCAGCCAACACCTGCTCTTCCTTCTTGAGTGCCTCTTGCAGACACTCGACCTTGGTTCAAAAATGCTCCACTTTGGCCTGGCGTTCTTGAGTTATCTCCATAGCCTTCGAGGCTTCAACATTATGAATGTTGATTGCCTTGATGTTGGTGATCAGTTGGTGGCCCACCTATGAACAACGAAGTCAGTTGCGCCACTAGCGAACATTTGAGTAAATATGAAGAAGGAATAGAATGACTACCTCAAGATAGGCCCCGAGAGAATCCTTCACTCGCTGGTCAAGGTCGATGTGGACTATCCTATCGATGATGTTCGAAAGGGTGCAGCCATCAATCAAAGCCTTGACGACCTTTTAGTCATCAAAGGAGGCATTCTCCTAGTCAATACTATCACCGCTGAACTCCCCTGAATTTTGTTAAGGTCAAACTTTCTTGACGACTGTCTTCTTCTTTCTCTTTCTCATCTCCTGTTCAGAAGGAGGTACTATTAGAAATTGTATCCTAAATCCAATCATCTAAGTTATAGATGGTTGAGCTAATTATAAAATATACTTAAATTTTTAATGAATAAAATTATTATTCTAGCATTTCATCACTCTTGTGCATCTTTCAGTATTGAACTATTCTATGATGAAGTCCTTAGGACTATTTAGATTCAATAAAAGAGGACTTGTCGTTTAGTCCTTAAAATGGTTCCCAACGAAATGATATGTTATTACCCAGGAGATAATGTATCAAGTGTAAGTCATTGTATACCATATGCATTGGTTGTCCTCTTAACCAAGGAGTATGGTGATACTGGTATGGCATGTAGGTGAAATATAGGGGTATATTTTACTAAACATGACCCAACTATGGAGCTCTCTACTATCGAGAGTTGCTCACGAAGGATATGGGTATAAGTGTCCCTTAGACCTGAGATTGCCATGGTGACTTGCAAGCAACTCACTGTACTTTGGTATAGAACTACCTAAATTTTTAATTCAGTGATAGAAGATTACTAGGTATAGTTAAGTACTTATTTAGTCGGTGCGTAAGTCAAGATGGGATTGACTCCTCTAAGTGTTGGAGCAAATGCATCACTGTATTTCAATTTAGCAAAACCTCAGTCGGGATAGTCCATTCGATGGATATTGAAATTTGAAATACACTGTAGATGATTTTCTGAGGTTGATAGTTAAATCCTAGGTCATCCTTTAAGCATTGAGGTCAAGGAGATGAATTATACATAAACCATATGCCACAGGTTCATCAATATTGCGTTGTGACTATTCGACCTATCCGGACATCGGGTACCATTACTAGATGGTCACATCAATTAGTATAGAAAATTGGTTCCTGTGCTACTGGCTTAGAGTTTGAACCTAGGGAGTCACATATAATAAGAGTTTCTACCTGATCTAACGGTTGATCAAGAGTTCCAATGGTATGGAACTCTATGGTCAAGAGTCCCACTGGACTGAAACTCTACCTTTATGGATCCCATTGGACTGAAATTCTAATATTTTTGAAGGATTAATTAGCAATTAGATTACTGATTAGCTCATTAATTGAGCAATGAGGATTTGATCAAATCTGATTGAATTTGATTCGTTTAGGTTTGACCCGATCATGTCATGAGATGATCGCTATGGAAGATTAGACCCTGATTTGATCAGGGGTTAGACCTAATTTTTAATTTGATTAGAAATTTATTAGGTTGGGTTAAGTCTAATTTGATTGAATTTAGCCTAGTCTAATTGGATCTAGATTAATAAATTTGGTTGAGACCAATTTGAATAGGTCAAATCAAATTTGAATTTGAACTTCTTTCTCCCTGCACCACCCTACTTTGATCCTTGCTCTTCTCCACGTGAATTCTGAATTCACATGATTATTTTCCCATGCCAGAAGGATGTTTGCACCTCTTCTCTTTCTCTCTTTGACCTGGTCCATGTTTGGACTGGTTCAAATTGGATTGAATTTTGAATTCAATTTATGTTCGTTGGAGGTTGAAACCACCTCTTCTTATCCACTTCCCACGGTCCCTTTGTGAATTCTCACAAGTTTTTTTTGGTGCATTTTTTAGTGTGGGAGTGCAAAAAGAGAGTCCTTCTACACGTCAATCACTTATGGGTGGTGTTGGATGAGGATAAGGGTCTTGCTTGAATTTTGAATTCAAGCAAGTGGTTTAAACCATCTAACCTTCCTTCTCTTATCCAATCTCCATGCCACCTTATTTTTATCGCATATTTTTGGAGTGCTTTCAGCATGGGTGTATAGAAGGAGAGTCCTTCTATGACCCACCTGGATGGGGCATTGGAAAAGGATAAGAGGGAATTTAAATTTAATTTTGAATGGATGGTTGAAACAAGTTCAACCATCCCAAGCTTATCTCCTCCCATGCCTTTCCCACTAAAACACACACTTTAAAATCAGATTTTTTCTATGTACATGAAGAGAAGTGAGAGGGGTTTTTTGGAGAGAGAGTACAAGAGAAAGGGGACTCATATTGTGCGTGGAAAGTCCAAAGAGTGAGAAAGTTTCTCTTGTGCCAATTTTTCCTCACTACCACGTTTTTTATTTTTCTCTCTTTGGTCACCCATCTAAAAAGTGTTTTGAGAGTGGGTGTATAGTAGAGGGAAGTCCCTCTACTCGTGAATTTTCTTTTCATAAGAAAATTCAAAAAGGAGTGGGTGTTAGAGAATTTCTGGGCATTAGGGTTTTTGAGTGTGCGAAACCCTAGGGTTAAGACTCAGGGTTTAAATGGAGAGATTGAGCAATTTAAGTGCCCGATTACAACCAAACTTGACACATCACCTCGTCATCCTCCGAAGTACATCCTCAAATCTTCTAGAGCATTTGAGAGGTTGTAAGAAGATTGTTGATCGAATCGATGAAGATCAACCATTGAAGACTCCAGCGAGGAGCTAGCACTCCGGTGGAGCTGATCGAGACTAGGAGCTCCATGTGGACTAATCGTAGAGGCTATATGATTGTGTGGCTATAGCATGATGCGAGGGATTCTTCCTACAACTTTGGATTGCGGATGGACAGGTATTATGTTTTGAACACAAATCAGTCAGCAAATGTGATTTGCTGATCGAATGCATTTAATTTTTTATTGCATATATATGTATCTAGATCCATGTGTAGGATTATATGCTCTGATGATCATAGCATGCCTTAAATTAATATTATATTAATTTTAGCTTTCGCTGCACATTTAAATTTAAAAAAATTTTAAAATGCATGCTTTAAACCCTGCACGATTTTCATTAAGTACAGGAGCAAGGATCTCGACTGATGGACTCGAGGTCATCAAGGGCACTACAATCTCTAGAGTAGGGGCTCCCTATGCAGGAGCAATCGGGCTCGGCCCCTCGATCTTCGCCAACTTGGACATCTTCGTAGGGGCATTCTTCTTTCTCTTATGAGCCCGAAGTCCTTTTGATAGCATTTCTACTTCTTCACCAATTATTTCTATAATAACAGCTAAGCTGAGGTTAGAAGAAGGACAAAAGAAACAAAAGAAGATGTAATTGTATACCTTTGAGATTAATTGGCCTTAAATTGATGTTGTACTAGGTTTGGTTGTAAACCAACTCGGATAGTGAAGGAACTTTATAGACTTTCAATCTATTGATAGAGTCAAGGTCTTCTCTTTCTAATCTGGGAGCTTGGCAGACCGAATCTCTTGACTGGCTCCAAGAAGAAAGTCCTAACTCTAAGAACAGGCAGGAAACAAAGAAGAATTTTTTTGATCAAGGAAGGGGCACCTTTGAGCAATCCCTTCTTGCTGAACTGAGAGGATAGGTACCACTAGTCCTTGACAAAAGGATGTCGCTAGAAGATAAAGAAGGTATGAAATAAGGAGATAGTATAATAGACTTTGGCCGAGAGATAGAGAGCTAGAAATCCTATGATGAATCTAAAGAAGTTTGAGACCACTGATGCAAGGGATATATTTAAGAAATGAAAGAGTACAATTACGGAGGAAGAAAGAGAAAGTCTCAACCCAGCATGAAGAGCTTCAGAATATAAATAAAAGTGACCTAGGGGAGGGATGCAAGCTCGGCCACTCAACCCAGCAAGCTCCAGTTCATATTTCGAAGGGACCCCATACTAGATTCTAATCAAAGAAAGGTTTTCAGGGGAAAGGGAGCAAGGAATGTTTTTAAGAATGAAGGTTGGATGAAGTACTTCTATGAGTTTGGCTGTCTCCCTAGGACCGAAATTTGAGGAGTGCGAATCAGACGGGCTCCTAGAATCGAAAGATCAAGATACTTTGGAAGATATTTTCAGATCAAACTAAATTAAAAAACTCCCTAAAAATCAAAAGAAATGGGTTGCAAGATTTCTGAAAAATCCAAGGAAGAACAATAAGTTCTCTTGATAAATCAAAGGTTCAAAAAATAAAAGAAAAGCAGGAAAATATAGAAAGAGGGTTAGGAGACTAACCTAAGCTGGTCGAAGATTTTGGAGGGACAGCTGGAAGAATGGAAGGCGAACGGAGGGGACGTCGATGACCAGAGGATGGAACATAGTGCTCGGGCTGAAAGAAGGTGAAAGGTAGAGAAGAAAATAGAGAGAAGAAGGAGATAAGTAAAAGTAGAAAATCGAGAGAAAGAAGGCATTTAAATAGTCGGGCAGGCCTCGAAGTAGTTATATGATTGTAGATCAGCAGTGTCGAACCCCATGCTTTCGCATGTCCTCTCCATCATAACTATGGCAGATGATCGGCAGGGCTTTTATTGCACCATACATAGAGCTCCGTGCTGGGAGGATTTCAAATGCTAAAGTTGCTTTGAGTCAGGTTTTCATAGCAGACTTGTTTCCATAGCTTCATTTCTCATCTATTCAGTCATCATGCGGAAAGGACCCATTTGATTTAGTCGACGAATAGGCATTTATGTGTTAGGGTTAATAAGTCACGGATTTGTGAGGTGAGGTATGGCTGGTATCCTCCAATCTCTTTTTGCCTACACAACTTGGCCTAAGGATGGTGAGTAACCTATCTTTTCTAAGGATAATGTCTACAGAAAAATCATATTTTGTAACCATAGTGGAGTTAGAAAATAGTTCAAATAAATATGAGATAATAACTACTCTAGATATATATTATGATCCTTCTAGCAACCTAAAAATAAAGATTATGAAATTAGCTCATAATGTTGATAGACCTTATCTTCCTGATCTTGAGATTGCTGAGTTCCATATTAATAAAGAATTACTTAAAAATGATTTTAAATCTAAGGAATATCTTAAAAGGAAAAGATGGTTCTTTAGCTCCCATAATCGAACACAAAGAAACTTTATTAGGAAAATCTAGTTCAGCCAAATGAAGGCCAAAGAGAGACATATTCTCTTCTTTGACTGGTTTGATCAATATTATCCTAAGGGTCTTGAAAAAGTTAAGCCCAAAATATAGACATTAAGAATTGACATGCTTTTTTAGTCTTGGAAGATTGATGGTAGTCTTGCTGAAAAATCTGTTCATCTTCTAAACCTTGGCTAAGGTAGAAGAAGATATAGGTAGCCCTAGTTTAGAAGCCAGTCCTTCTAAAGTGTCTACTAATAAAATAAAAGAAATCACTAAGGTAGATCACTTAGTTCAGGTTGAGAGGCAAGAAAGCTTCTCTAACCTTGCCCTTAACACTGTAGGAATGCAGGAGGAAGAGTCTGATTGTTCATCAAAAGACACTGATGAAATTTCTATTGAACATCTTCCAACTAAAAAGAGGTATATTTATTGAGAAAAAACTAATTAACTCCCTCTTGAATCTATTTCTCCTACTATAGATCCTTATGAGCTAGATATAGGAGCCAAATTTGGATCTATTATTAGGTATGTATTTTATGAGTTTGATAAACTAGGATCTAGATCCATAGAGTTAGTCCCGTCCATAGAGTCAGCTTTATCTATTGAGTTTGTCCCATCCACAGAGTCAGTCCCATTCATAAAATCAGAGTTAGTCCCCTTAGAACCTTTGGAGTCCGAGTCTAATGAAATAATTAGAAAAAATGAAGGTAAGGTAGTGCATTCTAAGGCTAAATTAGATCTTTTAGCTTTAAGAAAGTTTGCTTTATCTTTGAAAAAATCTATAAAAATTAGAAAAAATTATAAAATAAAAGGTTCTAAGCCTTCTAAATTATCAGACCCTATAGGAAACCCTGTATCTCTATAGAGAAAGAAGGCTAATCTTCAGAAAAATCTGATAAAGTCTTATCTAAAAAATTTGATAAAGAATGTAACAGAAATTTAGTTTTACATGATCTTGTAAACAATGTTAGTAATAGGACTAACCAAATTTTTAGGAATAATCTTATGGTTCAGACTCCCAACTTAGAATTTCATTGTCCTAAACTTATCCAGCCAAAATTGCATTCGGAAGTCATTCATGATTTTACATCTGCTATGGAGTTCAATCAGAATCTTGAGGAACTTACTGAAAATCAAATAATGTTAAATCTTGATAAGGTTTATGATTTGAAAGAGACAATGGAGATAGCATCATTCCTTTTGAGACAATTGAGGAGTTGGTGGGATTACCATCTCACTGACTATCAAAAGAATGAATTACTAGATGCTATCAAAAGGGAATCTAATAGAAGCCATTACCTAGATTATTTTTTAGATTTTGTAAGTATAAATATCATACAAATATATAGAATTCATCTTAAGATAGATCTCAATATTTGTACATTTAGCATATCTTCATATCCAAATCAAAAGCTGATTTGTAGGCTACCCCCTTTATTCTCAGATTTGATCAGACCTAGTATAAAGAATGAATGCTTTGGTAGCATTGATTTTAATTGTAGAGTTCCTTATTACATTTGGATTGTTGGATCTGAACTTTTTGATGATTATTTAAGCATGCAGAGAATATTTTGAAAAATAAAATTTGATAATCTCTACTATCAAGATAGAATTCTAACAAATAATTCTTATCCTAAATCTTACAAAAAAACCAAAAAAAAGTATTTTGATAAAAGAACTAGAAAGATTCCTAAAGAAATAAGATTTACAACTCTTCTGAAAATTTATTCGAGGACTCACCCAAGAAAGGGCATTGAGGAAATCGAATATTTTATGGCAAATCAATGCCATTTTGGAGAAAAGGATTATGTAATATCTAAGGAAGAAACCTTGAGAGATATTAAATTGGAAGAATCTTTGGGCAGCTTGAATCATTCAGATTGTAAAACAAACATTTCTGAAGGATACTCTTACTTTGATGAATCTTCCAATCTTAGTGATACTTGTGATAACCCAATCCTAGTATCATTCAGAAGAGAACAATTTGATTCTCTAGAAGATCTATTTAGAGAACAAACCCTAATAGAAAATAGGATAACCTTACCTAAAAAAGAGCTAAGGTTATTAGAGGTAGTTAGGTTATTAGAGGTAGTTCCTACTAAAGAAATAGTAGAAGCTAAACCTTATTTTGTCCTAGAAGCCACTAGGAATTTTGAAGGAAAAGCTCCACTAAATGATGTAAATGTAGTATTTGAATTCTATCATGAAGAGTCTCTCTTTAACCAGCTAAGAAAAGCAGTTGAAGTAAAATACTTTAATAAATTATCTTTTATAACTAAAGACTCTAAGCAAGGAAAAAAGCAGCACAAAAAAAGAAGGAAAAATTTAAGACTAGTAGATGATCTTAAATCTTTAAATAAATTATTACAATGGATAAAATATTGGACTCCATGCAGAAAAAGATAATAAAAAGAATTAAAGGAGCTCGATGCTATTCAAAATATTGGGGGATATTAAGTTGTAATCTAATTCAGATTCTTCTACCTCATTCTCACTTCCCAATAATACATATTTATAATGAATCACATTGGAAGAATCTACTATTCTTCTTTAGGAAGATAATCAAAAATGGTCTTATAATACCTGAGACAATTATAAAATCTTTTCAAGTAAAAGATAAAATTCTTCCTTTAGAACAAGTAATGGAATTAGCTAAAAGGCTTTTAAGCAAGAATCAATTACATGAACTCCGAAGGTATCTTAACTATGCTTCAAATCTTTACAAAGACCTCATTAAAAATTACCTTCAGCAAAATATTTATATGACTCTTACCTTTAAAACTGGACTACAAACCTATTTGGATGATGTCAAAGTCTTATCACCTACCAATCTATCTTTCAAAACTCTAGATAGTGATCAAGTGAAAGAACATATCCCTCATCCCTATATTTTTGATAAAGATATCATTTTCTATTCTAAGCAAAGATGTCTTCCCTTCTCTAATTCAAAACTTTCCCTTGAAAGCTATTCTCTAATCAAAGGGATATGGCAATCATTTGCTCCTTTTCAGAAGAAAGGTTTTTGTTGGGTTCTCAAATTCCTGGTAGATTTTATGGTCAAAATAGAAAATACTTTCAAACAAATAAAAAAATATTAAAATTGCCAAGGAAAGATCAACAAAGATCTCTTCCGACTGGATCACTCTCTATGACCTTTGTGGTCTAGAAGGAAAGCCACCAATGGTTAAGCTACAAAAGCCTAACTATTGTGAATTGGCAAAAAGGGTTCTAACCTCTCCTAGGTCTTTCATAGAAAACTTCTTAGATAACCACACTTTGATCGAGGTCTATATGAAAATATCATTCTCAATCAGGAGGATGTCATCCACGTACAATACGAGGAAGACAACAGCACTCCCACTAACCTTTTTGAACATATAGGATTTCTTCTCACTCTTGATGAAACTAAATGATTTGATCACATCATTAAAACAAGCATTCCAGCTCTGAGACACTTGCTTAAGTCAACAAATGGATCTGTGTAGCTTGCAAACCTTGTAATCATCATCACTAAAAGTGAAACTAAGTGGCTATTCCATATAGATATCTTCCTTAAGACATCTATTGAGAAATGCCATTTTTATATCCATCTGCCATATTTTATAATCAAAATATGCTATGATAGTAAGTAATATATGGATAGATTTAAGCATGACCACTAGCGAGAAGGTATCTTGATAGTCAATGTCTTCATGTTGACTATATCCTTTTGCCACTAACCTAGCCTTGAATATCTCCACATTCTCATCTGCACCAATTTTTCTCTTGAGGATCTATTTAAATTCAATAGGTACAATGTCTTCATGTTGACTATATCCTTTTGCCACTAACCTAGCCTTGAATATCTCCACATTCTCATCTACACCAATCTTTCTGTTGAGGATCTATTTAAATTCAATAGGTATAATACCTTCAGGAGAATCTACCAAGGTTCAAACTTGGTTTGAGCATATCGAGTTAATTTTTGACTTCATGTTGACTATGATCGAGGTTATGCTAGTTGTACATGAGGAAGAACATGTGCAACAAGTTGATACTGAAGAAGCAACTGTACATCCTTCGGATGTAGGAGGGCAAGAATGTTGCGTGCATATTCAGCAGTTTGATCGGATGAGCATGGACTTGCTCAACATTGGGGTGGATCTTGAAGAGGATGATAAAAGTTTATTACTGCTGTGTTTGCTATATGGGAACTTTGATCCATTGGTGATGATGTTGCTGTATGGTAAGGAGACACTGGTGTATGAGAAGATCGTATCAGTGCTAAGGTCCAATGAGCTGCGGGAATGGATGACGAAGAGGAAGGCCTTTTAGGAGAGTCTCACAATTTTAGAGAGGCCAAGAAAAGGAAAGAAGAAGAGCGAGCAGAGGGACAGCAAGGGATCCAAGAGATGCTTTAAGTGTGGTGAAGTAGGACACTTTAAGTTGGAGTATCCACTTTGGAAGAAGTGCAAGAGAGGACAAAAATTAGATTCCACTGGTTCAATCACTGAGAGCGAAGATTTGGATGAAATCTTGGTCATCTCAGAGGAGTCCGTAAGGTGCGGTATATCTGAGATGGCATTAGAGCAGTCCATAGGATGCGGAGGGTCCGAAAGAGCAGCGATGGTGTTCGAGGTGCAGCTGTAGGCCTAGTAGTGCAGCCTTGGATGGTTGACCTTAACTGATTCAATGACAAAGTCAGCTTCTACAGCATCAGGAGGACCTCAATTTTAGGAGGAGCATCGGATAGATGTGACTTCATAGATGGAGAAAGATGCGGTACGAGTTCAGAGTGGAGAGGTGCAGAGGAAGGAGTTATATCCCAACACCAGTGCCGGGATTGTACAGATCCAGGTGGAGCAAATTGTGCAGGGAGACAGACATGGCTCTAAGGGGACTGTGTCAGGTGGAGGATTAGGATATGCAGCAAGTGTCGGTACAGGAATGTTGTGTGATCTCCAAGAAAGTCTTGGATAATTGATGCGACTGCCAAGCAGAAGGATATTTACAACTCCAAAGGTGGTGCAGAGAAGCAAGCCAAGATCCTCAGTAGTGGAGGTGGTCATCCTAAAGGCCTTAAAGGGAGCTCAGTAGTCGAAGAAGGATGGCAGTGGCAAGGAAAGCACAAAGAGCTGTTAGAACATGTAGGGATAGTAGGATTGTGCAAGAGGATGTTCCAAGGTGTGCCAAGGCTTAGGCACAACAAGGTGGAGATTGTAGATGGTGTGGTGCTCCCAAGCCTTTGGAGGCTATGAGAGGAGCCAGGATGTTTGCTCTAGGAAGACTAGGATAAGTGTGGTCCTAGAGCTAGGACAGGTGTGGTCCTAAGGCTAAAATAGGAGTTGTCGTATGGTGAAGGCAATATTTAGCCCTCCACGGGCTTGAGGTCCAGGTGTTGAGGATCTTGAGGGGCTTGGTTGGTGCCTCAAAGATCTGAGACATAAGGTGGAGCAAGGAACCAAAGCCAAGGGATGAAGACTATAAAGAAGGGCATTTTCTATAGGTTAGCCGGCTCAGTCAGAAACTGGATCGATTATGTCTCAAAGATTAAGCCAAACAGAAAGGTGCACGTTTGGAATTTTTGGCATGGGATGCAACTGGGTCGGCTCAGTCTAAAACTTAGTCGACCCAGTCTTAAGTTAGCCGGCTCAGTGCTAGGACTGAGCTAGACTAAGTCAGCTCAATGCACGGGAAGAGTTACACGGGAGTCTATTTAGGGCTACAGTCTGGGTTGATCTTAGGGATCTTAAGACATAGTTTAAGAGGTCTTAAGAGGGCTAACTCATGTATGGGTCGGGTTTTAGATTCAAGAGATGAGAGCATGTGAGACATAGGTGTACATGGGCTCGATGAGTGCTTTCTTGTATTGGGTTAGCATAGGAAAGTTTTTAAGCTAGGATTTATGAGGGTTCATGTACAAATCCTAGGGTATATAAACCTGAGTATTGTAACTTTTACAATGAGAGTGGAATACAATTGAGCTTTTCTCCCTAGCTCTCTTCTCTCTAGTTCCAATGCTAAAATCTGAAGGAAAAATCCTATTTTCTGGGTTAGGTTCGTTTAGATCTGATTGGATCAAGAGGGATATTTTAAAAAATTTTCTTCTTAAATCCAAATCAGATATGAGACTCTTCAGATCTGATCTTATTGATCTAATAAAATTAAATTAAATCTAATTTAATCATACCTTTGTTATGGGTAATCCTATTACCCTATGATGATCCCGATGTTTGTCTGAGGATCTAGATATAGCCACGCAAGCGCCTGGCCTCTATCGGTATCCTCTCAGGCAGGATCTGAAGATCTTTTTCTTCTCAATCTGTGCTCCAAAAATCAGATCTGGATCTGATCTTGAAGGTTTTCAAAATGGCTTTTGAAGATTAGCCGTTATCTCTTGCAGCAGTGTTGCCTTCTTCCTTTCTTGTCGCCTTTCTCTTGCTCTGATCGCACCAAACTCGAGCCCAGAAATTCTTGGATGTGGATAGGAGAGAGAGGACTTGAAGGTGGTATTGAGAGAAAGGGAGAGAAGCCTTGTGGCATGGGCAAAGGGTAGAAACCCATAATTCTAGGCGTAGACTGGGTTTTTATAGACCCTGCTGTGCCATGCAGTGCCACATTATCCTGGCCAATCATGGCCCTTTGTGCAATCAGATTTAAATCTAATTGGTGGGATGACATCATCTGATCCAATCAGATTAGAGTCCTTCATAAACCTCCTTAGGTGGCGTCAAGACTGGTCAAACAGGACTCCTTGGGGCCACCTAATTTAAAACCATGAAGCAACATGGAGTCCCATCTGTATGGGACTTTAGGCATGATCATCATGGGATGCATGCCTCCCTAGGCATGCACCCCCTCCCTTTCTGCCTTTTAGTAGGGGGACAAAGCCCCATGTTCTCTTCGATGGATGCATGACACATGGGCAGATGTCTAAGTGTCAAAGATCAACATTTGACCAAAGTCCAAAGACAAGATTTAGCAGGCGATAGAAAATAGTAGGTGTTGTTTCAAATTTATCTCATAAATTAAGACAATCCTTTTCTGACCTGGATAAGCTCCAGTCAGACCAATTAAAGATTCCTGAGTGAGCCCAAACACATTTGGCTCAGTCGAGATAAGCTTTAATGATTGTTGAAGGAGAATATTAGACTCAATCATGTGCTAGCACGATTTCCTTAAACCTAATTGAATCTTATTCAAATCAATTGAACTGGATTGGTCCAATTGATGATATCCAAATCCAAACCCTTGTTTGTGTGACCTAGTTAGGTTCAGTTCCATATGGTAATGGGATATGTTGCAATCTCGATCACTGATATCATCAAAATACCTTTCGATGGATCAAAACTTTTTTAATTCAGACAACTAGTATGATCGATCATCCAAATCATTCTAATTGCTCCCAAAATCCACCAATGACACCTAGCAACATATGGTGGCAACCCATCAGAACTAAAAATGAACCTCTCGATGCAGTTACCTATGTGATTAAGTTCCTCTATCTTGAGCCCGGATCGGATTAGGGTTAAGATGATCTCGTCAAACCCTAATTTTCGTCATATGAATTAATCATTCGATTCAAGTCTAATGTGAAAACCCTAATAGAAACTCTTTTTGTTATTTTACTCTATCAAGGCCATGGACTTATGGACTTGATTCTCATGATCATCATAGTGCTGCTCCTCATCTACCGAGGTAGATAGATCCCCTATTGGTGCAATCCAATTCCTACAATGAACATGCTACAGCTAACATACACCTCAGGATTTCGAATGGCTAGGAGATCGAGTTATGGTATAGTCAAACTATAACACCCTCAAGGTGAACTATCGATGCACCTCAAGTCAAAAAATCAGATATACCACTATAGCTTCGAGCTAGTCATCGATGAGAAGGTAGACTTCCTCATGACTGCTCGAGGTGGTCACGCTCAGTGCCCTCATTCTCTAACGAGTACCTGTACTCTCGCTCTGGTATCTCTACATCATAGACTCAAGACTCATCTATCCTAAAGAAATGATCATACACCAACCTTCTGGATCAATCACCATCCTACGGTCGAGAGCATTTTATAAGTTAATAATGAAAATTCATGTCTTAAATTTTCAACTCTTGAAAATACGAACCATCATTACCATTAACTCAAGGAGTGTATCATAGACACTTTCACATATACATTATGATAGAAAATAACCCATTTTATTATTTATAGTTAAAATTATAATTTTGCCCTTAGATGTGTATTATAAGTGTCAGCCAATTCTGGCTTCTATGGCATACATATCTAACAAACTCCCACTTGACCTAAAATCAATTGGCTACAAATCTAAGTCCCATCTTCTCAAGGTGGGTTTTGATCTTCTGCTAGCCCAACAGCTTTGTGAGTGGGTCTGCCACATTATATGCGGAGTTGACTCTCTTGACCTCGACATAACCTTTCTCGAGGTAATCATAAATGAAGTGGTATCGCCACTCGATGTGCTTGGATTTCTTGTGAGACCTCAGCTCCTTAGCAAGGGCTATGGTGCTATTATTATCACAGTACAAGGAAATGGCATCCAATGGCATCACTTGGATCTCTGCGGTGAATTTTTTGTACCAGAATGCCTCCTTCATAGCTTTTGATGCAGCAATGTATTCTACTTCTATGGTGGAATCTGCTATCACTATCTGCTTGGAACTCTTCTAACTGACAGCACCACCATTACACACAAACAGACTTTCAGATGTTGACTTTCGATTATCTATATTGAACATAAAATCCGAATCTATATACCCCTGAACTTGGAGTTCTCCATTACCAAAAATCAACAACATATCCTTAGTTCTTCTAAAGTACTTAAGGATACATTTCATAAAAGTCTAATGTTCTTTACCTGGATTTGACTGATATCTGCTCGTGACACTCACAGCATGGGCTATATCAGGTCTTGTACATAACATGGTATACATGAGACTCCCTATTGCTGAAGCATAAGGGATCTTGCTCATACGTTCAATCTCCTCAAGTGTGTTGGGATACATTTTCATGGAGAGAAGAATGCCATGTCTGAAGGGTACCAATCTCCTTTTGGAGTTTTTCATGCTAAACCTCTTTAGCACTTCCTCTATGTACATCTTCTGTGAAAGACCTAGCATCCTATTCGGTCTATCCTTATAGACTTTGATTCCTAGAATAAAGGATGCTTCTCCTAGGTCTTTCATGGAGAATTCTTTAGATAACCACATTTTAACTATGGTCAACATGGGAATATCATTTTCAATAAGGAGGATATCATCCACGTACAATACGAGGAAGACAATAGTGCTCCCACTGATCTTTTTGAAAATACATGGTTCCCCCTCATTTTTGATGAAACTAAATAATTTGATCACATCATTAAAATGAGTATTCCCGCTTTGAGATGCTTGCTTAAGTCCATATATGGACCTTTGCAGCTTGCATACTATGTAAACAGCATCACTAGATGTAAAACCTAGCAGCTGTTCCATATAGATATCTTCCTCAAGGTATCCATTTAGAAATGTCATTTTCATATCCATTTGCCATATTTCATAATAGAAATATGCTACAATAGCAAGCAATGTGCGGATGAATTTTAGAATAGCTACTGGCGAAAAGATATCCTGATAGTCAATGCCTTCATGCTGACTATAATTTTTTGCCACTAATCTAGCTTTGAATGTCTCCACATTTCCATCTACACCAATCTTTCTCTTGTAGATCCATTTACATCCAATAGGTACTATACCTTCTGGTGGATCTATCATGGTCCAAACATGGTTTGAGTGCATCAAGTCAATTTCTGACTTCATTGCCTCTAACCATTTTTTGGAGTCAATATCCGATATCATCTCATCATAGGTTTTGGGATCACCCATGAACCCCATTACTATGAGGAATATTTTCTCTACTTTCTCTAAAATAGTACCTAAGTACCTCTCAAGAGGATTAAAAATTCTTTCCAATCTATGAGGTGGAGGAGGTAGTGATTGTATTGGCTCAACCTGATCTCGTTGCTCTTGGGAGACTTTTTCCTCTAGCTTGATCTGCTTTCTAATGCCGCTATCTTGAATAAACTATTTTTCAAAAAAAATGGCATGCCGACTCACAATCACATTGTAGTCTTCTGGAATGTAGAAATAATATCCTAATGATTCTTTAGGATATCCTATAAATTGAGCTCTAAAGGATCTATAGTCTAACTTGTCCGCTTGTTGTCTTTTGACATGAGCCGGACAACCCCAAATTCTGAGATGACTCAGACTTAGTTTCTTATCATGCCATATCTTATTTAGTGTGGTAGGAACGGTTTTAGAGGAAACCCTATTAGTAAATATATAGTAGTTAACAGACTATGTTCCTAAAGAAAATCAGGAAGGTCTGTGAAGCTCATCATGAATCGGACCATATCTAATAGTGTCCGATTTCTCCATTCTGAAATTTTGTTAAGTTGAGGTGTTCTAGGTGGAGTCCATTAAGAGACTATGCCATCTTGCTTGAGATAGTCCAGGAATTTCTGACTAAGGTATTCACCTCCTCGATCTGATCGAAGAACCTTAATGGATTTTTTAGTTTACTTTTTGACTTCACGTTTGAATTATTTGAACTTTTCAAAGGCTTCAGACTTGTGTCTCATAAGATACACGTATCCATATCAAGATAAATCATCAGTAAAAATTATGAAGTAATCAAAATTGCCTCTAGCTGACACATCAAATGGGCTGCACACATCAGTATGGTCTAGGGCAAGTAGATCCGTGGCCCTCTTTCCTCATGTCCCACAAAAGGAAGCTTAGTCATTTTGCCATCAAGACATGATTCATAAATTGGATATGGCTCGGAAGTCAACGAACTCAATAGCCTAATTTTCTCCAATTTGTTTACCCCTATATGACCTAACCTTAGGTGCCATAGATACCTATCATTTGGACTATCCCTAGGTCATTTCATGGCATTCACATTTTGCTCGATATTAAAGATAGATACATTAATATGTAACTAGTAGAGACCGTTAATGAGGAAACCACTTGTAATTTTATTTAATTCATAAAGAATATTATAATGGCCCTTAAGAAAACCAATTACATAGCCTTCTTGTGCTAAACATGAAATAGAAAACAAATTTCTGCTTGTGGTAGGTACATAATAACAATCCCTAAGTACTAAATCTAATTTAGACGATAGTCGAAGAGGGTAGATTTCCACGACTATAGTAGCAACCCTTGCTCCATTTTCGATGCGTAGGATCATCTCACCATCCCTTAGCCTCATGCTATTCTCAAGATCCTGCATGAAAGTGCATAAATGAGCACTAGAACCAAAGTCAAGCAGCCAACTGAATGTAGAAGAAACCATAAGGTTAGATTCAATAACAAGCATACCTCCAGAAGGACCTGTCTCCTTCTTATTCTTTAGGGTGGCCAGGTATGTAGGGCAGTTCCGCTTTCAGTGGCCATCAATATTGCAATGGAAACATTTTTCTTTATCGGCGGCCTTCTTCTTCAGCTCTGCCTTCCTTTTCTTTTCACCTTCCATCTTCTGTCTTTTCACAAACTTCTTCTTCTTTCCAAAAGATTTTCTCTTGGAAGAAGTCCATTTCATAGCAAGTACTAAGCCTTTAGA
Source organism: Cocos nucifera (assembly GCA_006176705.1). NCBI lineage: Eukaryota > Viridiplantae > Streptophyta > Magnoliopsida > Arecales > Arecaceae > Cocos > Cocos nucifera. The sequence continues at coordinate 301,207 of QRFJ01000113.1, read as the reverse complement.
ATCTTTCATAGAAAGCTCAATCGTAACCAACATATTCATAAGATCGGCCAGAGTATTCTAAAGTTTATGCATATGGTAGTTCATGATGAACTGCCCATATGCATCAGTCAAGGATTGCAGAATTATATCATTCTATAGATCCTGATCTAACTTTACTCCGAGCTTCTCAAGCTCTTCCAAGTTCTTGATCATCATCAGATAATGATCTTGGACTAACTGTCCATTATGCATTTTAGCCTTAAACAGTCGTTTAGTGATCTGATATTTGGCTGCACGACTCTATTCACCAAACAACTCTTATAGATGAGCCAACATTTGGTGGGCAGTCTTAATATCTTCATGTTGGCGCTAAAGCTCATCAAACATCGAGCCCAACATGTAGTATCTGACCTTGTTATCTTCATCCATCTATTTGTCAAGAGACGCTCTCTATTCAGCGGACGGACGGGCTGGTAAGGTGGAGAGATCCTGATCTAATACATGAGTTAACTTCTCAAAACCTAAAATGATTTTGAAGTTTTGGAGCCAATCCTTATAATTGGGTCTAGTCACTCTATGGGTGTTCAGGATACGAGCTAGTGGGTTGGATGCAGATATTTTTTCTTTTTCCTATAAAGAGTCAAAGTTTCTAGTTTGATTTTATAATTAAGACTTGATCAATTTATTTAAAAATTTAATTTTTAAATAATTTAGCTCCCACAGTTTTCTTCGGATCCCTACATTTTCTCTATAGAGATGCAAAAATCTCCACGATTAATGATTTTTAGTGGGGGTGCAGTCCCACCAACTGACTCATCACTTCACCTAATAGTTATTGGTGATGGGTTAGCCAATGAGTGAACAACTCTTATCCAATAATTCTCTAATCATGGTGCACCCAAGCTTGGTCTCTAATTCATGAATCTCACCATACCCAAAATATTGATCCACTCCTTAGTTAAGTCAGACCCACCATTTGCATAGATTGGATTCTTAATTAGATCTCTCACCGTATCCAAAATATTGAGCCCAATCCATCTTCCAGCTTATAGCATCCAATGACTAATAGACATGGTTGCATCTTTTCAGTGCAACTGAACCACTATGACCAGTCGAGAATAATCAATCTCAGGAAGGGCCCGCATATCTACAATGGTGGTAGACCTTAGACTTAATCTTTTCTTAGGAAGATTTGATTTAGGTCTCTTTAAACTTGACTTGGCATAGCCATAACTATTATGACTAACCTAGTAGCATGGGTTAGCTTGAATTATTAGCCACCTTAGATTAAGACTGAGCCGATAAATATGGATAGGTAAGTGAGATCGGTGGAAGAAATATGCCATTAACTCGATAAGAATGCATTCGAGTCGAGTAGCTCTCAATTAAAAATCAGTCGGTTGTATCTGCCAAACTTACCTTAGACACCCAAATTATTGAGCTAGAACCAATTGGGTTACGCCTACAATCCAGACTCTAACCTCTGAGCCTAATTAGGTCTTACTTGATCGTGACTCGATCTTTGACCAGACTTAACATCCTATTAGGCTGGTCAATTTAAGCATTGGTTGATCCCATCTAACCAACTCTTGATTTCGGTTGATCAACCGCTTAGACCTAATTGAGCTACCCAAGCCCAAACCCAGTATTATTGAAATATGTCTTAGATCTAAAATTCTCCAATTTTAAATCTAAATTAATATTTCCATAAACTTAATTCTTAATTAAGTAGGGTTCATAAACAAAATATGCACAATAAATCCTAGGGTTTCAGGAATCTAGGGTTTGCAGAAAGTAAGTTTTGGGTTTCTGATTAAGGACGAATACGCAGCACCCCTACACATCCAGAGAAGACCCCATCGAATGGGAAGAAGAGAGGCCTTTAAACCCTTCTTTCATTCTTATGAACAGGACGGCCAAGAGGAATGCCTTAATCAGGAACATTTCAATACTACAAAATAATATCAGATCTATATCATATATCTCATATACAAAGTAGATCTAATCATGGCATATTTGCATACATCTCATGTATCATAATCATGCATGTTTTCAGATCTAAATTATCTCATAATAATCTAAAAATTAGATTTAAATTGATCTAATCAAATAAATTCTAATCTAGATAATTATTGTAGAACTATTCTACAACTAGTCTAGACATGCATCAATCATATCTCATATGATATTCAAAATTAAATAATTTTTATTTGTTATTTTTTCAGATGTTATTATAACACTTATAATATCAGAAAATAGTAAATAAAAAGATCTAAAATATGATTTAATTCAGATTAAAATCAAAAATATGCAAGAATATTCTATAGAACTATTCTATTCTAGAACTAGTCATCATATTTTCTAATCTTAGATCCAAATTATTTAATTTTAATTTTTTCTGATTTTAGATCTGATCACATCTTATGTGACATCTGAAAATAAATTATTTTAATTAAAAAATAAATTTAAAATTAGATCTAAACATTTAGAACATGGCTCTGATACCAGTGAAGGGAAATCCTGATTTCCCGGTCCAGGTTCGTTCAGATCTGATCAGATCAAGAGATATATTTCAAAAAAAATTTTCTTAAACCCAATCAGATCTTGATATATTTCAGATCTAATTCTTATATTTTAATAAAATAAAATTAAAAGATAAATTAAATCAAATTTAACTTACCTGATCTGGGTAATCCTATTACCCTGTTGATGATCTTGTTTGCAGCGGAAGGTTCTGGATCTTAGCCACGCAAGCGCCTGGCCTCTACTGGTATCCACTCGGGTTGGATCTAGAGATCCTCTTTTTTTCTATCATGCCTCCAAAAATTAGATCTAGATCTGATCTTGGAGGATCTTCAAAACTCTTTTTGAAGATGAGCAGTCGTCCTTTTGCAGCAGCGCAACCTTCTTACTTTTGATCGCTTTCTTTTGATCTGAATTGCACCAACCAAGGTCCAAAACTCCTTTTGGACGTGGAGAGCAAGGGGAGAAGGTGGTTTGGCATGGAGAGGGAGGGGAGAGGCTGCCTTGGGGCATGGAGAAACTATGATCTCATCATATGTCTATATTGCAATCTGAGTTGGGTATAGGGTCTTATTTATAGACTAGTGTGATCCAACTCCCTTCTTCCCAACCAATCACAACCCTTTTGAAATCAGATCAAATCTGATTGTGGGAATAGAGTCCCCTGGATTCTCCTTAGAGGGTGCCTAAGACCAGTCAAATTGGTTCTTAGAAGAACTCTAATTGGAATCCAAAAAGGAGATGGAGTCCTTGCCAACAAGGACTCCTAGGCGCCTCAACTTGGGCACAGCCTAGGGTGGGTGCGCCCTTCTCCTTGCCAGGTTCTGAGGGGGACAAACCCCACCACTCTCCAATAGGTGCATGACATGTGGTCAAAAGTCAAAGTGAATGGTCAATGTTTGACCAGTCAAAGGTAGACTTTTGACCAAAGTCAAAGAAAAGAAAAGGCAGGTGACCAAAAATGGCAGGTAGTGTCTTACAAATAAGACAACCTTTTCTGACTTGGACAAACTCCTGTCAGACCATATGAAGGCCTCTATTTGAGCACAAACTCCTTTGGCTCAGACAGGACAACTTATTTATGATAGCAAAAGAAGAACGTTAGGTTCAATCGAGTGCTAGCACACGATTTCTTGAACCTAATTGAATCTCATTCAGATCAATTGAACTAGATCATTCAATTGATGATCACCAGATTCAAACCCTTGTTTGTGTGACCCAGTTAGGTTCAGTTCTGTATGGTAATGGGATATGTCATGATCTCTATCATCGACATCATCGAAACTCCTTTCGATGGATCAGAACTCTTCTGATTCGAACAGCTAGAATGATCGATCATCTAAATCATTCTAATTGCTCCCAAAATCCACCAGTGACACCTAGCAGTATATTGTGGCAACCCATCAGAGCTGAATGCGAACCTCTTGGTGCAGCTACTTGTGATTCAGTTCTTCTATCTTGAGCCCCGATCAGATTAGGGTTAAGGTGAACTCGTCAAACCCTAGTCTCTGTCATATTGATGTAATCATTCGATTCGAGTCCAATGTGAAAATCTAAATAGAAACTCTTTCTATTATTTACTCTTTGCCATGGCCATGGGCTTCTGGACTTGAATTCTCATGATTATCATAGGGCTGCTCCTACCACCGAGGTAGATAGATCCCATCTTGATGCAATCCAGTTCCTACAATGAACATGCTATAGCCAACATACACCTCAGGGTTCCATATGGCTAGGAGATCGAGTAATGGTGTAGTCAAACTATAACACCCTCAAGGTGAACTGCCGATGCACCTCAGGTCAAAAAACCAGATACCACTACTGCAGCATCGAGTCAGTCATTGACGAGAAGGTAGACTCCCTAATGACTACTCGAGGTGGTCACGCTCAGTGCCCTCTTCTCTAAGAGTACCTGTACTCTCGCTCCGATGTCTCCACACCATAGACTTAAGACTCATCTACTAAAGAGAAGCAATTGTACACCAACCTTCTGGATCAATCACCATCCTCGTGATGATCCTATGGTCGGGAGCAATTTATGAGTTAACAATGATTATTCATGTCTTAAATTTTCAACTCTTGAAAATATGAATTATCATTACCATTAACTCAAAGGATGTATCACAGACACTAAATACACATATGTGATAGAAAATAACCCATTTATTGCTTTTAGTCAAAATTACAATTTTGCCCCTAGAAGTGTATTACAAGTGTCAGCCAATTCTGGCTTCTAGGGCACATATATCTAACAGAACGCGCAGCATTCCTACACATCATAAGAACATCCCATCGAATGGGAGGAGAGGGCCTTTAAATCCTTCTTTGTTCTTATGATCGGACGGCCAAGGGGAACGCCTTAATCAGAAACATGATGAATCTACAAAACTAGTTAGATCTATGTCATATATCATATATAAAAATTGATCTAACTTAAAAATATATTTTGCATACATCTCATGTATAATATCATGCATATTTTTAGATCTAAATTATCTAATAAATATCTAAAAAATAAAATTTAAATTTGATCATATCAAATTGAATTTATTTAAGATAACTTTGTAGATCTATTCTACAACTAGTCTAAACATGCATCAATCATATCTCATATGAACAAAATTAAATAAATTTATTTTTTAAATCTAATTATAATATTTATAATATCAAAAAATAATAAATAAATAGATCTAAAAATTATAATTAATTAAATTAAAATTATGATCATGTTAGACTACACATAGAACAATTCTATTCCTAATCTAATCATACATTTGATACATCCTAGATCTAAATTATTTAATATTTAATTTTAATTTTTTAATTTTAGATCTAATCATATCTCATGTGACATCTAAAATTATCTAATTATCATATTAAAATTGAAATAAAATCAAATCTAATGAATTTTGGAAACCTGGCTCTGATACCAGTTGAAGAAAAAATCCTATTTTTTGGGTCAGATTCGTTCAGATCTGATTGGATTGAGAGGGATATTTTAAAAAAATTTTCTCTTAGATCTAAATTAGATCTAAGACTCTTCAAATCTGATCTTATTGATCTAATAAAATAAAATAAAATCTAATTTAATCATATCTTTGTTATGGGTAACCCTTTATCCTATGATGATCTCGATGTTTGTCTGAGGTTCTGGATGTAACCATGCAAGAGTCTGGCCTCTACCGATATTCACTCGGGCAGGATCTGGAGATCTTCTCCTTCTCAATTTGTGCTTCAAAAATTAGATCTATATTTGATCTTGAAGGTCTTCAAAATGGCTTTCGAAGATCAGTCATTGTCTCTTGCAGCAGTGCTGCCTTCTTCATTTCTTGTCGCCTTTCTCTTGCTCGGATCACACCAAACTCAAGCCCAAAAATTTTTGAACATGGATAAGAGAGAGGACCTGAAGGTGGTGTGGAGAGGGAGGGAGAGAAGCCTTGTGGCATGTGCAAAGGGTAGAAACTCACAATTCTAGGTGCAGACAGGGTTTTTATAGACCCTACTGCACCATGCAGTGCCACATCATCTTGACCAATCATGGCTCTCTATGCAATCAGATCTAAATCTGATTGATGGGATGACATCATCTGATCCACTCAGATTAGATTTCCTCATAAACCTTCTTAGGTGGCGCCAAGATTGGTCAGACAGGACTCCTTGGTGCCATCTAAATTGAAACCATGAAGCAACGTGGAGTCCCATCTGTATGGGACTCTAGGCATGATCCTCATGGGGTGCATGCCTCCCTAGGCATGCACCCCCTCCCTTTCTACCTTTTAGCAGGGGGACAAAGTCCCATGTTCTCTCTTATGGGTGCATGATACATGGGCAGATGTCTAAATATCAAAGGTCAACATTTGACCAATGTCCAAAGACAAGATTTAGCAGAAGACGAAAAATGGCAGGTGTTGTCTCAAATTTATCTCATAAATTAAGACAACTCTTTTCTGACCTAGACAAGCTTCAGTCAAACTAAGTAAAGATTCTTGAGTGAGTCCAAATACATTTGGCTCAGTCGAGACAAGCTTTAATGATTGTTGAAGGAGAACATTAGGCTCAATCATGTGCTAGCATGATTTTCTTGAACCTAATTGAATCTTATTCAAATCAATTGAACTGAGTTGGTCCAATTGATGATATCCATATCTAAATTCTTGTTTGTATGACTCAGTTAGGTTTAGTTTTGTATGGTAATGGGACATGTCGCGATCTCTATCATTGACATCATCGAAACACCTTTCGATGGATCAAAACTTTTCTAATTCAGACAACTAGTATGATCGATCATCCAAATCATTCTAATTGCTTTCAAAATCCACCAGTGACACCTAGCAGCATATGGTGGCAACCCATCAGAACTAAAAATGATCCTCTTGGTGTAGTTACCTGTGTGATTATGTTCCTCTATCTTGAGCTTCGATCAAATTAGGATTAAAGTGATCTCGTCAAATCCTAATTTCTATCATATGAATTAATCATTTGATTCAAGTCTAATGTGAAGATCCTAATAGAAACTTTTTCTATTATTTCACTCTATCATGGCCATGGGCTTATGGACTTGATTCTCATGATCATCAAAGGGTTGCTCCTCATCTACCAAGGTAGATAGATTCCCTATTGGTGCAATCCAATTCCTACAATGAACATGCTATAGCCACCTCAAGATTCCGAATGGCTAGGAGATCAATTTATGGTGTAGTCAAACTATAACACCCTCAAGATGAATTATCGATGTACCTTACATCAAAGAACTAGACACACCACTGCAGCTTCAAGCCAGTCATCAATGAGAAGGTAGACTTCCTCATGATTACTCGAGGTGGTCACGCTCAGTGCCCTCGTTCTCTAACGAGTATCTGTACTCTCACTCCGGTGTCTCTACACCATAGACTTAAGACTCATCTATCCTAAAGAAGCGATCATACACCAACCTTTTGGATCAATCACCATCCTCATGATGATCCTACGGTCGAGAGCATTTTATGAGTTAATACTGAAAATTCATATCTTAAATTTTCAACTCTTGAAAATACGAACCATCATTACCATTAACTCAAGGGATGTATCACAGATACTTTCAAATATACATTGTGATAGAAAATAACCTATTTTATTATTTATAGTCAAAATTATAATTTTGCCCTTAGATGTGTATTACAAGTGTCAGCAAATTCTAGCTTCTAGGGCACACATATCTAACAAAACCTTAGACTCCATCTCTTTCTTTCTTCTTTCTTAGATTTTCTTTAGTTTGCTAGATTAACACCCAGATTCAGGTAATAGATCGGATCTATGACTGTGGCTCCGAGCCGCCGTAGGTACAATAGTTCTAATTGAATCTAATAAAAAATCCTAATTATAGTCTAATCACTAGACCTAATTTTTTCCCAAACCCTCATGTATTATGCTTAAGATTAAGATCTTAAATTCTTAATTTTAGATTTTAATCTTAATTTTAGATCATTAATTATGTGCGTTATGAACATGAGGTAGTTTAGATGTCGAAACAATTTTTAGATCTAAAAAAACAATCCTTGTTTCTCATACATAAAAATTTCAGATCCTAAACAATTTTTGGATCTAGAGTTTTGCACAAAATTAAGTTCTTTCTTTTCATGGTTCTCCTTCTTGATTTATACAAGCACCCCTTTCACCATAATCCTCTATGGTAGGATGGCCTTTACTATGATTCTTAAAGGATACTAGACTACTAGAAATTTTAATCTACATTTACACGTATCATATATGGATAGATCTCATACATCAAAATTAAAATTAGATCTAAACATGATCAAAATATATCATATATATTTATCAAAAATTAGATCTAAACATGAAAATAATTTTTAATCAAGGATCAGCATTGATGTAGGACAATCTTTCCATACCGATGTAGATCAATCTAGGTTAAGTTTTTAATCTGATTTTATTCTGATTCGAAATCAAAAAATTAATCATAAATAATCTTTTTCAGACCTAGATTAATCTTATTAAATCATATTCAAATTTAACCATGTGTATTAACAATCATGGCTCTGACACCACTATTAGATTTTGGTGAATTTCAGCATGCAGAATTTTTCATCTCATAAAATATGCAGTGAAAAGCGTAGATTAAAAACTTTGATCTAATGTATGCCCTAGATCTAATCTAGCATCACCTAAAAAGAATGTAATATGCATGTCAAACATGGATCTATGGATCTAAAAAATTGATTTATGGAATGATTTAAAAATAAACCTAGATGATCAATCAGATGCAAGCCAGATCATGAAGCTTTTCAAGTTCCATTTCAAGCCATGCATGCATCTAGCCTTTATGGTATCCACACAAGGCTGATTCAAATACGAATCTTTTCGATCACCAAGGTACTAGCCACTTTCAGATCTACTTCGTTTGAATGGATCTCAGCATAGAAGAAGACAGCGTGAACACATTCACGTAGGACCTTGAAGAACAAGCTAGAAGAGAACCATTTCTCTTCTTTTCTTTTCTTTCTTTTTCCTTTGATTTTTTTCTCCTTTTTCTCTAATTTTTCTCTCTCTTAGGCATGGAAATATTGATGTAATAAAGCCCTTAGGTGTCTAAAGGAGGGGTGCCACTTTATGGGCAAAGGGGGTGGCCCAATATGGAATGCATGCATGCCTAAGAGGAGTCCTACTCCTCTTCTAATTTCCACATATAAAAGAGAATAAAATCTAATGATTTAATTTTTAATCTTATTTTCAATCAGATAAGGATGAAATAATACCATAAGAGAGAGAGAGAGAGAGAGAGAGAGAGAGTCTTAATAGAATAGGGTGCCAACTACTGGCGCCCCTCTCTTCTCATGCATGTAGAAAGAAGAGGGCGCCGGCCCTCTCAATTCATGCACCAAAAAGGAGGAAGAATTCCTGTCAAATTGGGACTCTCTTATCCTGATCCAAATAGGTTAGGTCTTGGCCAAGTTTGGGTTCAATTTGAATCCGATTTGAAACCAAATTGAGCCCAATTCAAGTCAAACTTGAAATCTAGTTAGACTAGGTTTCTAATCCAAATCCTATTTGGATTGGGATAACCAATTCAACTCAAATTAGGTCTAAACCAACTAAAATAAATCTAATTTAATTTATTTAGGTTCTAAACCCAAACTTGATATTATCAAATTTAATTGCAAGATTTACAATTAGGTCAAAATTGCTAACACTTAATAAAATTTCTACTTGTAACTTTTACCGATTGATCCTGATTATCAATCCAATTGATAATAAGATCTTGATTCAATCAACTGACTTGGTCAAACCCTTTTGTATGTGACCCCGTAGGTTTTATTTTATCTAGTAGTGAGACTTTCAATGATCTCCATCAAAGTAATATCGAAAACTCTTTTCGATGGACTAGAACAATTTCAACTCAACCCTACAAGGATCGTTGATCTAAAAATAATCCTAGTGAGTTCTCACAATCCACCAGTGATGCTTAGCAGCATGTAGTAGTAATCCAATAGAAGAAAAAAGTCAGAACCTTTAGGTGTAGTTATTGTATGATCAAGTTCTTCTATTGAAAGTTTCAATAGAATACAGGTTGTTGGGGATAAACTTCGCTCCTGCCAAAGTCTACTTCGATGCTCAGCCTAATGCAACCAGTAGCCATGGAAGAACTTCAAGGGATGGGTCATAAGCTGAACCCCTTTAGCCGGCCAAACTCTTTGAACTCCAAGTGGCCGAGCTTTACGGTCGAGCTCCTTCGGACTCCCAACAGTCGAACTCCTAAGCAGTCGTCCGTCGGTCGGACTTCTCACCGATCGAGCTCCTACCAAACTTCTCAGTGACCAAGCCTTAGCCACGCACCTTCAGCCAGACACCTATGGGAGCCGAACTCCTTCCGAGCTTCCCCTTTAGGAGTTCGAACTCCTCCGAAATGGGCACATGTCGAAGCCCTTCAATCCTTCATTCAGCCCCGAGCGACACAGCATCAAGATAGCTGCAGCCATCACCATCAGTCTGCCACAAGCGACAGCGACCCGCTGTCAGGCGGCGATGGCTGTCACCCTCAACCTACTGCAGACGGCATCTTTCCATGAGACTGACTCCGTCGAACCTCGAGCGGCCCGCCAGCATGCGGCTATAGCTATCACCATCAACCTCCGCTATAAAAAGGACCCTCTAGATACGCTAATCTCGAATCTTTGATCTCAAAGCTCTCCTCTTCTTCTCCAAGCTTCGGAACTCATTCTCGAGCACTCCATTCCTGTTGGCTAGAGCTGACTTGATCGTCGGAGGGTCCTGCCGGAGTCACCTCGCACCAGCTTCGGATGGAACTTTATTTTGTAGGTCCCCGACGATGATCTCATCGACCTCCACTCCAGCGGATTTCGACGACGACCAGATTCTGTGTCAACAGATTGGCGCTAGAGGAAGGGCACCCCGAACCTCCGAGGTTCCCTTATTTTTAAAGGAGTGCTCGACGATGATTTCTCTCTCTCCGGAGATCTCTCTTCTTCCTCACCAGAGCCCTCTCCCAAGAAGAAAATGCCTCCTAGGAGAGCCTCGACTCGATGATCGGTGGCCTCCGCGTCCCGACCCCATCTAGATCCATCTGCCTCTGCTTCAGCCCCGGTAACTTAGGTTCCACCCATACCCATGGTAAATGTGGAGCAGTTCAACCTGCTAGTCCGATAGGTCCGTGGCCTCGTGGATGCAATGCGGGCCATGCAGTAGCCTTCGGTGGTGACTCCACCAAAAAATCCGCCATTCAGATGTCAAGAATCGACCCTAGAAAAGGGTACTCGGGCCGGTGTGCCCGCCGCCCCTGGGAAAGCGAAACAGGGAGTCGGGGATCCATGTTCGGATCATGGTTCTCCACTGGAGGAGACCTTTTCCGCTTGTAGCTGGAAGTCCCCCAAGATCTGCAACCAGGACGACGCCCTTGATCACAGACTGTGAGAGATGGATCGGCGGATCGAAGAGCTCAGCCACGTCGCCCCGACTCATCATGCCGACGTCCGCACCGATCCCCCTTTCTCCCTCCAGATAATGCAAGAGCCCATCCCACCGAACTTCAAGCTCCCTCAACTTGAAAGCTACGATGGGACCTCTGATCCGGTTGATCATCTGGAGGCCTTCTAGACCATGATGCTGCTTCACGGTGCTTCAGATGCCATGCTGTACCGAGCCTTCCCATCTACCTTAAAGGGAGTAGCAAGAAACTGGTACTCGGCATTGAAAATAAGTACGATCTTCTTTTTTGATCAGATGAGCAATCAGTTCACGGCCCACTTCATCAGCAGTCGACGACCACATCGAGGTTCGGATTCCCTGATGAACGTCAAGCAGAAGCAAGGAGAATCCATCCGGGCTTACATAACCTAGTTTAACGCCGCAGCATTGGAGGTCCGAGACTTGGACCAATCTGTTGCGATAGCCGCACTCAAGGGCGGCCTTCAGAAAAATGACTTGTTGTTCTCCCTGAAAAAAAGGTATCCTAGGGACTTCGCCGATTTGCTGGCTCGGGCTGAGAGATATGCCCATGCGGAAGAAGCCTTCAAGTTGAAGGATGAAGAAGCCTTAAGGGAGCGGCTGGCAGGCAATGGAGAGCCGAATGAAGTTCGACCGCGCTCACGGACTCCCTCCGATAGCAGGCGGGCCGAACTCCTCAAGCTCACAGAGAAATGCGAAGAAGCCCTCCTCCTAAAAGATTCCGCGACTACGCCCCCCTCAACGCTCCTCGAACTCAGATTCTCACCAAAGTTAAGAACCAACTATCAAGACTAGAAGGATTACGGTCACCCCCAAACAAGCATGATCGAAGCAAGTACTGCCTCTACCATCGCGACCATGGCCACGACACTGAGGAGTGCATCCAGCTCCGAGATGAAATTGAGGAGCTCGTTAGAAAGGGGCGGCTGGGTAAATTCATTCGACGCTAGCCTGAAGATCGGTAAAGGGCGCTGCCATGATAAGAAACGATGAGGTCGGCCACCTCACGGCATCGTCAGCATTACCCCAGGTCCCAGCGTCGAAGCCAAGAGAAGCATGCTCCAAAGTGAGGAGGCCAGCATGAGATAGAAAAGATCGTCCGCATGAAGAAGCGCGGAGGAACAATGCTACCACGATCCTGAATCACAAAGAATTCTGGAATACATTGCCAGTAACTTCCTTTCAATAAAGTTCTTCCCTTTCAATAATATACTATTTCTGGGTGCGAAAACTATGTGATGATAGGAAAAGAAGCAGTTAATAGTCGCCGTGTTAGGAACAGGAGGAGAACCTCATCCTAGCATGGGCAGGTCAAAGACCATCGACCTCGGCCAGAGATAAGATCTCTCCCGAGCGACAACCTCGACTAGAGATAAGATCTCTCCTAAGAAGCAATCTCGGCTAGAGATAAGATAAGATCTCTCCCGAGCTCCCTCGAGAAGCAACCTCGGCTAGAAATAAGATCTCTCCCGAGCGACAACCTCGACCAGAGATAAGATCTCTTCCGAGAATCAACCTCAGCCAGAGATAAGATCTCTCCCGAGAAGTGACCTCAGCTAGAGATAAGATCTCTCCCGAGAAGCGACCTCGGCTAGAGATAAGATCTCTCCCTGAGAAGCGACCTCAACCAGAGATAAGATCTCTTTCGAGAAGCGATCTCTACTAGAGATAAGATCTCTCCCGAGCGACAACCTCGGTAAGAGATAAGATCTCTCTCGAGAAGCAATCTCAACTAGAGATAAGATCTCTCTCGAGAATCAACCTCGGCCAGAGATAAGATTTCTCCCAAGAAGTGACCTCGGCCAGAGATAAGATCTCTCTCGAGCAATCGAGTCAACCTTGGCTAGAGATAAGATCTCTCCCGAGTGAAGGCCTCATTTACAAAGGATAAGATGGGAGGAGAGGCATGGACGATGGTCCGTATGTGCCCCCACAGCCCATTAGGAGCAGGAGGAGAACCTCATCCTAATGCGAGCAAAGTTGAAGGCCTCGTTCACCTTAGACGAGATGGGAGGAGACGGACGACGATCCGAAGGTGCCCCTGCAGCCCATCAGGAATAGGAGGAGAACCTCATCCTAATGCGAGCAAAGCCAAAGGCCTCGTTCATCTTAGATGAGATGGGGGAGAGGCTCAGACGACGGTCCACATATTCTCCCGCAGCCCATCGGGAATAGGAGGAGAGCCTCGTCCTAATGTGAGCAAAGTCTAAATCTAAGCTTTGAAGTCTACTGGAGATGGGATCTCCATCAACCTCGGCTAGAGCGTCCGAGCCAACCTCGGCCAGAGATAAGATCTCTTCCGAGCGACCGAGACAACCTCGGCTAGAGATAAGATCTCTTCCGAGCGATCGAGACAACCTCGACCAGAGATGAGGTCCGTGACAACCTCGGCCCACGACAACCTCGGCTAGAGATAAGTTCTCTTCCAAGTGCCCAAGCTAACCTCGGCCAGAGAAGATCTCTCCTAAGCGACCGCATCAACCTCGGCCCGAGATCAGATCTCTCCCGAGCACCCGTGTTAACCATGACTGATCTCCCCCGAGCTTTGATCTGAACCAGCATGGAGCCCAAAAGAAGACTTCGGTAGTCGCCTTTTCTGCACTCCCTTCCTTCGAGTTTCGAATCAAAAGTGGGGGGGCTATTGTTGGGGATAAACCCCGCTCCTGTCAAAGTCTAGTTCGATGCTCAGCCTAATGCAACCAGTAGCTATGGAAGAGCTTCAGGAGATAGGGCTTAAGTCGAACCCCATCAGTCGATCGAACTCCTCAGCGGTCGAGCTCTTTGAGCTCCAAGCGGCCGAGCTTTAATGAAATTCCTCAGCAGCCGAGCTCCTTCAAACTTCTAGTGATCGAACTCCTTGGTGGTCGTCCTTCGATCGAACTCCTCAAGCGACCATCCCTTCAGCCAACCGAGCTCCTTCGGACTGCCAGCGATCGAACTCCTTGGCGGTTGTCCCTCAACCGAACTCCTCAAGCGGCCATCCCTTCAGTCGATCGAGCTCCTTCAAACTCCCAATGGTCCAATTCCTCAACAGTCGTCCATCGGTCGGACTTCTCACCGACCGAGCTCCTACCGAACTTCCAAGCAACCGAGCCTTAGCCGCGCACCTCCAGCCAAATGCCTATGAAAGCCAAACTCCTTCTGAGCTTCTCCTTCAGGAGTCCAAACTCCTCCAAAATGGGCATACGTCGAAGCCCTTCAACCCTTCATTCAGTCTCGAGCGGCACAGCATCAAGATAGCTGCAGCCATCACCATCAGTCCACCGCAAGCGACAGCGACCCGCTGTCAGGCGGCGATGGCTATCACCCTCAACCCACTGCAGACGGCATCTTCCTATGAGACTGACTCCGCCGAACCTCGAACGGCCCGCCAGCACGCGGCTACAGCTGTCACCATCAAGCTCCTCTATAAAAAGGATCCTCCAGATATGCTAATCTTAAATCTCTGATCTCAAAGCTCTCCTCTTCTTCTCCAAGCTTCGAAACTCATTCTCAAGCACTCCATTCCTATTGGCCAGAGCTGACTTGATCGTCAGAGGGTCCTGCCGGAGCCACCCCCCATCGGCTTCGGATGGGACTTTGTTTTGTAGGTCCCCGACGGCAATCTCATCGGCCTCCACTCCAGCGGATTTCGACGATGACCAGATTCTGCGTCAACACAGATCATGTAAACTCATCAAACTCTAAGCATCTGACATATGCTAGACTTAATTAGCTTGAGTCCAAACATGAATCCTATGAAAACTTCTTTCTATTATCATGTTGTTGTGGCCATAGGCTTAAGAACTCAGTCCCTTAGGTTGCATTGGACTATTCCTTAGCTACTAAGACTGGTAGATCTCCTATAAGTGCACACCTTGCTCCTTCAGCAATCCTACTGCAGCCAACGGATACCACAAGGCCCTGAATAGCTAGAGACTATGTTTATGTATTGTCATATTATAGAAATCTTACTATGAGCAATCGAGGTACCGGTCAAGAAACTACTCACATAACTATAGTGTCGAGACAATCACTGACGAGAGAGTAGACATTCCAAGTGACTTCTCGTTCTTAGTTACACTCAGTACTATTGTTCTCTAACAACTACTTATACTCTTGCTCTAGTATTTCTACGCTGTAGACTCATAACTTATCTATCCAAAAGGAAAGTGATCCATACACTAATCTTATTATATCAATCATCATCCCCGTGATGTTCCAATGATCAGGAGCAATTTAGGAGTTAATCTATATTAACACATGTCTCAAATTCATAACTCTTGAGAATTTATGTCATTGTCCATTAACTCCTTGAATGATTCATAGACACATTACACATGAATGGATAGAAAAATATTTATTTTATTAATATCAATAAATCAAGTATAAAATATGACTTAGAAAAATATAATATGTTAGCCAATAATTGGCTTCCTAGGTCATATATCTAACAAAAATAGCCTATAGAATTTGAGTTGGCTCATCAACAAATCGAGCTAGCTCCATAAGATTTCGAATCGACTCAAACAAAGATGAGTCAACTTGCCAGAGAGTCCGCAAGCAAAACAGCAACTATTACAAAATTTTAGATCTTCTAAATTTTGTATAAATAATAGCAAAATAAATCATAAATCAATTTTAGATCTAATCTAAATATATTTATAATTCTATATCTAATTAAAATAATTTTAAAATTTTTTTTGTTGTTCTTCTTTATGAGATATAATCACAGCGGCACCCCTACATACCATAAGAGAAACCTATTGATTGGGCAAAAGAGGGACTTTAATCTCTACTTCCTCTTATGACTGGACGGCCATGGTGATCAACTCAATCCAAGTACATGGCTACTAAGAAGAATTCTACACTACGTATCACATATATAAGATATAATTTCAGATTTATGTATCACATATATAGGATATAATTTCAAATCTAAGCATGTATGATCATGTCAAAAGAAACCATGTTCTGATACCATTTGAAGAAAATTATAGGTGGTTTCATTCATGATTCTTAAAACTTTTTGAAATAAGAGTAGTAAAAATGGACTAGATTAAATGATTTAATCTATCATACGTTAGATCTAATCTAAAAACTACCTACACATGGATCGTATGACATGAAAACACATGTAAGATCTGAAATCAAAACAAGTATAGATCATATCAACTGAGTTTCAAAACTCGATACCTGAGCATGGGTCAAAAATTCACCATAATTGAATTCCATGGACTTGCTAGTTGCTCCTAGCCACGCAACTGTCTGACCTCTGCAGGTATCCACATGAAGCCTCTTGTCTGACCTATCTCGCTAGAGTGCTAGCTACTTGCAGAGATCCTTTAGACAACTGATTGATCTTCTTTCTTTAGATCTCTCAGATGCTCTAGAAAGTGGAGAAGGTTTTAGAAGTAAGAAGAGGTGGAGATGGAAGACTCTCGAGAACTATTTCTCTCTTTCCAAAATCCTAGATCAAACACTAGGAAACCTACGGCTAAGGAACCACATGCCTAGAAAGATCACACCCTCCCTCTCATTCTCTTGGTGGGAAATCAGATTTTTCATGGTGAAAACAATCTCAAATGCCTCATGCATGCCTACAAAATTCTCTTCTTAAGGTGGCATCCATGAGTAGTTAGGATAAGATAAGGATGTTTAGTTTGAAATCAATTCAAACTTAAACAAACTCAATACTTATCCAGGAGGGGAGAAGAGAGTGGATGACTAGAGAGTTTTTGCATGCAAATCCTCATGCTAAAATTAGATTAGCGTGAGGATAGGGCATGGGGTTTCGGGTGGTTGGCGCATGGGTTGAGTCCAATCAAAATTGGACTCTTGGTTCCTTCAATTTGGTTCCCATTCAAATCCCATTTGAACAAACCCAAAGAGATAGGTGAATCTAATCTAATTAGGTGCCTAACCAACTTAATTAAATCCCAATCCAATTAGAAATTATTAAACTTAGGTCCTGATTAAATCAAGAATTAATCTTCCTTAGCAATTAGGTTATCTTATAACCTAATCAAGTCAAACCTAATTGAATCCAATTCAGTTAGACTTGACCCAAACCTTAATGATGAATTAAATTGAGCTAATTAGCAATCTAATTGCTAATTAATCCTTTTATAATTCACTAACTATAAGTAAATTATTTTATCACAACTTTTACATAAGATTAATCTTCAATCATATTAACAATTATACCCATGAATGATTCTTAATCATTGATCAGTTATCCGATCGGATAGAAACCACTATTGTGTGTAACACCATGGGTTCAAATACTAAGCCAGTAGCATAGAAATAAATTTCTGTACTAATCAAAGTAACCATCTAGTAGTGATACTCGACATACGGATAGATCGAATTATTGCAAATCAACATTCAAGAATCATGGCATATGGTTACCATATAATTCATCCCTATTGGGGTAGCAGCTATTCTGATACCACTTGTTAAGAATCTCTAATACTGGGATATCATGGTAGAAAGAAAGAAGAAAAAAAATAAGAAAGCAACCAAGTATATGGATCAGCCCAAGGGCTAGCCTTCATAGGGTATGCAAAGCT
This sequence comes from Cocos nucifera, assembly GCA_006176705.1. NCBI lineage: Eukaryota > Viridiplantae > Streptophyta > Magnoliopsida > Arecales > Arecaceae > Cocos > Cocos nucifera. Next base: position 283,196 of record QRFJ01000113.1, on the reverse strand, counting down.
TCACTACGAGAGAGAAAACTAAACAATAGAAAAGGAACTTATCACTGAATCCTTGTACAAGAGTCTCTCAATAAGAAGCCCTAAAATTCTTATAAAAACTCTCTAAAACCTCTCAAGAAGCTTCTCAGCACATCTAGGACGTCACCAGTCTTCCAACGTAATAAATAATTTGTCAATCAGAGTTATATAGACTATAAAAACTCAAAAATAGTGTTCTAGTAGAAAATCTAGTCCTAAAATCACTCAAAATTGATTCTAGACCATCCGATTATGACCAGCTCCCTCTTGGATAGTCAAATCATGCACAATAGTCTTGATCAAGCTTGGATCAATTTTTGACCATCAGATCATGATCGGGAGCTCTCCTGATCGTCCATCGCGTAAAACAACGCTCCATCATGCGAGATCAAAGCCATATCAAATCCCAATTGTCCGATCGTGATCGACTCGAACCAAAGCCATTGGATCATGATTGGTCCATGGAAGAGTGCCGTGTATTGCATGAAATGGCCTGAAAATGGGTTGGGGGTCCATGCAGGTGCCCGTGAGCCGACGGCCCATTGTGGACCGTGCTCCACCGCATGGGCTGGGCACCCATGCTGCCTGCTTCCATGCGGCCCACGTGCCCAACCAGCCTAGTGCACAATTGGCCCAGCGCCATTGCGCACGATCGATTTTGGCTGCACTACCACCATTCGACACCGCTTGTGGGCCCCTTCGATGAGCCTGAGGGCCATCTACCCTACTCTGACCTTCTTTTGCACGTATCTTCTCCGTCTGGACTCTGTTTGAGCTATTCTTGGACTCATTGGACTCCATTCTTCTTCTTAGACCTTATTGTGGGCTTATTGTGAGAGAATTTAAGATCTTTTTCTCAACAATCTCTACCTTAACTTGATATTCAACCTCCACCTATCTCTAAGAGCTGGTGATCTATCTCGCCCCCAAGCCCTGGGGCACGCCTGCTAATCATCGATGGGCAAACATGAGAGTCGAGCCAGGCCGCTCGATCCCACCTCCATCAATTGCAGTCATCCTCCTAACTTGAGACTTGCTCGAAGTAGCCTCTTGCAGCAATAGAAACTTCACTCTGCGATGTCGCCTCTCATCCTCCCAAGTCTCCCATCTTGTGCTTGATTCCCGTCCACCTAGAGCTCCACCTCACACTAGGCTCCCTCTGGCTCCTAAAGCTCCACCTCGTACTGGGCTTCCTACCAGATAGTAATATCCTCTCATCCTCTTCTTCTCCTCCAATATCATCCTATCATCGTGCATGACCTTCAGGATTCCATCACTAGCTACTAACCTATAGCCTTTTGAATCCAGTCTACTCAATAAGATAAGATTCCTCTGAAATTAGGTATGTATCGGACATCCCCCAATCTCCTCATTGCACCATCATATGTCCTCCAACTGATCATTCCGATGCCTTTGATCACATAGCTCGATCTATTCAATAGATAAATAGTGCCCTCATTGCTCTCTAGAGAGTCAAACTACTCCTCTCTATAACAAACATAATATATGCATGTAGAATCTAAAATCTACTATTGGAAAGAAGTAGATACCTCATCAGATATCTCCAGGACATCATTCTCTGACTCATTACTAGCCATCACTATAGTAGCCCTCATTCGATCCTTAAATTATGGGCAATCCTTGACTTGATACTCATTGCACCTATCGCATTTGATCTTGCTTTGGTCCCTCATCTTGGACCTGGATCATCCTCTTTGCGATCCTCTACCACTCCGTCTACTGCCTCTTGCTCCTTCAAAAAATGTCAAAGCTATGCTGTCGCCATCTATGAGGATTTGTGATGCTCCCAAGCCTTGAGAGGCCACGGAAGGAGTTAGGGGGTTGGCTCTGGAGATTTCAAGGGCTTGGTTGGTGTTTCGAAGATCTGAGATTCAAAATGAAGCAAGGAACCAAAGTCAGAAAATCAAGACTATAGAGAGAAGATTTTCTGTAGGTTAGCCAGCTCAGTCCAAAACTGGATCAGCTAAGTCTCAATGCATAGGCTAAACAGAGAGCTGCATGTTCAGAGCTACAGGCATGGCACAGAACTGGGCTAGCTCAATGCTGAGACTGAGCTGGCTCAATGCGTGGGCAGAGTTACGCGAGGGTCTATTTTGGACTAGGGTCTGGATTGATCCTAGGGCTCTTAAGGCCTGGTTTGAGAAGTCTTAAGGGGGCTAATTCATGTATGGATCGGGTCTAGATCCAGAGAATGAGAGCATGAGAGACATGAGTGTATATGGGCTCGATGAGTGCTTTCATGTATTAGGTTAGCTGAAAAGTTTTTTGGTCGTGCCTAATGGCTATGTATAAATACACAGGTTGTATTAGGATTTCATTATGCGGTGGAATACAGACCTTTTCTCTCTCAATTCTCTCTTCTTCTCTTCTCTCTAATGTAGTTGCCCTAGATTCCTAAAGAAACCCTAGAGAGAGGGGTTGCCTCCCTCAAGCCCAAGGAGGAAGGTGCTCCAGCATAGATCTAGGTGTTGGATCTATGGTTTGCTACCCATAGAGAACATCACAAGTTTCTTCAGGTTCATGCTAAAGATCAAGGGCTTCCACAACATGGTATCAGTGCTTGTGATGTCAAGGATGATTAGCATTCGAGCGATATCATGGATCTATAATTTGATATCAGAGCTAGGTGATGCTTGGGATGTTGTAGATGGCAATATAGTATTAGAACTAAGTTTTAGAGCCTGATGGTGCATGGAAGGGAAGGAGAAGTCATATAAGGTGAAATCAAAAATCTGCATAAGGATTTCATGATATGTCTCAAATCTACCTTGTTGTTGCTGTGGTTTGGCCAACTGGGAGTAGCGGGTTGAAGGTGGAGGTTGAGAGATTTAACGAAAAAAGATTTTTCTGGGGTGGAAGAATTTGGTGCATGATTTGCTGATCTGTCTTAGTGGAAAGGTCGGGGTGTATGATGGTTATGTGATAGGCAGGGAGTGTTGGAGTGCTGTAGTAGTCCTTTCCTAAAGATGCAGGGCAAAGAGAGGCTCAGCGATGCAATAATCGAGGAAGGTATCTCAATAGAGAGCATCAGGATTTTTTAGAAAGATAGGCAGTGTAGGACTATTGAAGAGAGATTTTTCAAAGGATAATGGTCGAAGGAAGGCTAAAAAAGTGACTATACGTCCTTCGATGTTAGGAAGGTGGAGAAGTAGTCGGAGATGTATTCAGCGGTTTGATCAGAGCATGGATTTATGGAGCCTTGAGAGTGATGGAGATGGATGATCCATGGAGGTCCAATAGGTCAGGGCTGGATGGCTGTTGAGCGATGTAGAGATGAGTCAAGGAGCACTGGAGTACTACAGTAGCACTTTCCTGAAGGCACGGGACTGAGAGAGGCTCGATGGTGCAACAGCTAAGGAGTGTATCTCAGAAGAGAGTGTCAGTGGTATCTCAGGAAGATCGGGTGTAGGTCTTAGGGAGAGCCAAGGGGTCTCAAGGAGTGTCAGGAGGTCTCAAGCAGCTGGGAGTATCATGGATTAGGTTTCTTCTATAGAAGCATCAGGAAGAGTCACGGTTCAGATGGAGGACGGTTCTCCAAGCGCAACTAAAGCGATGGTTGGTGTAGGGGCAGAAGAGGAGTAGGATGGAATTTCCTATGGTTCAGTCACTGGATTCAGAAGAGTTGGATGAGCTTTTGGATTTTGGAGGTGCCCGTAGGTTGCAGAGATATCCGAGATGGCTTCAAAGGGGTCCATGGAGTGTGGAGGGTTCGAAGGGGCAGCGACAGTATTCGAGGTGCAGTGGCAGGCTCAGCAGTGCAGCATTGAGTGGTTAGCCTTGAGGGACTTCATAATTGAAGAGAAAATTTAACATGAGTTCAAAGCATCGGTGATGCACAATTCCAAGTGGAGCGGCGTATGCAGGTGGATAGGCATAGCTCTGAGGAGATTGTGTCAGGTGGTACAGCATGTGCTGGTGCAGAAATGCTGTAGGTTCTTCAGAAAAGTTTAGAGAAAGTGATGCAGCTGCTAAGTAGAAGGGATACTACAATTTTTGGATGGTGCCAAGAAGCAAGCACAGGACTTTAGTAGTGGAGGCGATCATCCCAAAGGCCTCAAGGGTGCACAACAACTGAGGAGGATTGATGGAGGTGATATTTGCATAGGTGCTATCGAGTGCACAAGGATAGTGTGATCATGCAGGAGGGCATTGCCGAGGGGTTTGCCAAGGCTTGGGAGCACCAAGATAGAGATTGTGAGGATTTATGGTGCTCCCAAGCCTTAAAAAGCCATGGGAAGAGTTAGGAGGTTGGCTCCAGGGATTCCAGGGGCTTGGTTGGTGCTTTAGAGATATGAGATTCAAGGTGAAGCAAGGAACCAAAGTTGGGGAGTCAAAATTGTAGAAAGAAAATTTTCTACAGGTTAGCCGACTCAGTCCAAAATTGGGTTAGCTAAGTCTCAGTGCATAGGCAAAATAGAGAGTTGCACATTTGGGATTGCTAGCACGGCACAGAACTAGGCCGACTCAGTTGCAAACTGAGCCGACCTAGTGGAACTTAGCCGACTCAGTGCTGAGACTGAGCCGGCTCAGTGCATAGGTAGAGTTACGCGAGGGGCTATTTTGGGCTAGGATTTGGGTTGATCCTAGGGCTCTTAAGGTCTAGTTTGAGAGGTCTTAAGGGGGATAATTCATATATGGATCAGGTCTAGATCTAGAGGATGAGATCATGGAAGACATGGGTGTACATAGGCTCGGTGAGTGCTTTCATGTATTGGGTTAGCCGGAAAGTTTTTTGGTCAGGCCTAATGGCTATGTATAAATACATAGGTTGTATTAGGATTTCATTATGTTGTGGAATATAGACCTTTTCTCCCTTAATTATTTCTTCTTCTCTTCTCTCTAGTATAGTTGCCCTAGGTTCTTGAAGAAGCCCTAGAGAGAGGGGGTGCCTCCTTCAAGCCTAAGGAGGGAGGTGCCCTAGCATAGATCTAGATGTTGGATCGATGGTTTGCTGCCCATAGAGAATGTCACAGGTTCCTTCAGGTCTGTGCTAAAAATCAAAGGCTTCCACAATATGGTATCGATGCTTGTGATGTCAAGGATGATTGTCGTTCGAGCGATATCATGGGTCTACAATTTGATATCAGAGCTAGGTGATACTTGGGATGTTGTGGATGGCAATACCATCTGAGCTCGAAGCTGAGTTCTCCCTCCTAAGAACCTCATTTTGGAGTATCACTGTAGTGACCTCGTCCATCTTGATGGTCCTTTTTTTCACTTGAAGAGCAGTCACTAAGAACTTATACGAAGGTGGAAGCAATGCAAGCAAGACCAATGCCCTGGTCTTCTCCTTAAACTTTTTACCAATGCTAAGGAGGTCGGTGAGGATCTTCTGGAAGTTGGATAGATGCTTTCGCACACTTTGGCCTTCATCCATCCATAGCTGGTAGAACTGCATCTAAAGAAATAGCATGTTGGAAAGCGACTTCACCATATATAACTCCTCAAGCTTTGACCATAGTGCTATTGGAAAATTCTCGCCAAGCACATGGATCATCACATCATCGCTAGGTACAAGCAGATCATGCTCACCTCCTATATCTGGATCCACTTTCAATCCTTCACCTCTATGGTAGTTAGCATCTCGTTGCTCAAGAGAGCATCGATCAACTCATGTTAGATGAGGACATCTTTTATCCTTGCTTGCCACAAGAAGAAATTGTCCTTCCTATCAAACCTGTTGATCTCCACCTAGATTGCACTTATCTTCTCCATATTCTTCGATCTCTATCCACTACTATAATCTACACTCTGGTACTATCTAGCTTTGATACCATTTTATTAGGATATCAGCTACTCTGATACCACTTGTCAAGGATCTAGTACTGAGATATTATGGTAGGAAGAAAGAAGAAAATAAAATAAAAAAGCAATCAAGTACATGGATTAGCTCAAGGGCTCACCTCCATGGAGCATACAAAGCTTCACTATGAGAGAGAAAATCAAACAATACAAGAGAAAATTATCACTCAATTTTTGTACAAGAGTCTCAACAAGAAGCCTCAAAACTCTTACAAAAACTTTCTAAAATCTCTTAAGATGTCTCTCAGTACCTCCGAGATGCTGCCAACTTTCCAACGTAATAAATGGTTTATCAATCGAAGTTATATTGATTCTAGAAACTCAAAAATAGTATTCCAGTAAGAAATCCAGTCCTAAATCACTCGAGATCAATCTTGGACCGTCCGATCATGACTGGCTCCCTTTTGGATTGTTGGATCATGCATAGTAGTCTTGAACAAGCTTGGATCAATTTTTGACCATCAGATCATGATCGAAAGATCTCCTGGCCGTCTGATCATGCAAAATAGTGCTCCATCATGTCGAATGAAAGTCAGATCAAATTCCAGCCATTTGATCATGATCGGCTCGAACTTGAGCTGTCAGATCATGATCAATCCATGGAATAGTGCCATGGACCATGTGAAATAGCCTAGAAATGGGTTGGAGGTCCACACGGGCACCCGTGAGCGACGGTCCATAGTGGACCATGCTCCATCATGTGGGCTGGGTGCCTATGCAGCCTGCTTCCTAGCGGCCCATGCGTACCCCCTGCATGCACTCGCATGCCCGACCTGCACAATGCATGGCTGGCCCAGCACCACCACATGCAATTGATTTGGGCTGCACCATCGCCATCCGGCAATGCCTGTGGGCCCCTCCGATGGGTCTGAGGGCCGCCTACCCTGCTCTAACCTTTTTTTACACGTATCTTCTCTGTCTAGACTCCGTTTGGACTATTCTTGGGCTCATTGGACTTCATTCATCATCCTGGACCTTGCTGTGGGTTTATTATGAGAGAAATCAAGATGCTTTTCTCAACAATCCCTTTGACCCTTAATGCCTAGGATGACTTCAGAGTTAACTGTTAACTATTAATCAGTACATCCATATTATGTCTCAACTTTATAAATTCTATGACTCCTCACAAGGATTATCTTGATCAAGATTTAACTAAATTGAAATATAGTACAGCATTATCTCATAAAATCAGGAGGGGTCAACTCCATCTTGACTCACACATAGACTTTGCAAGTATTTGATTATACTTAGAAATCTTTCATCATTATATTAGAAATACAGATTGCTCGGCATCAAAGTATAGTGAGTTGCTTGCAAGTCACCATGATGATCTCAGGTTGGAGGGATACTTATATCCATTTTCTTCATGAGCAGCTCTTGATAGCAGAATACTCTATAGTAGAGTCACGTTCAGTAAAATGTACTCCTATATTTCACTTGCATTCCATACCAGTGTCTTTAAACTCTTTGGTTACGAGGATAACCAACCCATGTGGCACACAATGACCAACATTTGATATACATTATCATCCTATTAATAACATATCATTTGGTCGTTAATAAGTTTAAGAACTATTTAATAAATCCTCCTTTATTGATTTAAAATAGTTCTAAGGACTTCATCATAAAAGGAGTTCTAGAAAGAAGATGCATGGGTTATGATGAATTGCTAAATAACTTTTATTATTTTATAATTCATATATAATTTACAAAGAGCTCAATCATCTACAGATAGATAATTGGATTTAGGACATAATTTCTAAGAGTGATGAAATATGATGAAGAGCAAATCAATAAGCAAACTAGAGAGCCAACACCACCTTCATGTTCTACTTCATTGGATGAAGATGCTTTAACACCACTAAAGAAAAGAAGCATTCAAGATTTATATGAGACTAAATCTTATCTATAACATCCCTAACCAGCAAAATGATATTTTACGAAATTTTATTCATATCAAGCATTCATGAATGTATGGCATAGTAATTCATTTATGTTATACTTGAGTATATGAACATTTATTTAAGTAGAAGTAATGAGGCATAAATTTTAATTTTTGATTAAGTAAGAAAGTGATTGAGGAATGGGATAAAAAGTGGTGGCATTAAAGTCAAATTTTGGAAGTCATTAAGCTTAGAATGAGTGATATTTTAAAGAAAGCATAAGATAAAATTTTTAGTTAAAATCCAGGGGAAGGGGTCTACTTATTTCAAGAGGGGTTGGCTCCATCTCAAAGAATAGGGAGAAGTTTTGGAAAAAATTCTAGCAGCATGAGGTGGGGTTGACTCATTTTTGGAAGTGTTGACTCGATTCTCTAGGGGTCAACCTAGGGGATGACCTATTTTGAAAAAGGCTGATCCAGTTGCCAACCTATGTCTTTGGGGTTGACTCAAGTTTCAGTGGGGTTGACTCATTTTGTGGAAAAAACTGGGAGCGGATTTTAGGCTGAATATTTTAGGTTATAATTTTAAAAGAATTTTTCATAGGATGATTGAGCAACTTGAGAACATAATAAAGAGCTGAAAATTTATCTGGGCAACACCTTACAAAAATTGGATGGATTCTTGTGGAGTGACACCTAGCAAATCTTTTCTCAGTTTATTCTTTTCCAAAGCACAAGCCACCGGTTATTCTTTAGTTTGTTCTGAGTTCTTTAGTTAAACAAAAAGGTTAGAGAAGAGAAGAGAGTTGGAGGAGGTAGTTTCTCAGCCTAAAATAAAACAAAAATTAGCTGATAAAGAGAGAATAGAGTGATAAATTGAGTTGAAAAGGAGAAGTTGTTGAAGTTGAAAAGAAAGAAACCTGTTTTGGCTGGCAATAGTATTTTAATCACTTAAGGTAAGGTTCTTAAGCTCTAAACTAGATTTGAATTAATCTTTCAAATATTATTATTAGATGAGATGTTGTAGCAAAGCAAGTTATGCAATTTAAACTAGAATTTGAAGGTGACCTTATGCCGCCTATTTTGTTGAAACTATTTAAATAAGTTAGCTATGAGTTGAAATGGTGTTAGCTGAATTTGAAACTATTTATGAGAGTGAAAATATAGTTGAATTACTAGAAATTCCTAAGTTATGTTGAAGTTTAGTTAAATCTAAGCTAAAGTAAGCAAGATAGAATGGAAATAAGTCGTTGAAAGACCAAAGAAAGAGCATAAAAGCAAAGTATGCAAAGTTATGATCATGAATCATATGGTATAAATTTAACCAATGTTTATCTATGTTGTAGGAAAAGAAAAGAATTTGAAAAGATGCTTTGAGTAAGCCAATTAGCTAGTAGCAATTTGAGGAGAGTGGTTTTTTTATCTAGCTTTGGTATTTTCTTATAATACTCACTATGAAAGTGACTATTTTAAATCAAATACAAATATATAAGTTTAGTTCCCATCATTTTTCAGTTTATATATGTATCAGCAAGCATGGAAACAAGAAATGAATCTTATTGAAATGTTACTCAAGGATATGGATATACATATAAATTTAATTTGAATGAAATTTCATGTTAATTAGTAATATTTTGATTTTGCTTTTCAGCTTTTGAAATTCAGTTTCTCAATGTTGGAAAAGTTATTTAGCATTCTTTGAGAAGAGCTACCTATGGGAGTGATCAACCTATCTAGTGTGTCCTAGTATGTACATTAGCATCTGCATTAGCATTTCATAAAGCTGGCACTAGCATAATGAAAATTTCAGCATGCCTGTGGGGGCTTATCTGCATCATATGGCATCATAACATGCTACATATTGGCTACCTTAGAAGTAGTGCTCTGGGATGTAGTTGGTAGTAGCCAAAAGAAGCTTTCATCAGCATAGAATGATTTATTATTTGGCCTTACTCTTGTTGGATATATTACAGTTTTAAAAATTTTAAAGAGTAGTTCAATGGTTTTAGTTCTAAGTGTTATATTAAATTGTAAGTTAAGCATTCCTGTTTCCCATTGTTAGATAGTTTATTCACTCACTAAGACTTAGGTCTCACCACCCCTAATTTCTATTTTTGCAGTTTGGAGCTTTATTGTTAGGTGTAGAATTTAATCTTTTGCATCTTCATCAGCGCTTCAACAGAAGAAAATTTTGTAATGTTGGTTTGTAAGAGAAGTGTATTTTTGAGATATAATATAGTTGAGATATTTAAATCAGAAATTGTTAAATGTATGTGCTTTAGTTTGTTTTGGAATCGCATGTATTAAAAGAGTGGTTCTATGAATGAAATGGATGTATAAGGTAAGGTGTATAAATTAAATCCTAAGTTTGTTTTTGTGAATTGATGAGTTAAGTTAAAATAATAGTTTTAATAGACCAAGCAATTGATTGAATTGAATGAGAATAGGTTATTAGAAGACTTCTAGTATCTTATGAAGGATGTTAATAAAGCTTAGCTATAGTTTAGAAATCTCCTTGGCCCTTGGTTAATGGTGGGGTGCAGCACCTTCATCCGATTTAGGGGTGGGGTGTAACATGTTTGGTATCAGAGCCAAGGTTAATAGATTATGTGGGCAGAAATAGAATACAATTATTTTTAGTGATCTTTTTAATTGTATTTTGTAGGAAGATGGTTCGAACAGAAGGAACCAGATCTAGGGTTTCACAGGTAGATCTTGAAACTTTTTCAAGATCTTGCAGCAAAAAATTTAAATAAATCTAAAATTTATTTAAATAATCATGTAAATATCTAGATCTCAGATCTATTATATGATTAAGATATGATATTAAATTAAAAATTAAAATTAAATAAGAAAAAAAAAGATTGATCAAATTAACCTAGATCTACACTACATCAAATGCAGGTATGAAGTTTATAGATCATATCTATTACTTGAGCAAGTTTAGACGTTCTAACTTGCTGATCCAGGCTTGAGAATGAAGTCACAAGCCACACACATATCTGGCCTCTAGGAGTCATCCACACAAGCCTACGATCTCTGATCTGAAGTTCGATGCACGAAATCAGCACAACATGCTAGTACTGTGATGATCTTTCTTCGACAGTCGATGCGATGCTCCCTTCTTCAAAATTTGGACTCTCCAAAATATGAGAAGAAAGATGAGAGTTTTCAGATCTGAGACTCTCTCAAAAAAACTCAAAAGAAAGGAGGAGAGATTAAAAATAAAACAGCCCTAGAAGAAGACTCTCTTCTTCTTCTCTTTTCTCTCACCTAGACACCTAGTTTGATGCCTATGGAACCCCCCATGCCCAAGGACCCTCTTCATTTGATTTTTGCACACTCCAAACCTTTCACAAAGCTATATTTCATAAAAAAATTAGAATAAAATTCATCCAATAAATGGAGAAAAGGAAGAGTCCAAGTTATGTCAAATTCCTAGACTAGGAATATCCAAACATTGGAAGCTTTGGGCGCCTCCTCCATAATTTTTGGCATGGACCAGTAAGGAAGGGTGCACAAGAAAGAAGATTATTTTCATAGAATAAGAGAAGAATTAATTAAAAGAGGGGGCAGCACTCAAGGAAAGATATTTTGGTCAATAAGGATTTTATCTCATAGAATCCTAAGCAAAACCAATTCCTCCTTTGACTTGGTCTTCCACCTAACTTTTAAATATGACTTAGAGGGAGAGAGGGGGTGTGGAAATTAGAAAGAAAGGGATTTTCCATGAAAAGTACCTAAAAAGTAGGTATGGAGGGCGTGGGACCAAGGTGGCGCAAGGAGATAGGGAGTCCTAGTCACACTAGGACTCCTATTTTGACTTGGTCAAACAAGATCTTTTAATCAAATAAAATCAAGATTAAACCAACTCAATTAAGTATAGCCATAATCCATTTAAGGACTTAATTAAATTAGATTAAATAAAATTTAATTCTGATTTATTTTCTAATTAAATTAGAAAATTGGGTTAATCTGAGTCCTAGTTAGACTAGGACTAGTTCTTCTTTGCACATGGCTTATCCAATAAATCAATTGAACTTGATCCAATCAAGCCCAACCCAAATCTAATTAAATTACATTTAATTAAACTTAATCTTAATCTATTGTCTTAATCAAATTAAGCTAATTAGCAATCCAATTGCTAATCGATCCTCTTGCAACACTTGCACTAGGTTAAACATCAATCGTATTGATTGTTTAACCTTAGAATGATTCTTAATCATTGATCAACCATTTGATTAGATTGTAAGCTCTAATATGTATGACCTCATAGGTTTGAACCTAAGCTGGTAGCATGGAAATAATTTTTTATATCAATCGAAGTAACCATCTAGCAATGATATCCGACGATCGGATAGGTCGAAGGTGTAGAACACCATCCTTAGAACCCATGCGAATATAGTTTCTATATAATTCATCCCCTTGACCATAATGCTCGTAGGACACATCAGAGTTCAACTATCAACTCTGATCAGGTTGTCCACATTCTATTTCAAAATACCAAATCCATCTGATGGATTATCCTGGTCAAGATTTTGCTATATTAAAATACAGTGATACATTCTTTTCCAACTCTTGGAGTGGTCAATTCCATCTTGATCACACTCTAACTTCATAAGTACTTGACTATGCCTAGAAGCCTTCCATTGTTGAATTAGAAATTCAGTTAGTCTGGTACCAAAGCACAGTGAGTTGCTTGCAAGTCACTAAGGTGATCTTAAGTCTAAGGGATACTTATACCTATATCCCATCAGAGACATTTTCGATAGTAGAATGCTCTAGAGTTGGTCATGTTCAATGATGATATACCCATACATCTCACCTGTATGCCATACCAGTGTCTCCACACACCTTGGTTAAGAGGACAATCAACCTATATGGCATATAGCGATCTATGCTCGATAAATGTTGTCGTCCTAATTAACAGTCTATCATTTGGTTATTAATAAATTTAAAGAATAATCGATAAATTCTCTATTTATCGAAACTAAATAGTCTTAAGGACTTTATCACAACAATGGAGTTCATTAGAAGATATAAACTTATGATAAAAAAAGATGCCAAAATATTTTTTATTAATTAATAAATCAATTATAATATCTTAATCATCAACAAGCTAATGTTTGGCTTTGGGACATAATTTCCAACACGAACAAGATAAGGGTTTGATGGAGATCAATTATTGGTAAGAGATAGTGGTCGAGGACAAGCAATGTTATGGAAGTTCCTGGATCGTTTGAAATAAGATTAGTACCAAAAGCAGCCTCTGATTTTAGAATAAAATATGGAAAATTGGCTATGGAGATTCCGCGCGGTTAGAGATTCATACAGACAGAAAGGGGCCCTTATTTTCAAGTAGGAAAGTCATTTTGATCCAATCCATTCTTGGAGTCTGAAAAAGACACAGGATATGTCAGTTACTTTGCACGATAAAGCGCTCTCTGAGGGCGTGGAATGTCTCATTTTTTGGTCAGAATCTCGATAGTAATGTCTATGTTAGATTCTCCAATTGAAATACGGGAAAACCCCATGAAATTTTTGATGGAAATGAAGTTTTGCAAATTCTCCCTGGAACTGGAAGATCATTTCGAGATCTTCGAGCATATTCAAGGGTTCAATGTGACTATTGTCACATTGGCAAACACAAAAGATAAGACTTTACCTTTGATAGAGGTCTAGGCCAGTGCAGATCAAGAGGAGTTGATAGAGGCAACCAACATCAAAAGATATTATCTAGTACTTCACCTTCTACTTTAAGGGCAAAGGTAGAGGCTTCACTGTTGCATGAGTATGATCACGAACCTTCATATAATGCCCCAACATCAGCACCTCCATCTCAAGTGCAAGTACCCACTTTTAGACTGCAAGAATTCATAGGTATAATTACTCGGGCTGTTATTGCTATAGTAGCTTCTGCTCTTGACTTTTAATCTTAAGGTATAGATATAGAAATAAATTATAAGAGGGCTAGAAAATTTGGGGCAACAGAATCCCAGAGTAGTTCTAATAGGGCTGCCAGTCTAGTTGCTACTTCATTAAACTAGATTCCTCAGTGTACTAATTATGGAATGTTTTACTCTGGAGAATGTAGAAAAGGATCCAGAGGATGTTATCAGTGTGGATAGATGGATCATCGGAGAAGAAATTGTCCTAATAAAGTTTTAGTTAAAAGTTTTTCATCAAAGCCTAATGTATTACTTAATGATGTATAGGCAAGTAAGGTGAGGACTAGTACTATTGGACAGGATACTATATCCGCATGACCAAATGTTGAAGCAAGAAGGATGACATGAGATGTAAGTTACCGTTAATGCAAAATCATGTATGATTTAATATTGTCTAGAATGAGTTTATGCACATTTGATTATTTAAATATGTTAATTTGAGTTTATTTAAGTGCTAGCTTAGGTTGGAAGACATGGATTCAATCATTAAAAAAAAAAATTTCAACGCATTGAAAGTTTCGAAATTTGTAAGTTGTGATCTATAATTTTAAATGAATAAAATATGGATGTTCAAAGACAAGAATGATTTCCATAAATATTTAGTATTTAGTAAGATGAATGGATTGGCATAGTGCAATGGAAGTGTGATGGAATTATTTGCAAAGCGAGTACATTGGTAATTTAGTATACATAGTGGTAATGGTAAAGCAATGGAGATGGTTGAAACATATAGAATATAAAAACCAAGTTACCATTCTTTGAAAGAAATTTGATGTATTTGATTACAGTAATATTATGGAAAGGAAAGTAAGGACATAAGTGATGATTGCAAGTATGTCAAGTGAAAGACTAGAGCTCATAGGAATAAAGCTTGGTGTAAGCTATTAAAGGGAAAGAAAGAATCAGCAGATATTAGAAAATTTGACAGTAAAAGAAAGTTTAGAATTGAGATTTATGATAAGTAAAAGAGGAAAGTTATAGTGATATAAATGTTAAGACAATTAAAATGATTTGGAAGAATGTTCAAGATTAAAGAATGACAGTCGGATTTTCATGTCTGTGTTAAGAAATTTTAATGGTTGATGTTAAAGTATTAAATGTTTGGAAACTTGTCCTCTTTAAGAGTAGTTATGAAATTTAGTAGAGCTAGTTACTTGTGAGCTAATTTGAGCACTTGCAGAAATGTAGTAAGTCTAAAGATTTGAGATCTTAAGAGTATCACTACTATTAAGATGTTAGTTATGGATTGGTATCAGAGCAATGATGATGGAATTTATTAATAGACCTTACGATTAGTAAGATGAATTTAGCAATGTCAAATTTAGAATATGAAGAGAAAACTCTACTCGGAGTGAAAGATCTAAATTTTGAGGATGAAATTTATTTAAGGGAGGAGGAATGTAACATCCCGAACCAGCAAAATAATAATTTTAAAAATTTTATTCGAATCTAGCATTAATGCATGTGTGGCATAGCAATTCATTTATAGTATACTTGAGTATATGAACTTTTATTTAAGTAGTAGTAATGAAGCATAAAATTTTATTTCTAACTAAGAAGGGAAGTGATTGAGGAATGAGATAAAAAATGATGGTATTAAAGACAAATTTTAGTAGTCATTGAGCTTAGAATGAGTGATATTTTGAAGAAAGAATGTGATAAAACTTTTAGTCAAAACCCAGGGGAACAGGTCAACTCATTTCAAGAGGAGTCGACTCCATCTCAAAGAATAGAGAGAAGTTTCAGGAAAAATTATGGCGGCATGAGGTGGCCGGGTCAACTCATTTTTGGAAGTGTCGACTCAATTCTATGGGGGTCAACCTACAAGATGACCTATTTTGAGAAAGGCTGACCCAGTTGCTAACCCGTGTCTTTATGGTCGACTCGAGTTTTAATGGGATCGACTCATTTTGTGAGAAAACCTAGAAGTGAGTTTCAGGCTGAATGTTTTAGGTTATGATTTTTAAAAAAAATTCGTGAGATGACTTGTTAGGAAATATGTCCTAAAGCCAATCATCTAAGTTATAGATGATTGTAATTAGTATATGAATTATCAATTAATAAAAGTTATTTGCCTTATTCATCATAAAGGTATAATATCTTCCTTAAATGAACTCCTTTATTATGATGAAGTCCTTAGAACCACAATCAGTCGATAAAAAAAGATTTATCAAATGGTTCTTAAAATTATTCAGGATCAAATGATAAGTTATTCATTAGGATGATAACTCATCGAGTGCAAGTCGCTGTATGTCATATACATTGATTCTCCTCATAATCAAGTGGTATAGAGATATTGGTATGGCATACAAATAAAATGTAGGAGTACATCTGCACTGAATGTGATCAATGTAGCACTCTGCTATCAAGAGTACTAGTAAAGACTTATAGATGTAAGTGTCCCTTTGACCTGATATCACCATGGTGACTTGCAAACAACTCACTGTACTTTGATGCCGAACTACCTATATTTCTACATATAGTGATGGAAGGTTTCAGGATGTAGTCAAGCACTTATAGAGTTAGTATGTGAATCAAGATGGGATTGACCACTCCTAATTAATTTCATGAGCGAATATCTCGCTGTGTTTCAATTGAGCAAAATCTTGGCCTGGGTAATCCTTATGAGCAGTCACCAGATTTGTAAATTTTAAAATATAATATGGATGAACTATTTTGAATATTGACAGTTAACTCATAGTCATCCTATGCATTAAGAGTCAAAGAAATGAATTATACGGTAACCATAGGCCAAGGAATGTTGCTTTATATATATTTGACTTATCCAGACATCAGATACCATTGCTAGATGATCATTTTGATTAGTACAGAAATTTATTCTTATGCTATCAACTTAGATTCGAACCTATGAGGTCACGTACATAAGAGATTTCTATCTGATTGAATGGTTGATCAATGATTAAGAATCATTCCAAGATCAAATCATCAATGCGATTGATGATCAATCAAGTGCAAGTATTGCAGGAGGATCTATTAGAAATTAGATTGCTAATCAATTCAATTTGATTGAGCAACTAGACTGAGATCAAGTCTAATTGAATTAAAAATAATTAGAATTAGTTTTGACTTTATTGGGCTAAGTCTAATTGGTTTATGAGATAAGCTAATTACAAGGAAGAACAATTCCCTATTTAATTAGGACTTAAGTGCACCAAATTTCTAATTAAGTTAGGATTTAAATTATATTTAAATATGATCTAATCTAATTTAAATAGGTTTCTAGTTGGGCTAGAATCACTCTTAATTGGGTTGCACTAATCCTGGTTCAAATAGGATTAAAATAGGTTTGACCTAGTCAAATTAGAGAAGTCGTAGTTGGATTGGGATTCTCCCTCCTCCCGTGTGCCATGTTCCACTAATCCTATGCCATTATTCTCTCAATATTGGCATGAGATTTCTCACACCAATAAGAGTCCCACACCTGCTTCCCTTTGTTTTGGTCAGTTGTTTGATTTGGTCAAACAAGGAATAAGAATATAGAGTTTTAAAAATTTAGAACTCCTCTTTTGGAAATTTGTTCCACACCTCTCCTTTGATTTGTGCCACCTTTTATTCCTTTCTCACACACACAATTTTGAAAGAGATGTTACTCCAAGAATTGATTTTGATGATTATAAAGCATTTGAGCAGATTACTAATGAATTTGGCTTGAAAAAAGACATTTTGTATATTAGGAGCAAAATCATAATTTTATCAAATTTTAATTTGAGTGTCTCAAGAGCAAGTATAGAATATTTTTTATCCTTTGCAGGTAGTTCTGTGATTTTTGGATACATATTCTAGGAGAAAATCAAGTTTAAAGCAAAAGGATCGACCCCTAGGTCTACCTCTATTGAAATGGGCTATTTGGCATGCTGTCTCTGTGCCAAGGGTCGACCCTAGGATCGACCTCTGCTATTTCAAAGGCCAAAAATATAGAATAGTTGATTTTCTGGATTCTATCTTAGAGGTCGACCTTGAAATCAACCCCTGTGCCAGAGGTCAACCCATGAGTCAACTCCTATGACGGAATTCTTATGCAATGGTTAGTTTTATCCCATTTTGGCAGCTTTTAATACTTTCTTTAAGATCTCCAATGGCTATAAATCTTGCCCAGGATTCTTTCCTGCATCTATTGAAGATTTAAAAGGCTATAAAAAGGAGAAAATAGAAGAGATTATTATATTCAATTCAGCCCTAAGCAAAAGTCTTCTTCAAGAAAAGAAGCCTTCATTTTAAGTTCACCAACCTCTCAAGAGCTCATTCAAGTCTCTAACAACCTTGAGGAAAATCAAAAAAGCTTCCTTCATTATTGTGAGAAGTGTTCTTAAGGTTTTATTTGCTCATTAAGGGAGCTAAACTTGTATTTGATTGTCATTAACTCTTATACTCTACTTTATTATTTTGATTCAAGTTTTAGGAGGGTTCCAAAACTTGGGAGGGTTGATCCGAGTCTTAAATTGGAGTATATTGGGTTGGCTTGTATCTAAAAAATAAGTGTACTAGCTTGAGATAGCTAGGGTCGAAGGTACCGATGCTGTATTCTGGTTAAATACGTTTAGTGGTTTTAAATTCCTAAGTAGGAGCTTGGGAAGTGGATGTAGGTGCAAGAAAAGCACCAAACCACTATAAATCTTGCTTGTTTGTGGTGTGCTTGCTATCTTTCTTTTCTTAGTTTGTTAAATTTTTTCTCTTAAATCCTTTATATTTTCATCTAATCTAAATCACTTTACACACATGACTTTCATATCATCATTCAATCTTGATATCTTTAAATTAGCTTTAAAATTTTAAAAATCTAATTCGCCCCTCCCCCCTCTTGGGTTGCATAGCTAGGCAACAAGTGGTATTAGAGCTCGATGCTCTAGCCCTACTTTGATTTAACCATCAAAAGCCAAAGATCTATAGTAACCCAAGTTAGTATTTCTCTAGCCAAGGGGAAGTCCATAAACCAACTTCCATTATTTATTGAATCAAACTGTACCTATTGGAAAGCTCGGATGAGAATATTCATACAAGTACTTGACTATGATATATAGAGTATCATAGTTAATGGACCACACACATCCACTAAGATAATTGATGTTGTGGAATCAACTAAACCCAAAAAGGAATGGGATGAGGTTGATAAGAAAATGGCTCAACTCAATACAAGAGCCATGAATGTTTTATATTGTGCTTTAGATGCTAATAAATTTAATCGCATTTCAACATGCATGTCGGCTAAGAAAATATGGGATAGGTTAGAAGTAACTCATGAAGGTACTAATCAAGTTAAGGAGTCAAAAATTAACATGTTTGTGCACAAATATGAACTTTTCAAAATAGAACATGATGAGTCAATAACTAAAATATTTACTAGATTTACAGACATTATAAATGGTCTTAAAAGTCTTGGTAAGTATTATCCTAATAGTGACCTTATGAGGAAGATTCTTAGATCTTTGTCAAGGACATGGGAGGCCAAAGTGACTGCAATCCAAGAAGCCAAAGATTTGAATGTTTTACCCTTAGAGGAGCTTCTAGGATCACTAATGGTGCATGAGCTAAGCATGAAACAACATCAAGTAGAAGATGTCAAGAAAAAGAAGATAATAGCCCTTAAATCTACCACTCAACAAGATGAGGAATCCGATAAAATGGAAGATGAAGAATAAGATGAAGAAATAGCCCTCATCACAAGCACGTTCAAGAGATTTTTAAAGAGAAAACAAGGGATGAGGAAAAGGCCACCTACCAAAGGAGAGCATATCAAGGAAAAGGATAGGGAGCAGCCCCTTATTTACTATGAATGTAAGAAGTTAGGGCACTTTAGATCTGAATGCCCTCAACTTAAAAAGATACCCAAGAAATATAAGAAAAAGGCTATGATGGCAATATAGAGTAATAGTGACGACTCAAGCTCCGAAGAGGAAGAAGCTTATGAACAACCCAACCTATGCCTTATGGCAAATGAAAATAAGGTAGGTGCTAAAATCTCAAATGAATTTATATTTAAAAAACTTCAAAAAGCCTTCTATGATTTAGTAGATGATTTAAAGAAGTTAAGAACTAAAAACAAAGAACTAAAATTAAAGAATCAAGTCTTGCTAAAAGAAAATGAAACCATCCTAAGTGAAATACTAGTCTTAACTCAAGAGAATCTAAATTTGAAATATAAAATTGACAAGCTAAAATCGATAGTTGAAAATTTTACTTTAAGTTCACATAAACTTCATATGATTCTTGAAAATCGAAAGGCTATTTATAATAAGGCCGGTCTAGGCTATAACCCCCTAAGAAAATAAAATTTTTTGAAAAATATTTTTGTTGATTCATAAAGCAATAAATTTTTAAATGTTACTTGCTTTAAATGTGGTAAACTAGGACACAAATCTTATACATATTTCTCTAACAATTTAAATATAAAGAAAATATGGGTTCCAAAAGAAACAATTGTGACTAACCTTAAAGGATCCAAAAAAACTTGGGTACCTAGAGTAAGGACTTGATTTTGCATGTAGGTGTGTCTTGCATTCAAAGGAGAAAATCGAAGATGGTATCTTGATAGCGGATGCTCAAGATACATGATCGGTGATGAGTTCCAATTCATCATGCTTGATGCTAAAAATGGAGGAATGGTCACCTTTGGAGACAATGGCAAAGGAAAGATTATCGATATAGGTAACATTGGTATCACTTTCTTCAAGTATATTGAAAATATTTTATTAGTAGATGGTTTGAAATACAATCTCTTAAGCATTAGTCAACATTGTGACAAGGGTTATAAAGTTATTTTTGAATCTTCATTATACATTGTAACTAGTCCCAATGATGATGGCATTAAGTTTGTTAGACATAGACATGGTAATATTTATATGGTAGATTTGAATAATCTTTCTATGATAAAATGTCTAGTAGCTATGAATGCCAAAATTAATGAGACTAGTTGACTTTGGCACCGTAGGCTTATACACATTAGTAAGCATTCACTTTCAAAGCTTATCAAAATTGAACTTTGAAAAAGATAAAATTTATGATGCATGCCAACTAGGAAAACAAACTAGAGTTTCATTCAAATCTAAGAACATTGTTTCAACTTCTAGGCCATTGGAACTATTGCACATGGATTTGTTTGGTCCTACAAGAACAACAAGCTTAGGTGAAAAATGTTATGATTTTGTAATTATCGATGACTACTCACGTTTTATATGAATTTTCTTTTTGGCACACAAAGATGAAACTTTTCATGTTTTCTCAAAATTTTATCAAAAAGTTATAAATGAAAAAGGATTTTCAATTCAAAGCATTCAAAGTGATCATGGAACCGAATTTGAAATTCAAGACTTTGAAAAATTTTGTGATGAATAAGGAATAAGCCATAATTTTTTAGCACCTAGGATACCCCAATAAAATAGGATGGTAAAAAGAAAAAATAGGAGTCTAGAAGAAATGAACTGTATCATGCTATGTGAAAGCAACCTCCCAAGATACTTTTGGGTGGAAGCAATTAACACGGCATGTTACATCTTAAATTGTGTCCTAATCAGATCAATTTTAAAGAAAACATCTTATGAGCTTTGGAAAGAAAGAAAATCTAACATTGCATATTTTCATGTTTTTGGTTGTCGATGTTTTATTTTGAATAATAGTAAAGAAAAACTAGGTAAATTTGATGCAAAATTCGATGAAGCTATTTTTCTTGGTTATTTCTCCTCTAGTAAAGCTTTTAGAGTTTTTAACAAAAGAACTTTCGTCATAGAGGAGTCAATACATATTGTCTTTGATAAGACTAATGATCTTCCATCAAGAAAGAATGAGGGTATTGATGATGCAGATCTCCTTATAGAAAGGATGAAAAAGATCATCCTAAAAGATTCAACAATTCAAAATGAAGAGGATCATGAAGACAAGAAAGAAAATAAAAGTAAAGGACAATGAGAACAACCTCAAGGTATAAATGATCTTCCAAAAGAATGGAGGTATGTTCACAACCATCCCAAAAAACTAATTATTGATGATCCTATATATATGGGATAAGAACTCACTCTTCACTTAGAGATGCATACAATCATTTTGCATTTGTTTCTCATTTTGAACCTAAAACCATAGATGAAGCCGAAAAAGATTATAATTGGATAAATGCAATGCAAGAGAAACTTAATCAATTTGAAAGAAATAATGTATGGACCTTAGTATCAAGAAGTAAAAGTCATCCAATAATTGATACAAAATGGATATATAGAAATAAATTAGATGAAAATGGAAATGTAATTAGGAATAAAGCAAGATTAGTTGCAAAGGGTTATAATCAAGAAGAGAGATTGATTTTGATGAGACCTTTGCACCTATTGTTAGACTAGAAGCAATTAGAATTTTACTCGCTTATGCATGCTTTATGAATTTCAAGTTATTTCAAATGGATGTTAAAAGTGCTTTTTTAAATGGATATATTATCGAAGAAGTTTATGTAGAACAACCTCTCAGTTTTAAAAATCATGCTTTTCCAAATCATGTTTTTAAATTAAACAAAGCATTATATGGTTTAAAACAAGCACCTAGGGCTTGATATGAAAGATTAAGTAAATTCTTTCTTAATAATGAATTTTTAAGAGGAAATGTAGATATAATCCTTTTCATTAAAAGGGATCATGATGATATCTTAGTAATACAAATTTATGTTGATGACATTTTTTTTGGGTATACTAATAAAACTTTATGTCAAGATTTTGCTAAGCTCATGCAGGGAAAGTTCGAGATGAGCATGATGGGTGAACTAATATTCTTCCTCGGACTTTAAATCAAACAAACAAAGGAAGGGATCTCCATCATCCAAACACAAGAGAGCTACTTAAAAAATTTGGGATGGAGGGCTCCAAAGCCATTGGCACAGCCATGAGTCCATCATGTAAGCTTGACAAGGATGAAGGAGGAAAAAGTGTTGATACAAAAGTCTATAGAGGCATAATAGGTTCTTTATTGTATTTAACTGCTAGTAAATCGGATATCATGTTTAGTGTTTATTTATGTACATGATTTCAATCTAATCCAAAATAATTATATTTAAATGCTGTAAAAAAAATATTTAAATATCTAAAAGAAACTCAATCCATAGGTTTATGGTACTCTAAGAACTCACCAATCAATTTAATTGGATATTTAGATCCAAACTTCACTAGATGTAGATTAGATAGAAAAAGCACTAATAGAACTTGCCAATTTTTAGGAGTTAACTTAATCTCTTGGTTTAGTAAGAAGCAAAATTCGATAGCATTGTCTACGATCGAGGCCAAATACATTACAGTCGGAAGTTGCTGTGCAGAAATCTTGTGGATCAAGTAACAACTTGAGAACTTTGGCATTAAACTAAATAAAACTCCCATAAGATATGATAATACTAGTGCCATAAATCTAACTAAAAATTCAATCCAACACTCTAGATCAAAACACATTGAAATAAGACATCATTTCATAAGAGAGCATGTTCAAAATAATGACATAATTCTTGATTATGTTTGTACTAAAAAATAATTGGCTGATATTTTTACTAAGACCTTGAGTGAAGATAAATTTTATGAAATTTGGAAAGAATTGAAAATTCTAGATTCTTTTGCTTAAATATCCTTCTTTTGATCCCAACTTATCTTCTACTAATATTTTTGGATCAATCCTTAAGACTTAATTTCATTGCTTTAAGTTAAAAATTATCCATTCTTCTTATCTTTTTCTTGAATATAAGAAGAAAAATTATTTTTGAACATAAAAAAAAAATCATGGATAAACAATTGTACTTTACTTGTCTCATGGATTTATTTGAGCATTCTAATGATTTTGATCATTTGATTCATTTTAAGCAACTATTTATATTTTACACATTTTGATCATATTATTATTTTTTAAAAAAATTAATTAGTATCAAGAAATTATTTTTGAACTTCAAAGAGGATTATTGATGAATATTCATGCCTTATTCAAATTGATTAATTTTAAAAAATAAATTTAAGAAAAATACTCCTTTTAAGTTTTTTGATATTGATGTCAAGCAAAATATTTCAAAGAAGCTATTAAAACCAAATATTCAAAGAGAACTTTAGATTTTAATCAATCTGTATCAGACAGCTTAACATTTGTCTTGTATTTTATTGATCTTAATATATATATATATATATATATATATATATAATAAAAGAAAAGAAGAGATGATCCCTGAAAAATTGAATATATCTTATAATTTACTTTGAATGATCTATTTAAAATCTTTAATCTTTGAAATATTTAATCTCTCTTGAATCTTTGAAGTTTAAAATAATTTTATTTAATGCATTTATTTTATTCAAAAAGGGAGAGATGTGTTTTTAATCCATTTTGTTCATAAATAGAATTTTAAAAAAAAAGGAAAAGATATTCATTCTAAATTTGTTGTATTCTTTCAAAATGGAAAAGAAAAGTTAAAAGATAAATTTATCCAATAATAATTATAATAAAAGGGAGAGAAAATATTATGTGATGGATTTTCTAGTATTTACTCTTAAAAAATAAGAAAAAAGATGTTTGTTTGTTAAATATTATGTAGTTAGCTTTGACTGAACATTCTAATTAATTTGAGTTAAGGACAATGAAGTTTGATTATTTTATGATCCTTTTAACTTAAGCCTTCATGTGATTAATCAGTTTAAATTCAATTGATTTGATTGCCAAATCATTTTTGATAACTAATTGGAGTTAAAACTAATTTAAAATATATTCTCACTCCAAATAAATTAATTTTGATACATACATCTAATTTTGAAACTCATTTAAAAATAAGAATATAATATAAAATTTTTAATGTGCCTTTAGAAATCTTTGTAAAATTAATTTTGCTCTGATACTATCTTTGTTTTGCTCAATACATTTCTAATATATATATTTTTTAAGCTTAATTGACTAAAATTTATTTAAAAAAAAAGAATGAATAATGAATTAAATGTTGTGCTTGATTCCACTATTCAAATATTTGAAAAGCTCTAATTTTCTTAAAGCTTAAAAGTACATACTTGAAAATTTGTTCAAAAAATCATATTCATTCAAAAAGGGGGAGAATCTTTGATATTTGAGTTTAAGCTAATTTTTTGTAAAGAAAGAAATTTTAAATAATAAGTTTTTAAAGGATAGCTGATTCATTTGATTTGATTCAATTTTCTAAATTTTTTATTTAATTTTTTGAATTTGATACATCTATCATTTGACTCACTCCACATCTTTAATTCCTCATCTGATTTAGATGCTTTCAGCCGTGATCTCTATCAGATCTAGTTTAGTCATCTTTGTATTAGGTTATGATCTAGTATCTCTTAGTTGTCTGTATGAGTTGTTGATCAAGTCATGGTTGATTATAATTTTTTTTTTGGATCTAACTTTTGGCATTGGTACTATTGGCTGCTTGGGTCATGGATAGTTGTATCCATGAATTTTGTATGTTTTGATGGGCTAACTCTCATGAATGTTTTTGATATCTTTAGCACTTATATGTTTTGATGACTTGATGTTATGATTTATTATATATGGAATGATAATCATTTGGAGTAAATATGTGTATATAATTATGATGATGTCTTTTGAATAATGTGAAATGTAACCTCTATGAATTGGATAAAATTCCATTACGATATGCTAAAAACACTATGTTGTATATAAGCAAATTGAAAGTTTTGTTATAAACTCTTGTTCTAATAGGAAAACATATAGAATAAATTAAGGAGAGGCTTTTTCTTTTTGAATTTTAAAATTTCTTAAGATCTTACTTGATGATGTCAAAAAGGAGTAGAGTAAATAAAATGGGGCTATAAGCAAAATTGAAGTAAAATCGACAAAAGAAATAAGTAAGTCAAACTCTCTTTTATAAATAATTTGAATGTCTAACCATAAGTAATCTTTAAAATGCTCTTTATGTAATATTTATCAAACAATCTGAATATGATATTCTGTAAGTAATGTAGGCTTCTACATGCTTTATTTTTGTTTATGCTCAAATATTTTATCATCATCAAAAAGGGAGAGATTATTATTCCAAGAATGAATTTTGATGATTACAAAGCATTTGAGGGGATTACTGATGAATTTGGCTTGGAAAAAAACTTTTTGTATTTCAGAGGCAAAATCATAATTTTATCAAATTTTTATCTGAGAGCCTCAAGAGCATGTATAGAAGATTTCTGATCCTTTGGAGGTAGTTCATGATTTTTGGATGCATATTTTGAGAGAAAATCAAGTTTGAAGCAAAAGGGTCGACACCTAGGTCTACCCCTACTGAAATGGGCTATTTGATATGCTGTCTCTATGCCAAGGGTTGACCCCAGGATCGATCTCTGCTGTTCCAAAGGCTAAAAATATAGAACAATCGATTTTTTGAATTCTATCTTAGAGGTTGACCCCTGTGCCAGAGGTCGACCCATGAGTCGACCCCTGTGACGGAAATCTTCTGCAACGACTAGTTTTATTCCATTTTGGTAGCTTTTAATGCTTTCTTTAAGATCTCCAATGGCTACAAATTTTGTTCGAGATTCTCTCCTCCACCTATTGAAGATTTAAAAGGCTATAAAAAGAAAAAAAATAGAAGAGATTATCAAATTCAATTCAATCCTAAGCAAAAGTCCTCTTCAAGAAAAGAAGCTTTCGTTTCAAGTTCACCAACCTCTCAAGAGCTCATTCAAGTCCCCAATAATCTTGAGAAAAATCAAAAAAGCTTCCTTCAATATTGTAAAAAGTATTCTTAAGATTTTATTTACTCATTAAGGGAGCTAAACTTGTATTTGATTGTCATTAACTCTTATACTCTATTTTATTATTTTGATTCAAGTTTTGGGAGGTTCTAGAACTTGGAAGGGTTGATCCGAGCCTTAAATCAGAGTATATTAGGTTGGCTTGTATTCGAAAAATAAGTATGCTAGCTTGGGATAGCTAGGGTCAGAGGTGCCGACGTTGTATTCTAGTTGAATAAGTTTAGTGATTTTGAATTTCTAGGTAGGAGCTTGGGAAGTGGATGTAGGTTCAAGGGAAGCACCGAACCACTATAAATCTTGCTTGTTTATGGTGTGCTTGCTATTTTTCTTTCCTTAGTTTGTTAAATTTTTCCTTTCAAATCTTTTATATTTTCATCTAACCAAATCGTTTTCACATACGACTTGCATATCATCATTCAATCTTGATATCTTTAAATTAGCTTTAAAATTTTAAAAATCCAATTCATCCCCCCTCCTCTCTTGGGTAGCTGGGCAATAAGAGAGCATCCTCTCATGCCACAAATTGAGGGAGGGAGCTGCTAGATATGTGTGCCCTAGAAGCCAGAATTGGCTGACACTTGTAATACACTTCTAAGGACAAAATTATAATTTTGACTATAAATAATAAAATGGATTATTTTCTATCACATATGTGTATTTAGTATCTGTGATACATCCTTTGAGTTAATGGTAATGATAATTCTTATTTTCAAGAGTTGAAAATTTAAGACAAGAATTTTTATTATTAACTCATAAAATACTCTTGATTGTAGGATCATCATGAGGATGGTGATTGATCTGAAAGGTTAGGGTATAATCGCTTCTTTGTAGTAGATGAATCTTAAGTCTATGGTGCAGAGACACTAAAGTGAGAGTACAGGTACTCGTTAGAGAACGAGGGCACTGAGCATGACCACCTCGAGTAGTCATAAGGAAGTCTACCTTCTCATCGATGACTGACTCGATGCTGCAGTTGTGTGTCTGGTTCTTTGACCTAAGGTGCATCGGCAACTCACCTTGAGGGTGTTATAGTTTGACTACACCATGACTTAGTCTCCTAGCCATTCGAAACCCTAAGGTGTATGTTGGCTATAGCATGTTCATTGTAGGAATCGGATTGCACCAAGATGGAATCTATCTACCTCGGTAGAAAAGGAGCAGCACTATGATGATCATGAGAATCAAGTCCATAAGCCCATGGCCATGGCAGAGAGTGAAATAATAGAAAGAGTTTCTATTAAGGTTTTCACATCGGACTTGAATCGAATGATTAAATCATATGATAGAAATTAGGATTTGACGAGTTCACCTTAACCCTAATCTGATCGGGGCTCAAGATAGAAGAACTTAATCATACAAGTAGCTACACTGAGAGGTTCATTTTTAATTTTGATGGGTTGCCACCATATGCTGCTAGGTATCACTGGTGGATTTTGGAAGCAATTAGAATGATTTAGATGATCGATCATTCTAAGTTGTCTGAATCAGAAGAGTTCTGATCCATCGAAAGGAGTTATGATGATGTCGATGATGGAGATCATGACATATCCTATTACCATACAGAACTGAACCTAACTAGGTTACACAAACAAGGGTTTGGATTTGGATATCATCAATTGGACTAATCTAGTTTAATTGATTTGAATAAGATTCAATTAGGTTCAAGAAAATCATGCTAGCACACGATTGAGCCTAACATTCTTCTTTTTCTATCATAAAAGTTGTCTCGACTGAGCCAAATAAGTTTATGCTCACTTAGATACCTTTACCTAGTCTGACTGGAGCTTGTCCAAGTTAGAAAAGGGTTGTCTTAATTTATGAGATAAATTTGAGACAACACCTACCATTTTCTGTCATCTGCTAATTCTTGTACTTTGACTTGGTCAAACATTGACCTTTGACCCTTGGACATCTGCCCATGTGTCATGCACTTATTGGAGAGCAAATAGAGGCTTGTCCCCTCTCTGAAAATTGGAAAGAAGGGGGCACATGCCTAGGATGGCATGCGCCCATGGATGGGATGCTGGAGTCCCATATGGATGGGACTCTAGGTTGCTTCTTAGTTTCTACTTAGGTGGCCCTTGGGTATCTACTTTGACCAGTCTTAGGCACCATCTAAGAATGAACCTATAGGTCCCTCATCTGATTGGATTAGGTGATGTCATCCTACTAATCAGATTTAGATCTGATTGTACGAAGCAACGTGATTGGTTGGGGTGATGCAGCAATGCATGGCGCAGCAGAGTCTATAAAAGGACCCTACTACGCCCACTTTTGAGAACTCCTCTTGGCCATGCTCTAAGGCTGCCCCTCTCCCTTCTCCATGCCACCATCTGGCCCTCTCTCTCCTCTTCACGCCCAAGGAAGTTAGGCCTTCAGATTAGTGTGAGTCAGGCAAGAAAAGGCTGACGAAAAAGGAAGAAGGCAACACTACTGTAGAGATGATGGGTGATCTTCAGAAGAAGTTTTGAAGATCCTCCAAATTAGATCTAGATCTAATTTTTGGAGAAAGAAAGAGAAGGAGAAGCTCTCTAGATCTAGTTCGAGTGGATACCGATAGAGGTCAGGCGCTTGTATGGCTAGATCCAGAACCTCAGGGCTATGGCAGGATAATCAATGGGTAATCAGATTACTCAGAATCAAGATAAAATTAATTTAAAATTAATTTAATTTAATTTTTTTATTTATCAGATCATAAAATTAGATCTAAAAAGTGTCAGATCTGAATAGGATCTAAGAGGAAATTTTTGAAATATGCCTCTCGATCCAATCAGATCTGAACGAACCTGACTCAAAAAATTAGGATTTCCCTTCAACTGGTATCAGAGCCAGGTTCTTATAAAATTTATTTAGATCTAGTTTAATCTGATTAATTAGTGATTTTAGATATCATATGAGATGTGATTAGATCTAAAATTAGAAAAATAAAAAATTAAAATTAATTAATCTAGATCTAATATGTATGAGATACATAACTAGACTAGGTATAGAATTATTCTATGTGTAGTCTAGTATAATCATATTTTTTATTTGATTAAATATAATTTTTAGATTTATTTATTTTTTATTTTTTAATATTATAAATATTATAATTAGATCTAAAAATAAAAAATAAATTTAATTTAATTTATTCATATGAGACAAGTTGTAGAATAGTTCTGTAAATAGGTCTAGATTAAATTTTATTTGATAAGATCAAATTTAAATTTAATTTTTTAGATGATTATGAGATAATTTAGATCTGAAAAACATGCATGCATGATATATGTGATATATGCAAAATATATTTTAATTAGATCTATTTTTTTTATATGAGATATATGCTTAGATCTAATTAGTTTTTGTAGATTAGTTGTTTTTCTGATTAAGGCATTCCCCTTGGCCGTCCGGTCATAAGAACAAAGTAGGGCTTAAAGACCCTCTCCTCCTATTCGATGGAGTGTCTTATGATGTGTCGGGGTGCTGCGCGTTCGTTCTTAATCAAAAATTGAAAAACTTACTTTCTACAAAACCCTAGATCCTAAAACCCTAGGATCTTATTTATATATTTTGTTTAAGAACCCTAACTTAATTAAGAATTAAGTTTATGAAATATCAATTAGATCCAAAATTGAGAATTTTAGATCTAAGACATATTCATAAATTTGGGTTCGGGCTTAGGTAGCTCAATTAGGTCTAGCGGTTGATCAAACCGAATCAAGAGTTGGTTAGATGGGATCAACAATGCTTAAATTGACCAGCCTAATAGGATTAAGTCTGGGTCAAGATCGAATCACGTGAGTGATCGATCAAGCTAAGACCTAAATTAGGCTCAGTGGTTAAAGTCTGGATTGTAGGCTAACCCGATTGGTTCTGGCTCAATAATTTGGTGTCTAAGGTAAGTTTGGCAGATACGACCGACTGATTTTTAATTAGGAGCTACTCGACTCAAATGCATTCTTGTCGAGTTAATGGCATGTCCCTTCCACTGATCTCACTTACCTGGCCATATTTGTTGACTCAGTTCTGATCTGAGGTGGTCAATAATCCGAGCTAACCCATGCCACTAGATTAGTCATAATGGTTATGACTATGTCAAGTCTAGTTTAATGAGACCTAAATCAAATCTTCCTAAGAAAAGATTAAGTCATGGTCTTCCACCATTGTAGATGTGCGGGTCCTTCCTGGGGTTTATTGTTCTCAACTGGTTATAGTGGCTCAGTTGCACCGAAAAGATGCAACCATGTCTATTAGGCATTGGATGCTATGGGCTGGAGGATGAATTGGGCTCAATATTTTGGATACGGTGAGAGACTCAATTAGGAATCCAGTCTATGCAAATGGTGGGTATGACTTAACTAAGGAGTGGATCAATATTTCAGACATGGTGAGATTCATGAATTAGAGACCAAGTTTGAGTATATCATGATTAGAGAATCATTGAATAAGAGTTGTTCACTCATTGGCTAATCCATCACCAATAACTATTAGGTGAGGTGATGAGTCAGTTGATGGGACCACACCACCCACTAGAAATCATAATCGTGAAGATTTTCGCATCTATACAGAGCGAGTGTAGAGATCTGAGAAAATAGTGGGAGCTAATTTATTTTAAAATAAAATCTCTAAATAAATTAGTTAAGTCTTAATTACATTATCTAACTAGAAACTTTGACTTTCTATAGGAAAATGCCTGCATCCAATCTACTAGCACGAATTCTGGACACCCATAGACTGACCGAACCAAATTACAAGGATTGGTTCCAAAACTTTAAAATCGTTTTGGGTTCCAAGAAGTTAACTCATGTATGGGACCAGGACCCTCCCACCTTACCAGCTCGTCAATTCGCTGAACAGAGAGCGTCTCTGGATAAGTGGACTGATGAAGATAATAAGGTCAGATACTACATGTTAGACTCGGTGTCTGATGAGCTTCAGCGCCAACATGAAGATATCATAACTGCTCACCAAATGTTGGCTCACCTACAGGAGATGTTTGGTGAATAGAGTCGCGCAGCCAAGTATCAAGTCACTAAATGACTGTTCAAGGCTAAGATGCATGATGGGCAGTCAGTCCAAGATCACTATCTGAGGATGATCAAGGACTTGGAAGAGCTTGAGAAGCTCGGAGTGAGGTTGACTTGATCTATAGAATGATATAATTCTGCAATCTTTGACTGATGCGTATGGGCATTTCATCATGAACTACCATATGTATAAACTTCAAAACTCCTTGGCCGAACTTATGAACATGCTGGTTACCGCTGAGCTTTCCATGAAAGGTTCTAAAGGCTCAGTGCTTGCTATGGAACGGACTTCTTCCAAGAGAAAGTCTTTTGGAAAGAAGAAAAAGTCTGCGAAAAAATACAAGATGGAAGAAGGAAAAAAGAAAAAGACAGAGCTGAAGAAGGCCACTGACAAAGAAAAGTATTTCCAAATAATGACGGCCACTGAAAGCGAAACTACCCTACATACCTAGCCACCCTAAAGAATAAGAAAGAGGCTGGTCCTTCTAGAGGTATGCTCGTAATTGAGTCTAATCTTACGATATCTTCTACATCCAGTTGGATGCTTGACTCTGGTTCTAGTGCTCATTTGGGCACTTCTATACAGGATCTTGAGGATAGCAGGAGGTTGAGGGATGGTGAGATTATTTTGTGCATCGAAAATAGAGCAAGAGTTGCTGCCATGGCCGTGGGAACATATCCTCTTCGATTACCATCTGGATTAGACTTAGTATTAAAAGACTGTTATTATGTGCCTACAGTAAGTAGGAATTTGATTTCTATTTCTTATGTTGTATTAGAAGGCTATGTAATTAGTTTTCTTAAGGACCATTGTAACATTCTTTATGAAAGAAATAAAATTGCAAATGGTTTTCTTATTAACGGTCTTTATCAGTTACATGTTGATGTATTTATTTTTAACTTCAAGCAAAATGTGAATACCATAAAATCAAAACGTTCTAGGGATAGTCCTAATGATAGATATCTATGGCACCTAAGATTAGGTCATATAGCAGAAGATAGGGTTAACAAATTGGAGAAATCTGGGCTATTAAGTCTGTTGACTTCTGAGTCACATCTAATTTGTGAATCCTATCTTCATGGCAAAATGACTAAGGTCCCTTTTGTAGGACATGAGGAAAGGGCCACGAATCTTCTTGTCCTAGTACATACAGATGTGTGTGGCCCATTCGATGTGCCGGCTAGAGGGAATTTAGTCTACTTCATAACCTTTACTAATGATTTATCAAGGTATGGGTTTGTGTATCTTATGAGACACAAGTCTGAAGCTTTTGAAAAGTTCAAAGAATTTAGACATAAAGTAGAAAAGTAAATTGGAAAACCCATTAAGGTTCTTCGATCAGATCGAGGAGGTGAATACCTTAGTTGAAAATTCCTGGACTATCTCAAAGAAAATGACATAGTCTCTCAATGGACTCCACCAGGAACACCTTAACTCAATGGGATTTTAGAACAGAGGAACCAGACCCTATTAGATATGATCCAATCCATGATGAGCTTCACAGACCTTCCTGATTTTCTTTGGGGATACTTTTTGTTAATTACAATATACTTACCGAATAGGGTTCCTTCTAAAATCATTCCTACCACACCATATGAGATATGACATTGTAAGAAACCAAGTCTGAGTCATCTCAGAATTTGGGGTTGTCCAACTCATGTTAAAAGACAACAAGCAGATAAGTTAGACTTTAGATCCTTTAGAGCTCAATTCATAGGATATGCTAAAGAGTCATTAGGATATTATTTCTACATTCCAGAAGATCACAATGTGATTGTGAGTCGACATACCATCTTTTTTGAAAAATAGTTTATTCAAGATAACGGCATTGGAAAGCAGATCAAGCTTGATGAGAAAGTCTCACAAGAGCAACAAGCTAAGGACCAAATGGAACCAAATCAGGTTAAGCCAATCCATACACTACCTCCTCCACCTCGTAGATCGAAAAGGATTTCCCGTCCCCTTGAGAGGTACTTAGGTACTACTTCAAAGGATGTAGAGAAAATGTTCCTCATAGGTAATGGGGTTCATGGTGATAATCCTAAAACCTATAACAAGGCGATATTAGACATTGACTCCGAGAAATGGTTAGAGGCAATGAAGTCAGAAATTGACTCGATGCACTTAAACCAAGTCTGGACCTTGGTAGATCCATCAGAAGGTATAGTACCTATTGGGTGTAAATGGATCTACAAGAGAAAGATTGGTGCAGATGAAAATGTGGAGACATTCAAAGTTAGATTAGTGGCAAAAGGTTATGGTCAACGCGAAGGCATTGACTATCAGGATACCTTTTCGTCAGTAGCTATGCTAAAATCCATCTGCACATTGCTTGTTGTTGCAGCCTATTTCGATTATAAAATATGATAAATGGATGTGAAAATGGCATTCTTAAATGGATATCTTGAGGAAGATATCTATATGGAATAGCCCTTAGGTTTCACATCCAGTGATGATGATCACAAAGTATGCATGTTGTAAAGGTCCATATATGGACTTAAGCAAGCATCTCAGAGCTGGAATACTCATTTTAATGATGTGATCAAAATGTTTGGTTTCATCAAAAATGTGGAGCCATGTGTCTTCAAAAAGGTTAGTGAGAGTGTTGTTGTCTTTCTCGTATTGTACATGGATGACATCCTTCTTATCGGGAATGATATTTCCATGTTGACCATAGTTAAAATATACTTATCTAAAGAATTCTCCATGAAAGACCTAGGAGAAGCATCCTTTATTCTAGGAATTAAAATCTATAGAGATAGACCGAATAGGATGCTAGGACTTTCATAAAAGATGTACATAGAGGAAGTGCTAAAGGGGTTTAGCATGAAAAACTCTAAGAGGGGTTTATTATCCTTCAAACATGGCATTCATCTTTTCAAGAAGATGTGCTCTAGCACACCTGAGGAAATAGAATGCATGAGCAAGATCCCTTATGCCTCGGCAATAGGGAGCCTCATGTATGCCATATTATATACACGACCTGATATAGCCCATGCCGTGAGTGTCATGAGCAGATATCAGTCGAATCTAGGTGAAGAACACTGGATTTTTGTGTATGTATCCTTAAGTACTTAAGAAGAACTAAGAATATATTACTGGTCTTTGGTAATGGAGAACTCCATGTTCAGGGGTATACAGACTCGAACTTTATGTCCGATGTAGATGATCGAAAGTCGACATCTGGGAGTCTATTTGTGTGCAATGGTGGAGCTATCAGTTAGAAAAGTTCCAAACAGACAGTGATAATAGATTTCACCATGGAAGTAAAATATATCGTTGCATCAGAAGCTATGAAAGAGGCATTCTAGTACAAGAAGTTTATCGTGGAGATTGGAGTGATGCCATCAGATGCCATTCCTCTATACTGCGACAACAATGGCGCCATAGCCCTTGCTAAGGAGCCGAGATCTCATCAAAAATCCAAGCACATCGAGCGGCGATACCACCTCATCCGCGATTACCTCGAGAAGGATTACGTTGAGGTCAAGAGAGTCGACTCGGCAGACAATGCGACGGACCCACTTACAAAGTCGTTGGGCCAACAGAAGATCGAAGCCCACCTTGAGAAGATGGGACTTAGATTTGTAGCCAATTAGGTTTAGGTCAAGTGAAAGTTTGTTAGATATGTGTGCTCTAGAAGCCAGAATTGGTTGATACTTGTAATACACTTCTAAGGGTAAAATTATAATTTTGACTATAAATAATAAAATGGGTTACTTTCTATCACATATGTGTATTTAGTATCTGTGATACATCCTTTGAGTTAATGGTAATGATAATTCTTATTTTCAAGAGTTGAAAATTTAAAACAAGAATTTTCATTATTAACTCCTAAAATGCTCCTGACCGTAGGATCATCATAAGGATGGTGATTGTTTCGAAAGGTTAGTGTACAATCACTTCTTTATAGTAGATGAGTCTTAAGTCTACGATGTAGAAACACCAAAGCGAGAGTATAGATACTCATTAGAAAATGAGGGTACTGAGCGTGACCACCTTGAGTAGTCATAAGGAAGTCTACCTTCTCGTCGATGACTAACTCGATGCTGCAGTGGTGTGTCTGGTTCTTTGACCTGAGGTGCATCGGTAGTTCACCTTAAGGGTGTTATAGTTTGACTACACCATGACTCGGTCTCTTAGCCATTCAGAATCCTGAGGTATATGTTGGCTATAGCATGTTCATTGTAGGAATTGGATTGCACCAAGATGGAATCTATCAATCTCGGTAGAAGAGGAGCAGCCCTATGATGATCATGAGAATCAAGTCCATAAGCCCATGGCCATAGCAGAGAGTGAAATAATAGAAAGAGTTTCTATTAAGATTTTCACATCGGACTTGAATCGAATGATTAAATCATATGATAGAAATTAGGGTTTGACGAGTTCACCTTAACCCTAATCTAATTGGAGCTCAAGATAGAAGAACTTAATCACACAAGTAGCTACACCGAGAGATTCATTTTTAGTTTTGATGGATTGCCACCATATGCTGCTAGATGTTACTAGTGGATTTTGGGAGCAATTAGAATGATTTAGATGATCGATCATTCTATGTTGTCTGAATCAGAAGAGTTTTAATCCATTAAAAGGAGTTTCGATGATGTCGATGATGGAGATCATGACATATCCCATTACAATATAGAACTGAAACTAACTGGGTCACACAAACAAAGGTTTGAATCTGGATATCATCAGTTGGACTAATCCAGTTCAATTGATTTGAATAAGATTCAATTAGGTTCAAGGAAATCGTGCTAGCACACGATTGAGCCTAACGTTCTCCTTTTTCTATTATAAAAGTTGTCTTGACTGAGCCAAATGAGTTTGTGCTCACTCAAGTACCTTTACCTGATTTGGCTGGAGCTTGTCCAAGTTAGAAAAGGATTGTCTTAATTTATGAGATAAATTTGAGACAACACCTGCCATTTTCTGTCACCTGCTAATTCTTATACTTTGACTTGATCAAACGTTGACCTTTGACCCTTGGACATCTACCCATATGTCATGCACTTATTGGAGAGTAGATAGGGGCTTGTCTCCTCTCTAAAAATTGGAAAGAAGGGGGTGCATGCCTAGGATGGTGTGCGCCTATGGATAGGGACGATGGAGTCCCATACGGATGGGACTCTAGGTTGCTTCTTGGTTTCTACTTAGGTGGCCCTTAGGTATCTACTTTGACCAATCTTAGGCGCCATCTAAGAATGAACCTCTGGGTCTCTCATCTGATTGGATCAAGTGATATCATCCCATAAATCAAATTTAGATCTGATTGCATGAAGCAACATAATTGATCGGGGTGATGCAGTACTGCATGGTGCAGCAGAGTCTATAAAAGGACCCTATCTGCACCCACTTTTGAGAACTCCTCCTCTTGGCCATGCCCTAAGGCTGCCCCCTTCCTTCTCCATGCCACCATCTGCCCCTCTCTCTCCTCTCCACGCCCAAGGAAGTTGGGCCATCATATCAGTGCGAGTCAGGCAAGAAAAGGCTGACGAAAAAGGAAGAAGGCAGCACTGCTGCAGAAATGATCGATGATCTTCAGAAGAAGTTTTGAAGATCCTCCAAATCTGATCCAGATCTAATTTTTGGAGAAAAGAAAGAGAAGGAGAAGATCTCCAGATTCAGCTCGAGTGGATAACGGTAGAGGTCAAGCGCTTGCATGGCTAGATCCAGAACCTCAAGGCTCCGACAGGATCATCAACGGGTAATCAGATTATCCAGAATCAAGGTAAAATTACTTCAAAATTAATTTAATTTTATTTTCTTATTTATCGATCATAAAACCAGATTTGAAGGTGTCAAATTTGAATAGGATCTAAGAAAAAATTTTTAAAATATATTTTTTGATCCAATCAGATCTGAACGAACCTGACTCGGAGAATTAGGATTTTCCTTCAAGGGCATCAACTCTTGGATGCCCCAAGGACTCTATCAATTAGAGTTCTGATCCTTTTATACTCCTTGATTTCCTTCCTTTATTATGGGTGGTACATTATTTAAATGGTTTTGGGCATGAGAAGAGATAATTCCATGAAAAAATTCAGAAATATAGAGAGAGGGCATGGGAAGAAAAGAGGAAAGCATCTCTTCTCATGAGGTTCTTTTAGGACAGGAATTGTTTTTGTCCTATAGAGAGAAAAGTAAGAGAAGATGGGTCTTCTCTTAGGGTTTCTCTCTAAGCCTTTTTTTCTTCTCCATGTTTTGAGGGACTATTCCATGAAAAAAATCAAAGAGAAAGGGGATTTGGGCATGGGGATGTTAGATGTCTACCCTAGAAGCCAGATTGATGGACACTTGTAATACACTTTTAAGGATAATTTTTTATTTTTGACTATAAATTAATAAATAGATTATTTTCTATCATAGTGTCTATTTAAAGTGTCTATGATACATTCTTTGAGTTAATGGTAATAATAATTCATATTTTTAAGAGTTAAAAATTTAAGAAATGAATTTTCATAATTAACTCATAAATTACTTCCGACCGTAGGATCATCACGAGGATGGTGATCGATCCAGAAGGTTAGTGTACGATCATTTTTTCTTAGGATAGATATTTCTTGAGTCTACGGTGTGGAGACACCGGAGTGAGAGTATAGATACTCGTTAGAGAATGAGGGCACTGAGCATGACTACCTCGAGCAGTCATAAGAAAGTCTACCTTCTCGTCGATGATTGACTTATTGCTATAGTGGTGTATCTGGTTCTTTGACCTGAGGTGCATCGATAGTTTACCTTGAGGGTGTTATAGTTTGACTACACCATAATTCGATCTCCTAGCCATTCAGAATCCTGAGATGTATGTTGGCTATAGCATGTTCATTGTAGGAATTGGATTGCACCAATAGAGGATCTATCTACCTCCGTAGATGAGGAGTAGTCCTATGATAATCATGAGATTGAGTCCTTAAGCCCATGGCCATGGCAGAGTGAAGATGATAGAAAGAGTTTCTATTAGGATTTCATATTGGACTCGAATCGAATGATTAATTCATATGATGGATATTGGGTTTGACGAGTTCACCTTAACCTTAATCCAATCGGGGCTCAAGATAGAAGAATCCAATCACACAGGTAGCTGCACTGAGAGGTTTGCTTTTGGTTTTGATGGGTTGCCACCATATACTGCTAGGTGTCACTAGTAGATTTTGAGAGCAATTAGAATGATTTAGATGATCGATCATTCTAATTGATGTCGATGATAGAGATCGCGACATGTCTCATTATCATATGAAACTGAACCTAACTGGATCATACAAATAAGGATTTCGGTTTGGATGTCATCAATTGGACTAATCTAGTTTAATTAATTTGGATTAGATCCAATTAGGTTCAAGAAAATTATGCTAGCACACGATTGAGCCTAACATTCTTCTTCTGTAATCATTTTGGTTCATCTCGACTGAGCCAAATTTATTTAGGCTCACTTAGGAACCTTGTCTTGGTCTGACTGGAGCTTGTCCAGATCAAAAAAGGATTATCTTAATTTATTAGATAGATTTAAGACAACACCTACCAATTTCTATCACCTGCTAATTCTTGTTTTTGACATTGGTCAATAGTTAACTCTGGACACCTGGACATGAGGCCATGTGTCATGCACCTATAAGAGAGCACCTGGGGCTCTTGTCCCCTTGCTAAAAGAGGCAAGAGAGAGGGTGCACGCCACCCTAGTCATGCCCTCCATGTGGATAAGGGATGGAGTCCCATACAAATGGGACTCTAGGATATTTTGATGGGTTTAAACACCTAGCTGCCAAAAAGTCTTGTTTATCCAGTGTTGGCACCACCTATGTAGATTTTTGAGGATCTCTCATCTGATTGGATCAGATGACATCATCCCATCAATCAGATTTAGATCTAATTAAATGAAGGCCTCTGATTGACCTAGGATTAGTGTGCCTTTTCTTTTCACCATGCCACAAGGCTGCCCTCCTTTATTACATGGCTCCCTCTGATCCTCTCTCTCTCCTCTCCATGTCTAAAGGAGTTGGGAATAGGTTCAAGTACAATCCAAGGAAGAAAGGCATCCAGATCAGAAAGAAGGCAGCACTACTGAAAGAAATGACCGCTACATCTTCAAAGAAGTTTTGAAGAACTTCAAGATCAGATCCTGATCTAATTTTGAAGGGGTGATTTAGAAGGAAAAGACCTCCAAATCCTACCCAAGTGGACATCAGTAGAGGCCAGGCACGTGCGTGGCTACTTCCGAAACCTCAGGATCAATTAGGATCATCGCAGGATAATCTGATTACCCAAAACAAAGGTATGAAATTAAATTAGATCTAATTTTTTTTTTAATTTTTAATATCAGATCTTTAGGATTAGATCCAAGATGTCTCAGATTTGATTAGGATCATAAAGAAAAATTTTTGAAATATTCCTTCAGATCTAATCAGATCTGAACGATCCTATGCCGGAAAAATAGGATTAATCCTTCAACTGGTATCAGTGCCAGGTTGGCTATTCATCAAATCTATTTTAGATCTAATTTAATTTTTAATTTATGATTTGATATTAAAAAATTTTAAATGTTAGATCAAATATGATTATATCTAAAATTAAAAAATTAAAAATTTTATGATTTAGATTTATAATGGATGAGATGCATGATTAGACTAGGAATAGGATAGTTCTATGTGTAGTCTAGTATAATCATATCATTAAATTAATTAAATATAATTTTAGATCTAATTTATTTTTATTTTTTAATGTTATAATTATTATAATCAGATCTAAAAAATAGAAAATAGAATTTTAATTTTTATTTTATTCACATGAGATATGAAAGATGCATGCTTAGACTAGTTATAGAATAGTTCTATAAAATATCTAGAATAATTTTATTTTTGATATGATCAAATTTAAAATTTTATTTTTTAGATTTAATATGTAATATTTTAGATCTAAAAGCATGCAAGTTTAATTTAGTTATGATACATGAGATGTATGCAAAACATGGATAAGTTAGATCATTAATTGTATATGTGATATATGATTTAGATCTAACTAGTTTTGTAGTAAAAATTATATTTTTGATTAAGATGTCCTCCTTGGCCATCCGATCATAAGAACAAAGTAGGGTTTAAAGATCCTCTCCTTCCGATGGAATGTTCTTATGATGTATAGGGGTGCTATGCGTTCGTTCTTAATCAAAAATCAAAACTTATTTTTTTGCAAAATCCTAGATCTTGAAACCTTAGAATTTTATTACATGTTTTATTCATGAACTCAAAACTTAATTATAAATTCAGATTATAAAATTAATTAGATCTAAAAATTATAAATTTTCAGATCTAAGACATGTTCATAAAATTGGGTCCAGGCTTGGATAGCTCAATTAGGTCTAGCGGTTGATCCAATCGAATCAAGAGTTGGTTAGGCGGGATCAAATAAAATTTAGTTTTGACCAGCCTAATAGGATTAAGTCTGGGTCAAGATCGAATCACATTGAGATGAGACTCGATCAAGTCAAGACCTAATTTGGCTCCACGATTCGAGCTTGGATTACCCAATTGGTTTTGATTCGATAATTTAGTGTCTAAGGTAAGTCTGACAGATACGATCGATTAATTTTTAATTAGAAGCTACTCGACCTAAATGCATTCTTGTCGAGTTAATGGCATATCCCTTCCACCGATCTCACTTACCTGGCCATTTATGTCGACCCAGTTTTAATTTGAGACATAATTGTTATGACTAAGTCAAGTCAAGTTTAAAGAGACCTAAATTAAATTTTTTTAAAAAAATATTAAGTCTAAGATCTTCCACCATTGTAAATGTGTGGGCCCTTCTCAGTGTTGATTGTTCTCGACTGGATATAGTGATTCAGTTGCACCAAAAAAATACAACCATGTCTATTAGGCATTGGATGCTACGGGTTGGAGGATGGGTTGGGCTCAATATTTTAGATATGATGAGGGATCCAATCAGAAATCTAATTCATCCAAATGGTGGGTCTGACTTAACTAAGGAGTGGATCAATTGTTAGATATGTGTGCCCTAGAAGCTAGAATTGGCTGACACTTATAATACACTTCTAGGGGCAAAATTATAATTTTAACTATAAATAATAAAATGGATTATTTTCTATCACATATGTGTATTTTGTGTCTATGATACATCCTTTGAGTTAATGGTAATGATAATTCTTATTTTCAAGAGTTGAAAATTTAAGACAAGAATTTTCATTATTAACTCATAAAATGCTCCTGACCATAGGATCATCATGAGGATGGTGATTGATTCGGAAGGTTAGTGTACAATCACTTCTTTATAGTAGATGAGTCTTGAGTCTATGGTGTAGAGACACCAAAGTGAGAGTACAGGTACTCGTTAGAGAATGAGGGCACTGAGCGTGACCACCTCGAGTAGTCATAAGGAAGTCTATCTTCTCGTCGATGACTGACTTGAAGCTGCAGTGGTGTGTCTGGTTCTTTGACCTGAGGTGCATCGGTAGTTCACCTTGAGGGTGTTATAGTTTGACTACATCATGACTCGATCTCTTAGCCATTCAAAATCCTGAGGTGTATGTTGGCTATAGCATGTTCATTGTAGGAATTGGATTGCACCAAGATGGAATCTATCTACCTCGGTGGATGAGGAGCAGCCCTATGATGATCATGAGAATCAAGTCCATAAGCCCATGGCCATAGCAGAGAGTGAAATAATAGAAAGAGTTTCTATTAAGGTTTTCACATCAGACTTGAATCGAATGATTAAATCATATGATAGAAATTAGGGTTTGACGAGTTCACCTTAACCCTAATCTGATCGGGGCTCAAGATAGAAGAACTTAATCACACAAGTAGCTGCACCGAGAGGTTCATCTTCAGTTTTGATGGATTGCCACCGTATACTATTAGGTGTCACTAGTGGATTTTGGGAACAATTAGAATGATTTAGATGATCGATCATTCTAAGTTGTCTGAATCAGAAGAGTTCTGATCCATCGAAAGGAGTTTTGATGATGTTGATGATAGAGATCACTACATGTCCCATTACCATACAGAACTAAATCTAACTGGGTCACACAAATAAGGGTTTGGATCTAGATATCATCAATTGGACTAGTCCAGTTCAATTGATTTGAATTAGATTCAATAAGGTTCAAGGAAATCGTGCAAGCATATGATTGAACCTAACATTCTCCTTTTACTATCATTAAAAGTTGTCTCTACTGAGCCAAATGAGTTTGTGCTCACTCAGGTACCTTTACCTGGTCTAACTAGAGCTTGTCCAGGTCAGAAAAGAATTTTTTTAATTTATGAAATAAATTTAAGACAACACCTATCATTTTTCATCACCTGCTAATTCTTATCCTTTGACTTTGGTCAAATGTTGACCTTTGACCCTTGGACATCGCCCATGTGTCATGCACTTATTGGAGAGTAGATAGGGGCTTGTCCCCTCCCTAGAAATTGGAAAGAAAGGGGTGCACACCTAGGATGGCATGCACCCATGGATAGGGACGCCTGGAGTTTCATACAGATGGGACTCCAGGTTGCTTCTTGGATTCAAACTAGGTGACCCTCACCTATAGACTTTGACCGATCTTAGGTGCCGCCTTAGGATGAATCTATGGGTTTCTCATCTGATTAGATTAGGTGATGTCATCCCATCAATCGGATTTAGATCTGATTGAATGAAGCAACATGATTGGCCGGGATGATGTGGCACTGCATGGTGCAGCAGGGCCTATATAAAGACCTGTCTACATCCACTTTTATATTGACTTCTCTCCTAGCCACGCCCCAAGGCTGCCCCTTTCCCACCTCCATAGCACCTTTCTGATCCTCTCTTTCCTCTCCATGCCCAAGAAAGTTGGGCCTTCAGATTAGTGCAATTCAAGCAAGAAAAGGCTGACGAGAAAGGAAGAAGGCAGCACTGCTGTAGAGACGACAACAGATCTT
Organism: Cocos nucifera; assembly: GCA_006176705.1. Lineage (NCBI taxonomy): Eukaryota > Viridiplantae > Streptophyta > Magnoliopsida > Arecales > Arecaceae > Cocos > Cocos nucifera. The sequence goes on along the minus strand of QRFJ01000113.1, from coordinate 239,863 downwards.
CGAAAGGAGTTTCGAAGATCCTCCAAATTAGATCCAGATCTAATTTTTGGAGATGAGATAAAGAAGGAGAAGATCTCCAGATCCAGCCCGAGTGGATACCGGTAGAGGCCAGGTGCTTGCATGGCTAGATCCAGAACCTCAGGCAATCAGCAGATCATCAACGGATAATTAGATTACCCAGAATCAAGGTAAAATTAATTTAGATTTAATTTAATTTAATTTTCTTGATTATCAAATTATAAAATTAGATCTGAGAAATGTCAGATCTGATTAGGATCTAAGAAAAAATTTTTAAAATATGCCTCCCAATCCAATCAGATCTGAACAAACCTGACCCCGAAAAATCAGGATTTTCCTTCATCAATATTTCAGACATGATGAGATTCATAAATTAGAGATTAGAATTGGGTGCACCATGATTAGAAAATCATTGGACAAGAGTTGTCCACCCATTGGTCGATCCATCATCGATAACTATTAGGTAAGGTGATGAGCCAGTTGGTGGGACAGTACCATCCACTAAAAATCAGTAATCATAAAGATTTTTGCATCTCTACCAAGAAAGTATAGGAATCCAAGTAAATAGTGGGAGCCTAATTTATTTAAAAACTAAAAATCTAAAATAAATTGATTAAGTCTAATTACAAAATCTAACTAGAAATTTTGACTCTCTACAGGAAGATGTCTGCGTCCAACCCACTAGCCCACGTCTTGGACACCAATAGACTGACCAGATCAAACTACAAGGATTGGCTTTGAAACTTCAAAATTATTTTGGATTTTGAGCAGTTGACTCATATGTTGGAACAAGATCCTCCCTCCTTATCAGCCCATCCATCCACTGATCAGAGAGCATCTCTTGAGAAGTGGATGGATGAAGATAATAAAGCTAGGTATTACATGTTGGACTCGATGTCTAATGAGCTCTAGCGCCAACATGAAGACATTAAGACTAGCCATCAAATATTGGCTTACCTGTAAGAGTTGTTTGGTGAACAGAGTCGTGCAGCCAAATATCAAGTCACTAAGAGATTGTTTAAGGCTCAGATGCGTGATGGACAGTCGGTCCAAGATCATTGTCTAATGATGATCAAGGACTTAGAGCTTGAGAAGCTCGGTGTCAAGTTAGATCAAGATCTATAGATTGATATAATTCTGCAGTCCTTGACTGATGCGTATGGGTAGTTCATCATGAACTACCATATGCATAAACTTCGGAATATCTTGGCTAAGCTTATGAACATGTTGGTTACTACTGAGCTTTCTATGTAAGATTCTAAAGGCTCGGTACTTACTGTGGAGCAGATTTCTTCCAAGAGAAAGCCTTTTGGAAAGAAGAAGAAGTCCGTGAAGAAGCAGAAGGTAGATGATGGGAAGAAAAAGAAGGCAGAGCTGAAGAAGAAGACTGCTAATAAAGAAAAATAATTTTTATTATAATATTATCGATCATTGGAAGCAGAACTATCCTTTGTACCTGACCAGCCTGAAGAACAAGAAGGAGGCAGGTCCTTCTTGAGGTATGCTCGTTATAGAATCTAATCTTATGGTTTCTTCTACATCCAGTTGGATGCTTGACTCTGGTTCTAGTGCTCACTTGTACACTTCTATGCAGGGTCTTAAGGATAGCAGAAAGTTGAGGGATGGTAAGATGATCCTATATGTCAGAAATGGAGCAAGAGTTGCTGCTATAACCATGGGAACCTATCCTCTACTATTATCATCAAGATTAGATTTAGTTCTTAGGAACTATTTTTATGTGCTTGCAATAAGCAGAAATTTGATTTTTATTTCATGTTTAGCATAAGAAGGCTATGTAATTAATTTTTTTAAGGACTATTATAATATTCTTTATGAAAAAAATAAAATTGCAAGTAGTTTTTTTATAAATGGTCTCTACCAGTTACATATTGATGTTTCTATTTTTAATATCAAGCAAAATATGAATGCCATAGGATCAAAGTGATCTAGGGATAGTCTAAATAATAGGTATCTTTGGCATCTTAGGCTAGGTCATATAGCCGAAGATAGGGTTAACAAATTAAAGAAATTTGGACTATTGAGTCTGTTGACTTTCGAGTCATATCCGATTTGTGAATCATGCCTTCATGGCAAAATGACCAAGCTCCCTTTTGTAGGACATGGGGAAAGGGCCACAGACCTACTTGCCCTAGTACATACTGATGTATGCAACCCATTTGATGTGCCGATCAGGAGCAATTATGTCTACTTCATCATCTTTACCGATGATTTATCTTGGTACAGATATGTGTATTTGATGTGATACAAGTTTGAAGCTTTTAAAAAGTTCAAGGAATTCAGACTTGAAGTAGAAAACAAATAGAAAAATTCATTAAGATTCTTTGATCAGATCGAGGAGGTAAATACCTTAGTCGAGAATTTCTAAACTATCTTAAGGATAATGGCATAGTCTCTCAATGGACTCCACCTAGAATGCCTCAACTTAATGAAATTTCAGAATGGAGAAATCGGATCCTACTAGATATGGTTCGATCAATGATGAGCTTCACGGACCTTTCTGAGTTTCTTTGGGGACATAGTCTGATGATCGCTATATATTTACTGAATAGGATTTTCTTTAAGACCATTCCTACCACACCATATGCGATATGGGATGGTAAGAAACCAAGTCTGAGTCACCTCAAAATTTAGGATTGTCTGGCCCATGTCAAAAGATAATAGGCGAACAAATTAGAGTCTAGATCCTTTAGAGCTCGATTTATTAAATATCCTAAAGAGTCATTAGGATATTATTTCTATCTACCGAAAGATCATAATATGATTATGAGTCGACATGCCATCTTCCTTGAAAAATAGTTTATTCAAGATGGTGGCATTGAAAGACAGATTAGACTCAAAGAGAATGTCTTTAATGAGAAACGAGCTAAGGAACCTATGGAACCCAATTAGATTGAGCCAACCCAAACACTACCTCTTCTACCTCGTAAATCAAGTAAAATTTTTCATCCTTCTAAAAGGTACTTAGGTACTATATCAGAAGACGTAGAAAAAATATTCCTCATAGGAAATAGGATTCATGGTGATGATCCCAAAACTTATGATGAGGTGATATCAGATATCGACTCCAAGAAATGGCTAGAGACAATGAGGTCAGAGATTGACTCAATGTGTTCGAACCAAGTCGGGACCTTGGTAGATCTACCTGAAGGTATAGTACCTATTGGATGTATATGGATCTTCAAGAGAAAGATAGGTGCCGATGGGAATGTAGAAATATTCAAAGCAAGGCTCGTAGTGAAAGGATATAGTCAGCATGAAGGCATTGACTATCAGGATACTTTTTCACCAGTAGCCATGCTCAAATCCATCCACACATTGCTTGCTGTTGTAGTTTATTTCGATTATAAAATATGATAGATAGATGTAAAAATGATGTTTTTAAATAGATATCTTGAGGAAGATATCTATATGGAGCGGCCGCTAGATTTCACATCTAGTGATAATGATCACAAGGTATGCAAGCTGCAAAGGTCCATATATGGACTTAAGCAAGCATCTCAGAGCTGGAATGCTCATTTCAATGATGTAATTAAATTATTTGGATTCATCAAGAATGAGGAGGAGTCCTATGTTTTCAAAAAAGGTCAGTGGGAGTGCTATTGTCTTTCTTGTACTATACATGGAAGACATCCTCCTAATTGGAAATGATATTCCCATATTGACTATAGTCAAAATATGGTTGTCTAAGGAGTTCTGAATGAAAGATCTAGGAGAGGTATCCTTTATTCTGGAAATTAAGATCTATAGGGATAGACTAAATAGGATGCTAGATCTCTCATAAAAAATGTACATAAAGAAGGTGCTGAAGAGGTTTAGCATAGAAAACTCTAAGAGGGGTTTAGTACCCTTTAGACATGGCATTCATCTCTCTAAGAAGATGTGCCCTAGCACACCTGAGGAGATTGAATGCATGAGCAAGATCCCTTATGCTTCAGTAATAGGAAGTCTCATGTATGCCATGCCATATACATGACCTGATATTGCCCATGCTGTGAGTGTCACGAGCAGGTATCAATCAAATCCAGACGAAGAGCATTGGACTTCTATGAAATGTATCCTTAAGTACTTGAGAAGGACAAAGGATATGTTTCTAGTTTTTGGTAATGGATAACTCCAGGTCCAAAGGTATACAGACTTGGATTTTATGTCCGACATAGATGATGAAAAGTCGATATCTGAAAGTCTGTTTATTTGTAATGGTGGAGCTATCAGTTGAAAGAGTTTCAAGCAAATGGTGATAGCAGACTCCACCATGGAAGTAGAGTACATCACTGTATCGGAGGCTGTAAAGAGGCATTTTGGTATAAGAAGTTTGTCGTAGAGCTCGAAGTGATGCCATTAGATACTGTCCCTCTATACTGCGATAACAATGATACCATTGCCCTAGCTAAGAAGCTGAGGTCTCATCAGAAATCCAAGCACATCGAGCTACGATACCACCTCATCTGCGATTACCTCAAGAAGGAATATGTCGAGGTCAAGATAGTCAACATTGCAGATAATGCATCTGACTAGTTAACAAAGCCATTGAGCAAGCAGAAGATCGAAGCCCATCTTGAGAAGATGGGATTTAGATTTGTAGCCAATTGACTTTTAGGTCAAGTAGGAGTTTGTTAGATGTGTATCCTAGAAGCCAGATTGGCTGACACTTGTAATACACTTCTAAGGATAATTTTATAATTTTGACTATAAATTAATAAATGAACTATTTTCTATCATAGTGTGTATTTAAAGTGTCTATGATACATTCTTTGAGCTAATGGCAATGATAATTCATATTTTCAAGAGTTGAAATTTAAGACATGAATTTTCATAATTAACTCATAAACCGCTTCTGACTGTAGGATCATCATGAGGATGGTGATCGATCTGAAAGATTGGTGTACGATCGCTTTTTCTTAGCATAGATGTGTCTTGAGTCTATGGTGTGAAGACACCGGAGTGAGAGTATAGGTACTCGTTAGAGAATGAGGTCATTGAGCATGACCACCTCGAGCAGTCATAAGGAAGTTTACCTTCTCGTCGATGACTGACTCGTTGCTGCAGTGTTGTATTTGGTTCTTTGATCGGAGGTGCATCGATAGTTCACCTTGAGGGTGTTATAGTTTGACTACACCATCACTTGGTCTCCTAGCCATTTGGAACCCTGAGGTGTATGTTGGCTATAGCATGTTCATTGTAGGAATTGGATTGCACCAATAGGGGATCCATCTACCATGGCGGATGAGGAGTAGCCCTATGATAATCATGAGATTGAGTCTTTGAGCCCATGGCCATGGTAGAGTGAAGATGATAGAAAAATTTTCTATTAGGATTTTAGATTGGACTCAAATCGAATGATTAATTCATATGATGGATATTAGGTTTGACGAGTTCACCTTAACCTTAATCCAGTCGGGGCTCAAGATAGAAGAACCTAATCACTCAGGTAGTTGCACTAAGAGGTTCACTTTTGGTTCTGATGGGTTGCCACTATATACTGCTAGATATCACTAGTAGATTTTGGGAGCAATTAGAATGATTTAGATGATCGATCATTCTAATTGTATGAATCAGAAAAGTTCTGATCCATCAAAAGATGTTTCGATGATGTCGATGATAAAGATCATGACATGTCTCATTACCATATAGAACTAAACCTAACTAGGTTATACAAATAAGAGTTTGGATCTAAATGTCATCAATTGGACTAACCCAGTTCAATTGATTTGGATTAGATCCAGTTAGGTTCAAGAAAATTGTGCTAGCATACAATTGAGCCTAACATTCTTCTTTTGTAATCATTTTGGTTCATCTCGACTGAGCCACATTTATTTGGACTTACTCAGAAACCTTGTCTTGGTCTGACTGGAGCTTATTCAGATCAGAAAATGATTGTCTTAATTTATTAGATGGATTTAAGATAACACCTTCCAATTCTTATCACCTGCTAATTTCTATTTTGGACATTGGTCAACAGTTGACCCTGGACACCTGGACATGGGGCCATGTGTCATGCACCTATAGGAGAGCACCTGGAGCTCTTGTCCTCCTACTAAAAGAGGCAAGAGAGAGGGTGCACACCATCCTAGGCATGCACCCCATGTGGATAAGTGATGGAGTCCCATACAGATGGGACTCTAGGGTATTTTGATGGGTCTAAACACCTAGGCACCAAAGAGTCCTATTTATCCAGTGTTGGCACCACCTATGTGGATTTTTGAGGGTCTCTCATCTGATTGGATCAGATGACATCATCCCACCAATCAAATTTAGATCTAATTGAATGAAGGCCTCTGATTGGCCAGGATGATGTAGCACTGCATGGTGCAACAGGGTCTATTTAAACCCTGTCTGTGCCTAGGGTTAGTGTGCTTTTTCTTTTCACCATGTCGTAAGGCTGCCCTCCTCTATTCCATGCCTCCCTTTGATCTTCTCTCTCTCCTCTCCATGCCCAAAGTAGTTAGGCATAGGTTCAAGTGCAATCCAAGGAAGAAAGGTGCCCAGATCAGGAAGAAGGCAGCACTACTGAAAGAGACAACTACTGCATCTTGAAAGAAGTTTTGAAGAACTTTAAGATCAGATCTAAATATAATTTTTGAAGGAGTGATTTAGAAGGAGAAGACCTCCAAATCCTATCTGAGTGGACACCGGTAGAGACTAGGCACATGCATGGCTCCTTCTAGAACCTCAGGATCAATAGGATCATCGTAAGATAATCTGATTATCCAAAACAAAGGTATGAAATTAAATTAGATTTAATTTTATTTTTAATTTTTAATATCAGATCTTTATGATTAGATCTGAGATGTCTTAGATCTGATTAGGATCATAAGAAAATTTTTTTGAAATATTCCTTCAGATCCAATTAGATCTAAACGATCCTATGTCGAAAAAATAGGGTTAATCCTTTAGGGGATTAGTGCACTAGTATTGTTGGGGTGTGGAGGCTTCTTTAGGACATCAATTGTTGATGTTGTGTTGAGAGAAACGCAAGACAAGATGAGTCTTCTCTTAGGGGCTTCGCATTGAGCCTTCATTTCTATATTTTTGGGAGACTAAAGAGTTGGTCTTGTCCATCAATCCCCCTCTAGATCTTTCTCTCTTGGAGGGTCTTAGAGATTTGAAGAAAGATTTTTAAATCAATCATCAAGAGGGATTCATAAGAAGCTAGCACTTTGCATGGATCTTCATTCGATGAACTGTCGATCAGTGTAGCAGTCTCATATGGACAACCTATAGAGACTGGACATCCTGTGCAGCTCCGAGCAATGAAGACAACCATGGATTTCAATAGCAGTATTCTCGACTCATACTAAGATAAAGAGATTCGATCTCTTTCAGACCTGGATTTGATCTAGTGTTTACTAGATATGATCTAGGATATTGATATGATCAATACCAATTTTTGTTTTTTAGATTTATATTTGCATCTTGACATGTCATACATCCTAAATATAGATGTTTAGTGAAATGATCACATGCACTAATAGGTTAATTAGATTAATTTTAAAAGTCTTTCGCTCATTATTTTCAAAAATGTTTTGAAAGACATGCATGAAACTCTGAAGGAACTAGATCTAGGGTTTTAGGACTAGATCTTGAAATTTTTTTCAGATCTAGATAGTGGAAGATAGAAATTAATCAAAATTAATTCATAAAATATAGAAAATCCCTAGATCTAGGATCCCAATATATGATTATAGCATGTGATAAACCAGAAATAAAAAAATTATTACAAAAATAAAAGGCATGTCGATCACATCAACATGGATCTACACTAGATCTATTGCAAGTATGTAACATAGGATCAGGTCCATATTATCTGTGCAAGTTAAACATTCTTGATGGAAAACATGCAGGATTTCATGCATAGATTTCAAAATTTTTTCAAAATTAAAGCAGCAGAAGACATAGATTAAATAGTTTAATCTACAATATGCATATAATCAAATTACAAAACCCTACATCAAGGATCTATAATATTTCATGATGCAAATATAAATCTAAAAATAAATTAATCATAATTCGTATTGATCAAATTGATGCCTTGGTCTAGAATAATTCTAGATCTAACCTTAGATCATATCTAGGTTACCAAGAGATCAGATCTCTTATCTTTGCATGGGTCGAAAACTCTATGGTTGATTTTTGTTGTTATTTTTAGAGTCATATAGACGTCCAGTCTCTACAGGTAATCTACACAAACCTACAACATAGATCGAAGGTTCGTTGAACGAAGATCCGCTCAAAGTGCTAGCTTCTCATGGAAACCTCCTGATGGTTAATCAAATATATGTTCTTCGAATCTCTTGGACACTCTAAGAGATGAAGAACATGAGGAGGAATAAGAAAAAAATCCAACCCTTGGATCTCTCATAAATCAAAAATAAAAATATATGGAAAAAACCCTAGGAGAAGATAAATCTTCTCCTTCAGGACATCAATGGTTGATGTCCTGAAAACATCTCTATGCTAGGATTAGAGGAGACCTTCTCTTCTAGATTTTTTTCTATTTTTTTAGATCTCATACCCTTAAATTTTTCTCATAAAAATCTCACAAAAAAATGAAGAAGAAGGGCTCTCAAGGAAACCCTAAGAGAAGACCTTCTTCTCTTCTTCTTCTCTCATCAGGACATGATCAGATCATGTCCAAAGATTATCATTATGCTTCAATGCCTTGAAGCATGAATCCCCATGCCATCATACTTTTTCTCTCTTAGATTTTATCATATAAATTCATAAATAAAATAGAAAGAGGGAAACACAAAAGAAAAATTACAAGAGAAGACAATCTTCTCTTACCTTGTCTTCATCGAGAATCAACGTTTGATTTCCAAAAGAAGGGATCTCCTCCAAGAGACTTGGTGCCTCAAACCTCCATGCCTCTAGCATCTCTCTTCTAATTCTCATGGTGGAATACCAGGTATTATATTGGCACCATCTAACTCTTTGAAGGAGGCATCCAAAATATATATGGATGACTTGGTCAAACCTAGTCATTTATGGATTCCTATTGGGCGTCCAACTCATGGATGCCCCTCCCATAATTATTTTTGTGCATCCATTGAATCTCATGCACAAAAACTAGGGGAGAAAGGGTGACAAAAAAATTGGCATGGGAAAAGTGGGCACACAAGAGCAGGGAAGAGTTTAGGTCAAAGAGGGCTTTTCCAAGTAGGAAACAAATCCCAACTTCCTTCTAGTTTTGACCAAGTCGAATTTTATTCCGAAACCTCCAGATTATGAGGCATGCAAAATCATTCTTAGGCGTGTAATTAAGTTACATTAACTTTTGAAAATCAAGTGTGGGTGTGGGCTTTCTTAGGTGCAAGGAAAGAGAGAGAGTCCCAGTTCATTTAGGACTCCTCTTATTTGACTAGGTCAAAATAGTTTTAAATCCTATTTAAATTAGATTAAATGAAACCTAATTAAGGATGATCCTAGTCCAACTAAGAGTCCAATTAAATTAGATTAAATTAACATTTAAATCTGATTGAAATCCTAAATCAATTAGGTGCACCCAAGTCCTAGTCAAACAAGGAATTGTTCTTTCTTGCAATTGGCTTATCCAATAAATCAACTAGACTTAATCTAATTAAGTCCAAACTAATTTTAATTAAATTTAATTCAATTAGACTTGATCTCAACCTGATTGCTCAATCAAATTAAGCCAATTAGCAATCAAATTGCTAATCGATCCTCCTATAATACTTGCATTAGGTCAAACATCAATCGCATTGAATGTTTGATTTTGAAACGATTCTCAATCATCGATTAACCATCTGATTAGGTTACAAGCTCTAATATGTATAACCCCATAGGTTTGAACCTAAGTCGGTAGAATAGAAACCAATTTATATACCAATCGAAGTTACCATCTAGCAATGGTTTTCGATGTCTGGATAGGTCGAGTGTATGCAAAGCAACATTCTTAGAACCCTGGCCCATGGTTATCATATAATTCATCCCTTTGACTAATAATGCTCAAGACGACTTCAAGTATGCTGTCAAACACCCATACAAGTCATCTCTATTGTATCTCAAAATTTTGCAAATCCTGTGACTCCTCATGAGGATTATTTAGGCCTAGGTTTTGCTAAATTGAAACACATCGAGTCATTCTCTTCTTAAAGTTAATCAAGTATGGTCAATTCCATCTTGACTCATACACCAACTTAATAAGTATTTGACTATGTCCAAAAATCTTTCGAACTTATATTAGAAATACAGGCAGTCCGACATCAAAGTACAGTGAGTTGCTTGCAAGTCACTGTGGTGATCTCAGGTCAAAGAGATACTTATATCCATTGGCCTTAGCTAGCTACTCTTGATAGTAGAGTGCTACATTGGTCACGTTTAGTATAGATGTACTTCTACATCTCACATAGATGCCATACCAGTGTCTCCATATCACTTGGTTATGAGGCCAATCAATGTATATGGCATACAGCGGCCTACACTTGATAAGTTATCATCCTTGTTATTAACTTATCATTTGGTCATGAACAACTTAAGAACCATTCAATAAATCCTCCTTTATTGATTGATTATGGTTCTAAGAACTTCATTATAATTTAGGAGTTCATTTAAGAAAGATAAAATTTTTATGATGAATCAACCAAGTAACTATTATTATTAGATAATTCATATACTAATTTCAATCATCTACCACTTAGATGATTGACTTTAGGACACATTTCCCAATAACTCCAACTTGAACTAAAATCAATCAGAATGATATCAAATATCCTATCTTCTACTTGAGTTCGTAGAACTCTTAGTTTCGAGGCCTTAGCAAATGGGTCAGTCAACTTCTCCTTTTACATCGATCTTCTAAAGATCGACATCACCCAGATTTAATATCTAAGATGAAAGTGATGCAAAATATGCTGATCCTTGGGTTCTTTAGCCTGAGCTTTGGCTCTAGTGCTATGATAGGACTGGACCATTGGTGAAGGATGCCACTTCCAACCTGCTAATGAATCGCAGCAACTACGCAGCTTACATGGCAGTATTATATGCCATGATGTACACATCACTGTTGGATAGGCTAAAGATACTGCTTGAAATCTTTTCAGTAGATTGTCCTAAAATTAGGGTATGACCCAACATTCTCTTGTTATCATCTTGTTTTGACTGAAATTATAACATCCACATGTTTTAAGTTAGTACTTCCATATTTGAGTCATTAAACCTTAGTATTTCTCAAATACTTAAGAATTATCTATACAATCTTTCTGTGATTCTCACTTGGATCATACTAGTATCTACCCACTAGCTCTAGTGAGCATACCATGTCTGATCTCGTACATGAAGAAATAAGATGATAGCTAAATCTTTATTTCTTATAATGCTGGAATGCCATTTCTGATTAAGAGAATTTCATCCACAAACAATACAAGGAATAACACTATAGAACATTTTGCCCACTTATTAATGCAGGGTTTATCTTTGTTCATAATAAAGACATATGTTCAAAATGTATATTCCAAAACTGAGATAATAGCCAAACAGACTTTACAAGTCTTTACCTTCTTGTCTGTGCTACTCTAATCCTTTTGAAAATCCATTCACACCTAATGGGTTTTATCCCTTCAGGTGAATCAACTAGTGTCCATACACTATTGATTTTCATAGACTTCAATTTGGATCATATGGCTCCAAGCCACTTCTCAAAGTTAGGCCACTGCATTGTATCCCTATAGGTGATCGGATCCTTATTGTTCTCATCGAACTCAATAAAATCACCATCCTGGATCTAAATACTGAAGTATCTATTCGGCTAACATAGTACTCTACCAAATCTCCTTAAAGGTGATACTTTAATGGGCTCCGGATTTGATCTGATCAAATTCGGTTATGTAAGTTTACTAGATTACGTTGGTTCTTTTCTACCAGTCAAACTTTTTTAAGTCCAACTTTATAATATCGGTTCCTTCTCTAAGGAACTCCTTTCCAAAAGGAATGCCCTTATTGCTGATGAACATCTCATGCTCTTCAGTATGGTAGAATTAATCACCCTTAAATACCTATTGGACTAGTATCCAAGTTTATCTGTGTGCAAATATTTGACATAGGCCGATCAACTCTAAATTTGAAAGTGACTCTAGGTCTACGCCTGATCCATATCCCATATGGAGTCTATGCGATAGATTTACTTAGAATTTTTTTTTCAAGAGTAAAATAAGTAGTCAGTAAAGCATAACCCTAAAACAGGCAGATTAGTGAACCCTATCATAGATTGAACCATGTCTAATAAAGTTTAATTTCTTCTTTTAGATACACTGTGTTCTAAAAAAAATTCACTGAGAGAGAATGCAATTCTCTCCTAGATATGTCATAAACTTCACTGGATAAGTATTCACCTCCTCAATCTGATTGAAGAGTTTTAATACCTTATACAATTTATTTTTCTATTTCATTATTGATTCGTTTGAACATTTTAAATGATTCATCCTAGATGCACCCATACCTAGATAGGTCATCTGTAATAAAATATTAATATCTTTCTTTGGCACTTAAGTTCATAGGTCTACATACATCACTATGTATGAGACTTAGAACTTTATCAGCTCCTTCATTTTTTCAAGTAAAAGATGACTTTGTCATCTTTCCAAGAAGACAAAATTCATAGGCTATCAATGATTCACAATCATTAATATCAAGATTTTCCTCTCAAGCTAATCCATTTATCCTGCTCTTGTCAAGATGACTAAGCCTATAATGCCAAAGATAGACATCCATGACATAATCTAACTTGGGTGTGTATATTACACTTAACATGCTGTGTAAATATTAAAAATTATTTCTTTTTTATCCGTGTATTATTGTAATATTATTCATAATAATGTTACAACAATCCTCTTTATTGATAAATGATAACTATCTCTAACCAAAGGACCATCAGAGATCACATTTATCATAAACAATGGACAATAGTGACAATCACTCAAAATGACATCTATTGAAAATAGACTTGATAATTTCCTAAAGCTAGGATTGGAACAAGACTTCCATCCCCAACATTCAGGTATTTCTCACCATTTTCAAATATCCCACTTACTTGTAGTCTTTGCAATAAATTGCATAAGACTATCGACATCTAATACCCATGTAGTAGAATTATATACAGAGAAATTTTAAGGTGTTATCACATAACATCCTTAATGAGCAACTTTTACTCCTTTCTCTTGTTCAGCCTATTATGGTCAAGGAAAGCAAGACAATTCTTCTTCCTATTACTCTGCTTCTAACAGTAGAAGCACTATGCCTGATTTAGGTTAACCTTGAACTAATTATTTTGATTGGATTTTGAAACTCCAATACGAACCCATTCATACTGCTGAACCAAATTCAACTTTCGATACTAATTATCGAAGTTGGGTCCCATAAGTCATCACTGTCTAACAGTGATAGGAGCAATTAGGGTTTAGCCTTAATTTAAGAAAAGAGAATGATGACCTAAGTATATGAATTATATTAAGCCTAGAGACTTGGACTTTAGTCTAAAGATTCTTCCACTATTTTATTCAAACTGGTAGCCTCTACCTCCAATTTGAGAAATTACTTTAATTCTCTAGTAGGTACTAGAATCCGCATAGACTACATACGAGCCCAACTTTGGTTGGCTAACCCATGTACATCTAAGGATAGGTTCATAACTAATTATTTCTTCAAATAATTTTTAGTAATTTAATTTTATCCTAGAAATCTAATCAGTAGGCTTTGGCCTCCACTGCAAGGATTCGGTTACGTCCAACCATTAACATGACCATACTTGGTGCATCTAACCAATGAATGACTAAGCCCAACTTTGGTTGGCCAACCTAACCACCATCAGAGAGACACATCCAAGTTGTCATATGATGGATGATAATTCCATTAGTCAACAAGCATCAGACCTTTGGGCCTGCAATAATTATTGAGTTAATGGACCCATTATCAAACACCTTAATGGGAGGCTATGACTCAGTTATTCCCATAACTTTATCATTTTAAGGATCTAATAATTTTAGAGGATTTAAACTATTAGTGATTTAAGGGTAGAAAGGACATGGACCAATTTGCTCCCACTGACTTCACCAAGTCAAGTCCTCCCACTGACTTCATAAGTTACTGATGAGGACTAGGATCAATTATGGTCCATGGGCACCTAAATTAGTCTCATTGAATAAAATCAGTCTCATTGATTTTCTATGTGATATGGGTTAGCACAAATCAATGAGCAACCTAATCAAAACCTGATTAACCACATTGGTCAGGTAAGTGAGATAGGTGGAAGGGTCTGCCAAGGCTTGCCTTAGACACCATAAAAAATGGCCAAATAAGCGGACTGCCAATTAAAAACCACCGATTTGGGAAGCCAGACTTACCTTAGACACCAATTGATTTATCCATTTTGATTTGATTTGCCTAAAGACTTAGATCTATTTGTTAGATATATGGACTTTGATAAACTACAACTATTGAATTGATCTAAAGAAATGACCTAATCCTAATTAACTATTAATTAGGTTCGATCAATTTCTTAACTAAGTCCATATTTAATCTAACCCTAGGTCTAACCCAGTTAAGGATCTGATCAAAGCTAACCCATTACCCATTAACCCATGTTTTATGAAATTATCTTAGGATCCTCAAATCACAAACCTAGATCCTAAACAATCACTTAATCTCAATTAAGTTTAAGCTCATGAGTTTTGGGTTTATGAAACTTCAGAACTAATTTCTGATTTGATCATTTGAAATATTTTTAAATTGTAAACACTTTACTTTGAATCAAATTCAAATGATGGTTTTAGATTTGATTTGTTTCAATATTCTGATCATGTCCTAGGATTTCGAATCTAGGGTTTTATAGAAAGAAGTTGACAATTTAAATTCTACAAAACTTATATGTCATACATATGCAAACTAGATTCAAAAATGAAGCTACATATCAACATATGCAACATGAAGATCTAGATCGAAACATGAAACATATCACATGGATCTCATCTAAATGATCAAAATCAGATCATAAACCATTTAATATTAGATTTAAAATCTAAAAATAAATCATAAATTATTTTAGATCTCATCTAACATATTTATGATTTAAGTTTCTCAGATCAGTACATACTAGGACAACCTTTTTACTATAAGGGGTAAACCTTATAGTAGGACAACCTTATGGCAGTATGTGCAATTCTGATATTATTTAGATCTAATCTAAATAATCTAAAATAAATTTAATATCTATTTAATTTTAGATTTAAATCAAAAAATTGAATCATAAACTTTCTTAGATCTAATCTAAATTATTCATGATTTAGATTCAGATCAGCACATACTAGGATAACCTTTTCATTATAAGGGGTTAACCTTATAATAGGATAATCTTATGATAGTATGTGCGATTTTTAATTAATTTTTAATTTTAGATTTATTCTTAAGCATACATGAACATGTTATAAAAGAACCTAGATGCTCTGATACCACTGATGAAAAACATGCAGGGTTTCATGCATAGATTTCAAAACTTTTCAAAATTGAAGCAGCGGAAGACATAGATTAAATAGTTTAATCTACAATATGCATGTAATCAAATTACAATATCCTACATCAAGGGTCTATAATATGTCACGATACAAATATAAATCTGAAAATAAATTAATCATAATTGGTATTGATCAAATCAATACCTAGATCTAAAATAATTCTAGATCTAACCTTAGATCATATCTAGCTTACCAATAGATCAGATCTCTTACCTTTGCATGGGTTGAGAACTCTATGGTTAATTTTTGTTGTTGCTTTTAGAGCCGCATAAGCATCCAACCTCTACAGGTGATCCACACGAACCTGTAACATAGATCAGAGGTTCGTCGAATGAAGATCCACTCGAAGTGCTAGCTTCTCGCGAATCTCTCCTGATGGATAATCAAATACATGTTCTTCAAATTTCTTGGACACTCCAAGAGATGAAGAATATGAGAAGGAATAAGAGAGAAATCCAAACCTTGGATCTCTCATAAATCAGAAATAAAAACATACGGAAAAAACTCTAGGAGAAGATAAATCTTCTCCATCAGGACATCAATGGTTGATGTCCTTAAAACATCTCTATGCTAGGATCAGATGAGACCTTCTCTAGACTTTTTTCTATTTTTTTAGATCTCACACCCTCAAATTTTTCTCATAAAAATCTCACAAAAAAATGAAGAGGAAGGGCTCTCAAGGAAACCCTAAGAGATGACCTTCTTCTCTTCTTCTTCTCGCATCAGGACATGATCAGATCATGTCCAAAGATGATCATTATGCTACATTACCTCGAAGCAGGAATCCCCATGCCATCATACTTTTTATCTCTTTGATTTTATCATATAAAATAACATATAAAATAGAAAGAGAGAAATACAAAAGAAAAATTACAAGAGAAGACAATCTTCTCTTACCTTGTCTTCATCGAGACATCAACGTTTGATGTCCAAAAGAAGGGATCTCCGCCAAGAGACTTGGTGCCTCAGACCTCCATGCCTCTAGCACCTCTCTTCTGATTCTCATGGTGGAATATCAGGTATTATATTGGCGCCATCTAACTCTTTGAAGGAAGCATCCAAAATATATATGGATGACTTGGTCAAACCTAGTCATTTATGGATTCCTATGGGGCGTCCAACCATGGACGCCCCTCCCATAATTATTTTCGTGCATCCATTGAATCTCATGCACAAAAACTAGGGAAGAAAGGGTGGCACAAAAAAATTGGCATGGGAAAAGTGGGCACACAAGAGGAGGGAAGAGTTTAGGTCAAAGAGGGCTCTTCCAAGTAGGAAACAAATCCCAACTTCCTTCTAGTTTTGACCAAGTCAAATTTTATTCCAAAACCTCCAAATTATGGGGCATGGGAAATCATTCTTAGGTATGTAATAAAGTTACATTAACTTTTGAAAATAAAGTATGGGTGTGGGCTTTCTAAGGTGCAAGGAAAGAGAGAGAGTCCTAGTCCAACTAGGACTCCTCTTGTTTGACTAGGTCAAAATAGTTTTGAATCTAATTTAAATCCTATTTAAATTAGATTAAATGTAATCTAATTAAGGATAATCTTAGTCTAACTAGAAGCATAATTAAATCAGATTAAATCAAGATTTAAATCTGATTTAAATCCTAAATCGATTAGGTGCACCCATGTCCTAGTCAAACAAGGAATTACTCTTTCTTGCAATTAGCTTATCCAATAAACCAACTAGACTTAATCTAATTAAGTCCAAACTAATTTTAATTAAATATAATTTAATTAGACTTGATCTCATCTTGATTGGTCAATCAAATTGAGCCAATTAGCAATCAAATTGCTAATCGATCCTCCTACAATACTTGCATTAAGTCAAACATCAATCGCATTGAATGTTTGACCTCGAAATGATTCTCAATCGTTGATTAACCATCTAATTAGGTTACAAGCTCTAATGTGTATGACCCCATAGGTTTGAACCTAAGCCAGTAAAATAGGAACCAATTTCTATACCAATCGAATTTACCATCTAGTAATGGTTTCCGATCTTCGGATAGGTCGAATGTATGCAAAGCAACATTCTTAGAACTCTAGCCCATGGTTACCATATAATTTATCCCTTTGACCAATAATGCTCAAGACAACTTTGAGTATGCTGTCAAACACTCATATAAGTTATCTCTATTGTATCTCAAAATTTAGCAAATCTTGTGACTCCTCATGAGAATTACCCGGGCCTAGATTTTGCTAAATTGAAACACATCAAGTCATTCTCTTCCTAAAGTTAATCAGGAGTGGTCAATCTCATCTTGACTCACACACCAACTTAACAAGTATTTAACTGTACCCAAAAATCTTTCAAATCTATATTAGAAATATAGGCAGTCCGGCACCAAAGTACAATGAGTTGCTTGCAAGTCACCATGGTGATCTCAGATCGAAGGGATACTTATATCCATTAGCCTTAGCTAACTACTCTTGATAGTAGAGTGCTACATTGGTCATGTTCAGTGCAGATGTACTCCTACATCTTATCTGGATGCTATACCAGTATCTCCACATCACTTGGTTATGAGGATAACCAACGCATATGGCATACAGCAACCTACACTCGATAAGTTATCGTTCTTATTAATAACTTATCATTTAATCATGAACAATTTTAGAACCATCTGATAAATCTTTCTTTATCGATTGATTGTGGTTCTAAAGACTTCATCATAATTTAGGAGTTCATTTAAGAAAGATAGAACTTTTATGATGAATCGGCCAAATAACTATTATTATTAGATAATTCATAAACTAATTTCAATCATCTACCACTTAGATGATTGGCTTTAGGACATATTTCTCAATAGTTCTAACTTGCTGATCTAGGCTTGAGGATGTAGCTCAAAGCTGCACATGCATCTGACCTCTAAGAGATGTCCACAAGAGTCCACAAATCCCGATCAAAAGTCTGATGCTTGAAAATCAGCATAGTATGCTAGTACTGTGCTGATCTTTCTTCGATGATTGATTTAGATCTTTCTTCTTCCAAAGTTTGGACTCTCCAATAAATAGAAGGAAGGGAAGAGATTTAAGGACCTGAGACACCTCTCAAAAATCTCTAAAAAATGGAGGAAGAGGTAGAAGAAAACAATCCCAGAAGAAGATCCTCTTCTTCATCTTTGTTCTCTCACCTAGACACCTTGATTGGTGTCTTTAAAATTTTCACACCCAAAGGGTTTTTCTCCTTGGTTTCCTCACACCCAAAAACCCTCTCTTAGATCTAAATTCACACCAGAAATCAGGTTGAACAACCCTTTAAATAGGGAGTTATGTAGGAGTCCTTATCTAGGTCAAATACCTATACAAGGTATGTCCAAATTAGGCAAGAGTTGGGCGCCTCCTCTCTTTTTTCTACCATGGACCACCAGCAAAGGGTGCACAAAACCAACCAAAAAAGCCACAAAAATTCTAGAAAAAATCTGAGTAAAATTGGCACCATAGGGGAAGAATTTTGGTTTGTTAGGATTCTATCATATAAAATTCAAAATCAAAACTACTTACCTTCCTTTGATTTGGTCCACAACAACATGCCAGATAAGAGAGAGAGGGAGATATGGGGCATGCATGAAGATCCTTGGGAGAGGGAACTCCACGCACAAAACCAAGAGAAGGGGTGTGGGGTGGGTGTGGGATATAGGTGGCGCAGGGAGAGGAATCCTTGTCTTACTAGGATTCCAAAATTGACTTGGTCAAATATGATTTCTCAAATCAAATTAAACCAAAAATAATTAAACCCAATTAGAATAGGTCTTAATCCAATTAATAATCTAATTAAATTATATTTAAATCTAATTTAATTTTTAATCAAATTAGAGATTGGGTTGACATAAGTCTTAATTGAACTAGGACTCGTTCTTCCTTGCAATTGGCTTATCCAATAAACCAATTGGACTTGATCCAATCAAGCCAAAACCAAATCTAATTAAATCATATTTAATTAGACTTAATCTCAATCCTATCATTTAATTAAATTAAGCTAATTAACAATCTAATTACTAATCAATCCTCTTGCAATACTTGCACTAGGTTAAACATTAATCGTATTGATCGTTTAACCCTAGAACGATTCTTAATCATCGATCAACCATCCGATCAAATCGAGAAATCTTATGTGTGTGACCCCATAGGTCTGAACCTAGATCGATAGCATAAAAATAAATTTCTATACCAATCAAAGTGACCATCTAGCGATGGTACCCAACGATCGGATATATCGAATGTGTAGAATAATATCCTTAGAACCCATGTTGATATAGTTTTCATATAATTCATTTTCTTAACCAAAATGCTCATAAGATACCTCATAGTTTAATTATCAACCTTGATTAGGCTATCTAAATTGTATTTTAAAATATCAAATCTATCTCATGGATTATCCTGGCCAAAGTTTTGCTATATTGAAATACAGTGATACATTCTTCTCCAACTCTTGGAGTGATCAATCCTATCTTGATCATGCATTGACTTCGTAAGTACTTGACTATGCCTAGAAGCCTTCCATTACTGAATTAAAAATTTAGTTAGTCTGGTACCAAAGCATGGTGAGTTACTTATAAGCCATTGAGGTGATCTCAGGTCTAAGAGATACTTATATCTATATCCCATTAGAGACATTCTCGATAGTAGAATGCTCTGGAGTTGGTCACGTTCAATGATGATGTATCCTTACATCTCATCTATATGCCATACCAGTATCTCCATACTTTTTGGTTAAGAGGACAATCAACCTATATGGCACATAGCGACCTATGCTCGATAGACACTGTCATTCCTATTAACAGCCTATCTTTTGGTCATGAATAGTTTTAAGAACTAATCAATAAATTCTCTCTTTATCAAATCTGAATAGTCTTAAGAACTTCATTACAACAATGGAGTTTGTTAGAAGATGTAAACTTTATAATAAAAAAATATCAAAAATATATTTTATTTATTAATAAATTAATTATAAATATAATACAGCACAACCATCAACAGGCTGACGATTGGCTTTAAGATAAATTTTTCAACAACTCTCACTTGTCCTAAAGCCACTCGGCATGCTATCTAATACTAATCTTCGACTTGTGGTTGTTGAACTCCTTTACCGCTAGGACTTTAGTGAAGGGGTCGGCTAGGTTCTTCTTTTTGTCAATCTTTTGAAGGTCGACGTCACCTCAATTCACGATCTTTCGGACCAGTGGAAGCGGCATAATATGTGCTTCATCCACTGGTGTGCCTTGGGTTCCTTCACCTGAGCAATGGCACTAGTGCTGTCGCAGTAGAGCAGGACTGAACCATCAATGAAGGGTGCTACTCTTAGCTCAGTGACGAATTTTCTCAGCCACACAGCTTTCTTCACGGCACCTGATGGTATAATATACTCCATTTCACAAACAGAGTCAACCATAGTATGTTGCTTGAAACTCTTCCAGTAGATGGCTCTGTCGACATAACCCAACACGCTTCTGCTATCATCATGGTTAGATTGAAAGCTGGAGTTAGTAAACCCCACAAGTTTTAAATTTGACTCACCATAAACTAACCATTGGTTCTTAGTATTTCTTAAATACTTAAGGATGGTTTTTACCATTTTTCAGTGGTTCTCTCCTGTATCTGATTGGTATCTACTCACTACTCTAAGTGAGTATGCCACATCTGATCTCGTACATGTCATGGTGTACATGATAGATCCCATTGCCGAAGCATATGGGTCTCTCTCTTTTCAAGAGTTGTTAGACAATCCTTCTTAGAGAGAAAAATTTCATGGCCTATTGGGAGATAGCCCTTTTTAGAATTCTCCATGCTGAACCTTTTCAGCATAGTATCTATGTACGTGGACTGAAATAATCCAAACATCCTCTTAGATCTATTCCTATAAATCTTCATCCTTAGAATGTAGGATACTTCACCCAAGTCCTTCATGGAGAATTGAGATAACAACCAAACTTTTATTCCTTGCAGTGTAGGGATGTCATTCCCGATTAAGAGAATGTCATCCATATACAAGACAAGGAATACCTCTAAGGTGGATTTTTCTAAAAAAATTCCTACATTCCAATTAGATCTAAGAATTCTTAGATTTGATCATGGTGATCTGATATTAAATATAAATATTAAATTTAAATAAGGAACATCTAATGTACCTGGTTAGGATAATTTGATTAGCCTGATGATGATCCTAATGCTCCTGAGGTTCTGGATCGAGCCATGCATATGCCTGACCTCTACTGGAGTCCATTTAGGCAGGATCTAGAGGTCTTCTTCTTCTGAATCAATGCCCAAAGATAAGATCTGGATCTAATCTAAAGGTTCTTCAAAAACCTTTCTAAAGAAGCAGCAGTCTTCTTTTTTAGAGGTGCTGCCTTCTTCTTGATCTAGGTGCCAATTTTCCTTGGACCACTCTTGGACTTGTGCCCAACTCTTTGGGCATGGATAAGGGAGAAAGAGGACCAAAGGGAGGTGAGGAAGAGAGGAGGGCAGCCTTATGGTGTGCTGGATTGGCTAAGAGCTTTGAACCCTAGGCATAGATGGGGTTTAAATAGACCCTATTGCACCATGCAGTGCCACATCACCTCGACCAATCAAAGGCCTTTATTTAATTAGATCTAAATCTGATTGGTGGGGTGATGCCATCTGATCATATCAGATAGAGTCCCTCAAAAATCCACTAAAGTTGGTGCCAACAATGGATAAGCCTAGTGAAGTTGGCGTCAAAGAGTTCAAGGCCATCAAGTTATCCTGGAGTCCCATCTATATGTGACTCTATCTTATCCACATCGGGGACATTCCTAAGGTGGCATGCACCACCTCTCTTTCCTCTTTTAGTAGAGGGTCAAGTGCCCCAAGTGCTCTCCAATGGGTGCATGCCACATGGCCCTATATCCAAGTGTCCAGGGTCAACTATTGACTAATGTCCAAAACTAGAAAATGATAGGTGATAGGAATTGGCAGGTATTATCTTAAATTCATCTGATGAATTAAGACAATACTTTTCTAACCTACACAAACTCCAGTCAGACTAAGACAAGGTTCTTGAGTGAGCCCAAATAGATTCAGATCAGTCGAGACGAACCAGAATGATTACAAGCCCAAATAGTTAGGCTCAATCGTGTGCTAGCATGATTTTCTTGAACCTAAGATCTAATCCAAATCAACTGAACTGGATTAGCCCAATTGATGATATTCAGACCCAAATGCTTATTTGTGTGATTTAGTTAGGTTTAGTTTTATATGGTAATGAGATATATCACGATCTCTATCATCGACGTCATAGAAATATCTTTCGATGGACCAGAACTTTTTTAATTCACACAATTAGAATGATCGATCATCAAGATCATTCTAATTGCTCTCAAAATCCACCAGTGACACCTAGCAGTATATGGTGGCAAGCCATTAGAATCAAAAGCAAACCTCTTAGTGCAACTACTTGTGTAATTCGATTCTTCTATCTTGAGCTTCGATAGGATTAGGGTTAAGGTAAACTCGTCAAACACAATATCCATCATATGAATTAATCATTCAATTCTAGTTCGATGTAAAATTCTAATAGAAACTCTTTCTATCATCTTCGCTCTGCCATGGCCATGGGCTTAAGAACTCGATCTCATGATTATTATAGGGCTACTCCTCATCTACCGAGATAGATAGATCTTATATTGGTACAATCCAATTCCTACAATGAACATGCTATAGTCAACATACACCTCAGAATTCTGAATGGCTAGAAAACCGAGTTATGGTGTAGTGAAACTTTAACACCCTCAAGGTGAACCACCGATGCAGCTCAGGTAAAAAAATATGACACACCACTGCAGCATCGAGCCAGTTATCGATGAGAAGGTAGACTCCCTTATAACTGTTCTAGGTGGTCACGCTCAATGCCCTCATTCTCTAACGAGTACCTATACTCTTGCCTCCATGTCTCCGCACCATAGACTTAAGACTCATCTATGCTAAAGAAGTGATCATACACCAACCTTCTGGATCGATCATCATTCTCATAATGATCCTATGATCAGAAGTAGTTTATGAGTTAATTATGAAAATTCATGTCTTAAATTTTCAACTCTTAAAAATATAAATTATTATTTCATTAACTCAAAGAATGTATCACAGACACTTTAAATACATACTATGATAAAAAAAATAATTTTTTTATTAATTTATAGTCAAAATTATAAAATTATCCTTAGAAGTGTATTATAAGTGTTTAGCCAATCTGGCTTCTCGGGCATACATCTAACAAACTCTCACTTGACCTAAAGCCAATTGGCTACAAATCTAAATCTCATCTTTGCAAGGTGGGCTTTGATCTTTTATTGGCTTAATGACTGCAGTGTCAACTCTCTTATCGTCGACGTATCCCTTTTCGAGGTAATTGCGGATGAGGTGGTATTGCTGCTGATGTGCTTGGATTTCTGATGAGACCTCGGCTCCTTAGCTAGGGGTATGGTGCTATTGTTGTCGCAGTATAAAGGGACGACATCTGATGGCATCACTCCAAGCTCTATGGTGAACTTCTTATAGCAGAATGCCTTCTTCGCAACTTTCGATTCAACAATATATTCTACTTTGATGATGGAGTCTGCTATCATCATTTATTTGGAACTCTTCCAACTGACAGCTCCACCATTGCATATAAATAGACTTTTAGATATCGACTTTCGATCATCTATGTCGGACATAAAATCCAAGTCTGTATACCCCTGTATCTGGAGTTCTCCACTATCAAAGACTATAAATATATCCTTAGTTCTTCTCAAGTACTTAAGGATACATTTTATAAAAGTCCAGTACTCTTCATCTAGATTCGACTGATACCTGCTCGTGACACTCACAGCATAGGCAATATCAGATCATGTACATAGCATGGCATACATGAGGCTTCCTATTATCGAAGCATAAGAAATCTTGCTCATGCGTTCAATCTTCTTAAGTGTGCTAGGGCACATCTTTTTGGAGAGATGAATGCCATGTCTAAAGGGTACTAAACCTCTTTTGGAGTTTTTCATGCTGAACCTCTTTACATCCTCCTCTATGTAATTTTTTTGTGAAAGTCTGAGCATCCTATTCGGTCTATCTCTATAGACCTTAATTCCCAGAATAAATGATGCTTCTCCTAAGTCTTTCATAGAGAATTCTTTAGGCAACCATATTTTGACTGTAGTCAACATGGAAATATCATTCCCAATTACGAAGATGTCATTAACGTACAGTATGAGGAAGACAACAGCGCTTCTACTGATCTTTTTGAAAACACAGGACTCCTCCTCATTTTTTATGAAACTAAATGATCTGATTACATCATTAAAATGAGCATTCCAGCTTCGAGATGCTTGCTTAAGTCCATATATGGACCTTTGCAGCTTACATACCTTATGATCACCATTACTGGATGTGAAACCAAGCGACTTTTTCATATAGATGTCTTCCTTAAGATATCCATTTAAGAACAGCATTTTCACGTCTATCTACCATATTTCATAATCGAAATAGGTTGTAATAGCAGCAATGTGCGGATGGATTTAAGCATGGCTACTAGCAAAAATATATCCTGATAGTCAATGCCTTCTCACTGACTATATCCTTTTGCTACAAGCCTTGCTTTGAATGTATCTACATTTCCATCGACACCTATCTTTCTCTTGAAGATCCATTTACACCCAATAGGTATTATACCTTCAAGTGGATCTACCAAGGTCCAGACTTGGTTTGAATGCATTGAGTTAATTTCTAATCTCATTACCTCTAACCATTTCTTGGAGTCGATATCTAATATCATTTTGTCATAGGTTTTAGGATCATCACCATGAACCCCATTTTCCATAAGGAATATTTCCTCTATAACCTCTTCAGTAGTACCTAAGTACCTTTCAGGAGGATGGAAAATCCTATTTGATCTACGAGGTGGTGGAGGTAGTGTTTAGACTAGTTCTAACTGATTGGGCTTCATAGGTTCCTTAGCTCGTTGCTCATTGAAGACTTTCTTCTTGAGCCTAATTTGTCTTCCAATGCCACCATCTTGAATAAACTATTTTTCAAGGAAGATGGCATGTCGACTCATAATCACATTATGGTCTTCTGAAAGATAGAAATAATATCCTAACAATTCTTTAGAATATCTTATAAATCAAGCTCTAAAAGATCTAGACTCTAATTTGTCCGCATGTTGTTTCTAAACATAGGCCAGACAATCTCAAATTCTGAGATGACTCAAACTTGGTTTCTTACAATGCCATATCTCATATAGTATGGTATGAACAGTTTTAGAGAAAATCCTATTCAATAGATATAATGCTGTCATAAGACTATGTCTTCAAAGAAACTCAAGAAGGTCTGTAAAACTCATCATGGATCGGACCATATCTAATAGGATCCGATTTCTCCATTCTGAAATTTTGTTGAGTTGAGGCATTCCAGGTGGAGTCCATTGTGAGACTATGCCATTATCCTTAAGATAGTCTAAAAATTTCTGACTAAAGTATTCGCCTCCTCGATCTGATCGAAGAGTCTTAAGGGATTTTCTTGTTTATTTTTCTACTTGATGTCTGAACTCCTTGAACCTTTCAAAGGCTTCAAACCTATATCACATCAAATATACATACCTATACCGAGATAGATCATCGGTAAAGGTGATGAAGTAGACATAATTATCTCTGACTAGCACATCAAATGGGTCGTACACATTTGTATCTACCAGGACAAGTAGATCTGTGGTCCTTTCCCCATGTCTTATAAAAGGGAGCTTGGTCATTTTGTCATGAAGACATGATTCACAAATTGGATATGACTTGAAAGTCAATGGACTCAATAGTCTAAATTTTTCTAATTTGTTAACCCAGTCTTCAGCTATATAACCTAGCCTATGTTGCCAAAGATACCTATCATTTAGGCTATCCCTAGGTCGCTTTGATCCTATGGCATCCACGTTTTGCTCGATATTAAAAGTAGAAACATCAATATGTAACTGATAGAGACCATTTATAAGAAAACCACTTATAATTTTATTTCTTTCAAAAGGAATATTATAATGGTCCTTAAGAAAACTAATTACATAGCCTTCCTATGCTAAACATGAAATAGAAATCAAATTTCTGCTTGCTCTAGGCACATAAAAATAGTCACTAAGTACTAAATCTAATCTTGATGGTAGCCGAAGATGGTAGGTTTTCATGGCCATAGCAGCAACTCTTGCTCCGTTTCTGACATGTAGGATCATCTCACCATCCCTCAGTCTCCTGCTATCCTCAAGATCCTGCTTACAAGTGCATAGGTGAGCACTAGAACCAGAGTCAAGCACCCAACTACATGTAGAAAAAACTATAATGTTAGATTCTATAACAAGCATACCTCTAGAAGGACCTGCCTCCTTCTTGTTCTTCAGACTGACCAGGTACAGAGGGCAGTTCCACTTTCGGTGACCGTCAGTATTGTAATGAAAATTTTTTTTCTTATGAGCGGCCTTCTTCTTCGACTCGCCTTCTTCTTCTTCCCACCTTCCATCTTCTACTTCTTCACAGTCTTCTTCCTCTTTTCAAAAGACTTTCTCTTGGAAGAAGTCTGCTCCACAGCAAGTGCTGAGTCTTTAGAACCTTTCATGGAAAGCTCAGTAGTGACCAACATGTTCATAAGCTCAACCATGATATTTTGTAGTTTATGCATATGGTAGTTCATGATGAACTGCCCATATGCATCAGTCAAAGACTGCAGAATTATATCAATCTACAGATCCTGATCTAACTTAACACTGAGCTTCTCAAGCTCTTCTAAGTCCTCGATCATCATCAGATAATGATCTTAGACCAACTGCCCATCATGCATCTGAGCCTTAAAAATTCTCCTAGTGACTTGATATTTGGTTGCGCGACTCTGCTCACCAAACAACTCTTGCAGATGAACCAACATTTGGCAACTAGTCTTTATGTCTTCATGTGGCACTGGAGCTTATCAGACATCGAGCCCAATATGTAATACCTGGCTTTATTATCTTCATCCATCCATTTTCAGAGATGCTATCTATTCAGTGGATGGATGAACTGATAAAGTGGGGGGATCATGTTCCAACACATAAGTCAACTTCTCAAAATCCAAAATAATTTTAAAGTTTCAGAGCCAATCCTTGTAGTTGGGTTTGGTCAGTCTATGGGTATCTAGGATATAGGCTAGTGGGTTGGACGCAAATATTTTTCTATAGATAGTCAAAGTTTCTAGTTAGATTTTATAATTAGACTTAATCAATTTATTTAGAAGTTTAATTTTTTAAATAAATTAGTCTTTCACTATTTACTCGAATTCCTACACTCCCTTGAAAAGATACAAAAATCTCCATGATTATAAATTTCTAGTGGGTGGTGTGGTCCCACCAACTGGCTCACCACTCACCTAGTAGTTATTGGTGATAGATCAATCGATGAGTGGATTACTCTCGTCCAATAATTTTCTAATCATGGTGCACCAATACTTGGTCTCTAATTTATGAATCTCACTATGTCTAGAATATTGATCCAATCTTTAGTTAAGTCAGACCCACCACTTGCACAAATTAAATTTCTGATTAGATCTCTCACCATATCCAAAATATTGAGCCCATCCCATCCTCCAACCCGTAGCATCCAACATCTAATAGACATGGTTGTGTCTTTCTGGTGCAGCTGAACCACTGTATCTAGTCGAGAACAATCAATCCCAGGAAGGGCCTGCATATCTACAATGGTGGAAGATCTTAGACTTAATATTTTCTTAGAGAGATTTAATTTTGGTCTCTTTAAACTTGACTTGACTGAGTCATAATAATTATGACTAACCTAGTGGCATGGGTTGACTCGAATTGTTAGCCACCTTAAATCAAAACTAGATCGAGATAAATGGTCAGGTAAGTGAGACCGATGGAAGGGATATACCATTAACTATTAGATGTGTGCCCTAGAAGCTAGATTGGCTGACACTTGTTAAATACTTTCTAGGAGCATTTTTATAATTTTGACTTAAAATTAATTAAAGAGTTATTTATTTTATCATATTATGTGTTAAAGTATCTATGATACATCCATTGAGTTAATAGGCATGATAACACATATTCTCAAGAGTTGAAAATTTAAAGCATGTGTTATCATAATTAACTTATAAATTACTCTCGATCGTAGGATCATCATGAGGATGGTGATTGATCTGAAAGATCGATGTATGATTACTTTCTTAGGATAGATGAGTCTTGAGTCTATGGTATGGAGATATCGAAGTGAGAGTATAGGTACTCGTTAGAGAACAAAGGTACTAAGCGTGACCACCTCAAGCAGTCACAAGGGAGCCTATCTTCTCGTCGATGACTAGCTTGATGCTGCAGCGTCTGTCTAATTCTGACCTAAGATGCATCGGCAGCTCACCTTGAGATTGTTATAGTCTGACTATACCATAACTCAATCTCCTAGCCATTTGGAATCCTGAGGTGTATGTTGGCTATAGCATGTTCATTATAGGAATTGGATCTCAAATCATGTTCGTGGGCTCGTATGGACGACTCCTAGAGGTCGGACGTGTGTGTGGCTCATGACTTCATCCTCAAGTCCAGATCGGTAAGTTAGAATGTCTAACTTGCATAGGTAATAGATCTGATCTATTGATTTCATACCTGTATTAGATATAGTGTAGATCTAGATTGATGTGATCAATCTTTTCTTCTTCTTTATGTTTTTAATTTTTGATTTAATATCATATCTTTATCATATAATAGATCTAAGATCTAGGTATTTATATATTTATTTAAATAAATATTTAATTTATTTAAGTCTTTCACAGCATGATCTTGAAAAAGTTTCAAGATCTACTCATGAAACCCTAGATCTGGTTCCTTCAATTCGCACCAAGATGGGATCTATCAACCTTGGTAGGGGAGGAGTAGTCCTATGATGAATATAAGATTGAGTCCTAAAATTCATGGCCATGGTAATGTGAAATAATAGAAAGGAGTTTCTATTAGTATTTCACATCAGACTCAAATTGAAAGATTCATTCATATGACGGGTGTTGGGTTTGATGAGTTTACCTTAACCCTAATCCCATCAGGACTCATGATAGAAGAATCCAATCACACAGATAGCTGCACTAAGAGATTCGTTATTCAATTTTGATGGATTGCCACCATGTACTGCTAGGTGTCACCGATGGATTTTGGGATCAATTAGAATTGTCTTGATGATCGATGATTCTATTTGGATGAATCGAAAGAGTTCTGATCCATCGAAAGATGTTTCAATGATGTCATTGATGAAGATCATGATATGTCTCATTATCATACAGAATTGAACCTAACTAGATCATACAAATAAGAATTTAGGTCTGTATGTCATCAATTGAGCTAACCTAGTTTGATTGATTTGGATTAGATCCAATTAGGTTCAAGAAAATCATGCTAGCACATGATTGAACCTAATATTCTCCTTCTATCATCTTTTTGGTTCATCTCGACTAAGCCAAATTAGATTTGGCTTATTTAAGAGCCTTGTATGCCTCTATCCTAGTCTGACTGGAACTTGTCCGGGTCAGAAAAGTCTTGTCCTAACCTGATCTAGGCTTATCCTAATCCATCGGATGGAAACAGGATAAGACCTGCTAACTTCTAAAACTATTTGGATAAGACTTATCCGAGAACTCTATAGAGAATTATCTTGATCTGACTAGATCTTGTCCTGGCTTGATCAAGATTTGTCCTAAATTTTATAAGATGGGAACAAGATAAGGGTTGTCTTTGCCAGTTTAGGACTTGTCCTAAAATCATGAGATGAAATTTGGACAAGCCTCTCCCAAAAATTCTAGATGGATTTTTCTTGATCTGACTAGACCGAGTCCTGGTCTGATGAAGGCTTATTTTAACTTGATTAGGACTTGATATAAATCCATTGGATGGGACTTGAAATTGTTTTATCTTAAATCCCATAAGATTAGAAAGGACAGGGGTCAAATGTTGACCCAGATGCAGGAAAGAAAGGGAGTGGGGCATGTGCCCCCTGGAGACTATCTAGGGGCGCACGCCCCATTGGGATTTATGTGAGGGAGAGAAGGCCATGTCCCCCTCTTTGACCGTGCAACCATATGGTAACGTGGAGATCCCCTTTCAAAAGGGTTTTGACTGGGTCAAAGTTTGATTTGGATCAAACTTTAAGGGAGATAAGTTGCTTACGCCAATCAAAGTTTATTTTCCCATCTCCATGCCATTTTCTCTGATTTTTGTATGATAAAATTAGAAGAATTAGAGGGTGGGGCATAGAGATTAGTTAAGGAGTCCTTCTATATGTTAAACTTTGATCTGTTCAAAGTTATATGCGAAGGGACTCTTGACTAGGTCTATAAAGAGGGTCCTGCACAAGCTGTTGTGCATAATGATTTCTCTATGGTGAAGTCCTGCCAAAATATTCATCTCCACACCTCCCTCATCTAATTCTCTCCCTCTTTTCCATGCCCAAGAGTTGGGCAAAACCTGCGGATAAAAATCAAGTTTCATTGGCACGAAGATCAGCGAGAGACGATAGTGTTCGTGAGATGAACGCGCAGCCTTTGGAGTTCATTTTAAAGGCTCTACGGGAAGACATCAAATCTGATCTTTGAAGATTAGATCCAGAAGGAGGAGACTTTTAGATCTAACTCGAGTGGATATCAATAGAGGTTAGGCACGTGTGCAGCTCGATCAGAATCTCGGATCAATTGATAGATCATCACAATGGATAAACGGTTTATCCGATCAGGTGATAACTATTATCACTATTTTTATATTTATTTTACTTTTATTTTTAGATCAATCTAATTAGATTTGAGAACTCTCAAATCTGATCAGATCATAAAAAATTTTTAAAATTATTCTGTTGCAAATCTGATCCTATCAGATGCATCCTGCGATAGAAAAATCTGATTTTTTCTTCATTAACTCAGCAAGAATGCATTCAGGACAAGTAGCTTCAATTGAAAACCAGTCGGTCATATCTACCAGACTTACCTTAGATACCAAATTATCGAATTAGAATCAATTGGATTATCCGACAATTCAGGCTCGAACTATGGAGCTAAATCAGGTCTTGACTTGATCGAGTGACATCTCAATATGATTCGATCTTGATCCAAACTTAATCCTATTGGCTGGTCAAATCTAAGCTTTCTTTGATCCCACCTATCCAACTCTTGATTCGGTTTGATCAACCGTTAAACCTAATTGAGCTATCCAAGCCCAAACCCAATTTTATGAAGGTGTCTTAGATTTAAAAATTTATAATTTTTAGATCTAATTAATTTCATATTCTTAATTTTTAATTTTGGGTTCATGAACAAAATATGTAATAAAATCCTAGGATTTCAGGATCTAGAATTTTGTAAAAAATAAATTCTGATTTCTAATTAAGGATGAATGTATAGCATCCCTACACGTCATAAAAATACTCCATTGAATGGAAGGAGAGGGCTTTTAAATCCTACTTTGTTCTTATGACCAGATGGCCAAGGGGAATGTCTTAATCAGAAATATATTTTCTACTACAAAACAAGTTAGATCTAAATTATATATCACATACACAATCAATGATTTAACCTATACATACCTTGCATACATCTCATGTATCATAACTTAATTAAACATGCATGCTTTTAGATTTGATATATCACATATTATATCTAAAAAATAGAATTTAAATTGATCACATCAAAATAAAACTATTCTAGATAGTTTATAGAACTATTCTACAACTAGTCTAACCATGCATCTTTCATATCTTATATGAATAAATTAAAAATTAAAAACTCTATTTTTTATTTTTTAGATTTGATTATAATATTTTTAACATCAAACAAATAAAAATAAAATAAATTTAAAATCATGTTTAATCAAATTAACAACATGATTACATATAGAACTATTCTATTCCTAGTCTAGTCATGCATCTCATACACTATAGATCAAAATTATTTAATTTTTAATTTTTTAATTTTAGATCTAATCATATCTAATGTGACATCTAAAATTCTTTAATATCAGATCATAAATAAAAATAAAATTAGATCTAAAATAGATCTGAAGAACTGCTAACCTAGCTCTCATACCATTTGAAGGAAAAACTCATTTTCTGCCATAGAATCGTCTAGATCTGATCAGATCTGAGATGAATTTTTATAAAAATATTTTTTATGATTTAATTAAATCTAAGAGTTCTTAGATCTAATCATGGTGATCTGATATTAAATATAAAAATTATATTTAAATAAGAAATATCTAATGTACCTGATTAGGATAATCTGATTATCCTAATGATGATCTTGATGCTCCTGAGATTCTAGATCGAGCCATGCACGTGCCTGGCCTTTAATGCAGTCCACTCAGGTAGGATCTAGAGATCTTCTTCTTTTGAATCAATATCCCAAAGATCAGATCTGAATCTAATCTTAAGGTTCTTCAAAAATCTTTCCAAAGAAGTAGTAGCCTTCTCTTTCAGTAGTGCTACCTTCTTCCTTATTTAGGTGCCAATTTTTCTTGGACCACTCTTAGACTTGTGCCCAACTCTTTGGGCATGGAGAAGGGAGAGAGAGGATCAAGGAGGCATGAAGAGAGAAGGGCAGCCTTGCAGCATGGTGGATTGGCTAAGAGCTCTGAACCCTAGGCACAGATAGGGTTTAAATAGATCCTGCTGCACCATGCAGTGCCACATCACCTCGGCCAATGAGAGGTCTTTATTTAATCAGATCAAAATCTAATTTATGGGGTGATGACATCTAATCATATCAGATAGAGTTCCTCAAAAATCCACTAAAGTTGGTGCCAACACGGGATAAGCCCAGTGAAGTTGGCGCCAAAGAGTTCAAGGCCATCAAGTTACCCTAGAGTCCCATCTATATGGGACTCCATCTTATCCACAGGGGGTAAATGCCTAGGTTGGCTTGCACCCTCTCACTTTCCTCTTTTAGTAGGGGGACAAGAGCCCCAAGTGCTCTCCAATGGGCGCATGCCACATGGTCCTGTGTCTAAGTATCTAAGGTTAATTATTGACTAATGTTTGAAAGTAGAAAATGCCAGGTGATAGAAATTGTAGGTATTGTCTTAAATTCATCTAATGAATTAAGATAATACTTTTCTAATCTAGACAAACTCCAGTCAGACCAAAACAAAGTTTTTGAGTGAGCCTAAATAGATTTGGCTTAGTTGAGATGAACTAGAATGATTACAAAAGGAGAATGTTAGGCTCAATCATGTTCTAGCATGATTTTCTTGAACCTAATTGGATCTAATCCAAATCAACTGAACTGGACTAGCCCAATTAATGACATTCAGATCCAAACCCTTATTTGTGTGATCTAATTTGGTTCAGTTCTATATGGTAATGGGATATGTCACGATCTCTATCATCGACATCATCGAAACACCTTTCGATGGACCAGAACTTTTCCAATTCACACAATTAGAATGATCGATCATCAAGATCATTCTAATTGCTCCTAAAATCCTCCAATCACACCTAGCAGTATATGATGATAAGCCATTAGAACCAAAAGTGAACCTCTTGGCACAACTACTTGTATGATTGGATTCTTCTATCTTGAGCTCCGATAGGATTAGGATTAAGGTGAACTCATCAAACCCAATATCTATCATATAAATTAATCATTCGATTCGAGTCCGATGTGAAATTCTAATAGAAACTCTTTCTATCATCTTCACTCTATCATGGCCATGGGCTTAAGGACTCAATCTCATGATCATCATAGGGCTACTCCTCATCTACGAGGTAGATAGATCCTCGGTGCAATCCTATCCCTACAATGAGCATGCTATAGCCAACATACACCTCAGGATTTCCAATGGTTAGGAGATCGAGTTATGGTGTAGTCAAACTATAACACCCTCAAGATAAACTATCGATGCACCTTAGGTCAAATAACCTGACACACCACTGCAGCATCGAGCCAGTCATCGATGAGAAGGTAGACTCTCTTATAACTGCTCGAGGTGGTCACGCTTAGTGCCCTTATTCTCTTATGACTCTCTTATGACTGCTCGAGCAGTTTGTGTTAATTAGGAAAATTCATGTCTTAAATTTTCAACTCTTAAAAATATGAATTATCATTCCATTAACTCAAAGAATGTATCACAGATACTTTAAATTCATACTATGATAGAAAAATAATCCTTTTATTAATTTATAGTTAAAATTATAAAATTACCCTTATAAGTGTATTACAAGTGTTTCTCGCCAATCTGGCTTCTAGGGAACACATTTAACAATACTACTACTGGACCATTCACCCACTTGTGGATATAAGGCTCTTCTCCATTCTTAATGAAGTCATATATTTTGATCATTTTATCAAAACGCATGTTCCAACTCCGAGATGCTTGCTTCAATCCATAAATAGATCTTGAAGCTTGCACACCTTGGATTCATCTATGGATGTGAACCCCTCAAGTTTTATCATATACACCTCTTCAATCAGCTCTCCATTCAGAAAAACTATCTTCACATCCATCTACCAGATCTCATAATCTAGATAGGTAGCTATCACAAGCATAATCCGAATGGATTTAAGCATTGCCACATGGGAGCATCATAGTCAATACCATAACGTTGACGATATCCCTTAGCAACCAGACGGGCTTTATAGATCTCCACCTTTTCATCTACACACCTTTTCTCTTGAAAACTCATTTACACCCAATGGGTTTAACCCCTTCGGGTGGATCAACCAATGTCCATACATCGTTGACCTTCATGGACTCTATTTTGGATTTCATGGACTCAAGCCATTTCTCAAAATTAGATCTCTACATTACATCTAGATAGGTGATTGGATCCTCATCATTCTCATCAAGTTTGATGGGATCACCATCCTAGACCAAAAAATTATAGTATCTATCCAGCTGACGCAATACTCTACCGGATCGCCTTAATGGTGTAGGTACATTAGGCTCCAAATTTGATCTAATCAAATTCGATTCAAGTTCAACAATTGATGTTGGTCTTTCTACCTGTTGAACTTCCTCAAGTTCAACTTTAGAGGCAATAATTTCTTCACCAAGAAACTTCTTTTCTAAAACGATTGCCTTAAGATTGATGAAAACCTATTGTTCTTCAGTATGGTAGAAATAGTAACCCTTAGTTTTCTTAGGGTATCCTATAAGCACATACTTATCAGATCGGGGTCTAAGTTTATCTGTATGCAAATATTTGACATAGGTCGGACAACCCCAAACCCGTAAGTGAGAGAGTGTAGGCCTACGCCTAGTCCATATCTCATATGAAGTCTTTACGATAGATTTACTCGGTATATTGTTCAATATATGACATACAGTCTCAAGAGCATAACTCTAAAATGAAATAGGTAGACTAGCAAAACTTATCATGGATCGAACCATGTCTAATAAGGTTCGATTTCTTCTTTCTGATGCACCATTATGCAATGGTATTCCTAAAGGTATCCATTGTGAGAGAATCTCATTCTCTCCTAAATATGTCAAGAACTCACTAGAGAGATATTCACCTCCTCGAACCAATCAAAGAGTTTTAATACTCTTCTCATTTTGTTTTTCTACTTCACTTTGGAATTATTTGAACATTTCAAATGAATCCAACTTATATTTCATCAGATAGACATATCCATACCTAGATAGATCATCTGTGAAAGTGATGAAGTAGAAATATCCATCTCTAGCATTTGTACTCATAGGTCCACATACATCAGTCTGTACTAGATCTAAGAGCTCATTGGCTATTTTATTTTTTTCAGTAAAAGATGACTTAGTTATTTTTTCAAGAAGACAGGATTCACAGGTTGGAAATGATTCACAATCACTAATTTTGTGGATTTTCTCTTGAGTCAACCTATTTATCCTGTTCTTGTTAATGTGACCTAGCCTGCAGTGCCATAGATAGATATCAAAGATATTATCTAATCTAGAGTATTTTCTAGAAGTGTACATTACACTCACAAGCTATGATAAAATGTAAATACCTTTTTTTTGTTGTCCTTGCATTATCGTAACATCATTCATAATGATATCACAATACTCTTTCTTTATTGATAAATTATAACCATGTTTGGCCAAAAGGCCAGTAGAGATTATATTCATCAGAAAAGAAGGTTAATAATGACATTCATTTAAAAAAATAATATTAGTATTGAAAATAAGTTAAACTATTTTCATAGCTAGAACTGAAACAAACCTTTCATCTTTAACATTCAGGAATCGCTCATTATTTTCAAATTTTTTACTAATTTGAAGTCCTTGCAATGTATTACAAATATGGACTAGACTTTCGATATCCAATACCCAAGTAGAAGTATCACAAATAGAAAAATTATAAGATGTTATCATATAACATCCTTGATCAGCAACTACTTGCTCATCTCTCTTGTTTGGCCTGTTGGGGTCATGGAAATCAAAATATTAAGGATAGTTCCTATTTCAATGCCCTTACTCTTTATAGCACTCTACCTGATCTAGGTTATTCTTGGACCTTATGTTTAATTTAGGCATAGAGCCCCCAGCACAAACCACTTTGTACTACTGAACAACATTCAACTTTCCATACTTATTATCAAAGTTAGGTCTCATAAGTTGATCACTATCTAACAGTGAATGGAGCAACTGTGGTTTGGATTTAACTACATAAAAGAGAACCAAAAGTCTAATTAGTAATTGATTTATTAATCCTTAAGATTTATACTTTAATCAAAAGGTTCTTCTATTATTTTATTCGAATTGGTACCCTCTATCTCCAATTCAAGAAATTATCCTAATTTCTTAGTGGGTACCAGAATCCATATAGACTGTACACAAGCTAAACTATGGTTAGTCAACCCATGTACATCTAAGGATAGGTTCATAATCAACTATTTTTTTAAATAATTTTTAATAATTTAATTTTATCCTAGCATCTTTTCAATAGGCTAGGGCCTCCAATGAAAGTTCTGGTTAGGTCCAACCATTAACAAGATCATACTTGGTCCATCTAACTAATGAATGATTAAGCCTAACTATGGTTGGTAAACCTAACCATCATTTAGAGAGATGCAGCCAAGATATTATATTATGAATGATAATTCCATTAGCAGATAAGCACCAAGTCTAGGGCCTCCAATGATTATCCAACTAGTGGATCTATTATCATCCACTTAATGGGAGGCTATGATCTAATTATCACCATAACTATTTCATTTTAAAGATCTAATAATTTTAGAGGATTTAATTGATTTGATTTAGAAAAGAGAAGGTCAGATTAACTAGCTTGTAATGATCCTTCCACTGGTTTCACCAAGTTAGATTAAGAGATACTATTAATAGGCTGGTCTAGGAGCACCTAAATCAGTCACTAATTTACCTAGCTGACATGGGTAAGCTTGAATAGTCAAGTGATCCGATCAAAATATAATTTCACCAAAAATACTAGGTAAGTGAGATCGATGGGAGGGTCTACCAAAGCTTGTCTTAAATACTATAAAAAATGGCCTGGTAAGTGGGCTGCCAATTAAAGACCACCAGCCTAAAATGCCTGACTTACCTTAGACATCAACTAGTTTAATTAGTTTCGATTAGATCAACCTAACAATTCGTGCAAGACTACGTAGCCAAGAATTAAGTCCATCTTGGATCTCTTTAAAGACATGGGCTTGATCAACTATAACTATTGTAATTGATCTAGAGAATCTTTGACCAAATCTAAGACAACAATTGATTAGATTTAGTCAACTCTCTAATTAAGTCTATTTTTTAATCTAACTCTAGGTCAACCCAATTAATGGATCTAATCCTCACTATCCCATTAACCCAATGTGTTATGATTTGTGTCTTAAGATCTTCAATTCACAATCCTAGATCCTAATCAAACAACTTCTTAACTCCTAATTAAGTTTTGGACTGAGGGTTGGGATTCGACTTTTTGAAATTAATTTTTATATTTATAAAATATTTTTACAACATGGTTCTACCAATCAAGTTGCATGTTTGACTAATAATCAATATGCAAATAAAATAAGCATGAAACTAGTTTAGATCTAATCTAAGCAGGTTCATGTAATTGAAATGGTTTCAATTCCAATCAATCATAAATTACCTTAGATCAAATCTAACATATTTATGATAATTAAAATTAGATTAAAATAATTTTAATCAGATCATAAAATTTTTTAGATCTAATCTAAAATTTTATGATTAATGTTTTAGATCAGCATGTACTAGGACAACCTCTCCACTGTAAGGGGTAAACCTTACAATAGGATAACCTTATAATCAATCTATAAAATCTAAAATTTTTATTTTTAGATCTAAAATTATTTTAAATTTAATAAATAATAATAAAATTAGATCATATTTAATAAATTTATGATAAGAAATAGATCTAAATGAACTAGGATTACCTCTCCACTGAAAGAGGTAAACCTTATAGCAGGACAACCGTATATCAGTTTATGCGATCAAAGTTTTTAATTTTAGATTTAATAATTAGATTATAAATTAGATCTAATCTAAAAAATAATCTAAATATTCATATATAATCATGTAATAATCAATCTAGGCTCTGACACCAATTGAAGGAATCAGATCTAGGATTTCAGGGCTAGATCTTGAAACTTTTTTAGATATGAATTAATCAAAATTAATTCATAAAATATAAAAAATCTTTAGATCTAAGATCCTATTATATAATTATAGTATGTCATAAATTAAAATTTAAAAATTATTAAAAAAAAAAAGTATATGTTGATCACATCAACATGGATCTATACTAGATCTATTGCAGATATGTAACATTGAATCAGATCCATATTATCTGTGCAAGTTAGACATTCTAACTTACTAATCTGGGCTTGAGGATATAGCTCTAAGCTACATACGTGTTCGACCTCTAAGAAACATCGACACGAGCCCATGAATCTTGATTAAAAATCTGATGCTCGAAAATCAGCATGGTATGCTAGTACTATGCTGATTCTTCTTTGATGGTCGATCTGGATCTTTTCTCTTCAAAAGTTTGGACTCTCCAACAAATAAAAGGAAGGGAAGAGATTTAAGGACCTGAGACACCTCTGAAAAAACTCTAAAGAATGGAGGAAGAGGTAGAAGAAAACAATCCCAAAAGAAGACCCTCTTCTTCTTCTTTATTCTCTCACCTAGACACCTTGATTGGTGTTTTTAAAATTCCCATGGCCAAAGGGTTTTTCTCCCTGGTTTTCTTATGCCCAAAAACCCTCTCTTAGATCTGAATTCATACCAGAAATAAGGTCCAAAGACCCTTTAAACAGGGAGTTATGTAGGAGTCCTTGTCTAGGTCAAATACCTAGACAAGGTATGTCCAAATTGGGCAAGACTTGGGGCACCCAACTCTTGGGCGCCCCCTCCCTTTTTTCTACTGTGGACCACCAGCAAAGGGCACACAAAACCAACCATAAAATCCATGAAAATTCCAGAAAAAATCTGCATAAAATTGGCACCATAAGGGAAGAGTTTTGGTTTGTTAGGATTCTATTATATAGAATTCAAAATCAAAACTACATACCTTCCTTTGATTTGGTCCACAATAACATGCCAAATAAGAAAGAGAGCGAGATATGGGGCATGCATGAAGGCCCTTGGGAGAGGGAACTCCATGCACAAAATCAAGAGAAGGGGCATGGTGTGGGCATGGGATATAGGTGGCATAAGGAAATATGGTTTCTCAAATCAAATTAAACCAGAAATAATTGAACCCACTTAGAATAGGTCTTAGTTCAATTAAAAACCTAATTAAATCATATTTAAATCTAATTTAATTTCTAATCAAATTAGAGATTGGGTTGACACAAGTCCTAATTGAACTAGGACTCGTTCTTCCTTGCAATTGGCTTATCCAATAAATCAATTGGACTTGATCCTATCAAGTCCAAACCAAATCTAATTAAATCATATTTAATTAGACTTAATCTCAACCCTCTGGCTTAATCAAATTAAGCTAATTAACAATTGGATTGCTAATGCTTGCACTAGGTTAAACATCAATTATATCAATCGTCTAACCCTAGAATGATTCTTAATCATCGATTAACTATTCGATTAGATCGAGAACTCTTATGTATATGATCTCATAGGTTCGAACCTAAGCCGATAGCATAAAAATAATTTTTTATACCAATCAAAGTAGCCATCTAGTAATAGTACTCGACGGTTAGATAGGTCGAATGTGTAGAACAACATCCTTAGAATCCATGTGGATATAGTTTCTATATAATTCATCCCCTTAACCAAAATGCTCGTAGAACACCTCAGAGTTTAACTATCAACCCTGATTAGGCTATCCATATTGTATTTCAAAATATCAAATCCATCTCATGGATTATCCTAGCTAAGGTTTTGCTATATTGAAATACAGTGATACATTCTTCTCTAACTCTTAGAGTGGTCAATCCCATTTCGATCACACATCAACTTCGTAAGTACTTAACTATGCCAAGAAGCCTTCCATTATTGAATTAGAAATTTAGTTAGTCTGGTACCAAAGTACAGTGAGTTGCTTGCAAGCCACTGAGATGATATCAGGTTTAAGGGACACTTATACCTATTCCCATCAGAGACATTCTCGATAGTAGAATGCTCTGGAGTTGGTTATGTTTAATGATAATGTACCCTTACATCTCACCTATATGCCATACCAGTATTTCTATACTTCTTGAATAGAAGTACAACCAACCTATATGGTATATGTGATCTATGCTCGATAGATGTTGTCATCCCTATTAACAGCCCATCTTTTGGTCGTGAACAGTTTTAAGGACTAATCGATAAATTCTCTCTTTATTGAATCTAAATAGTCCTAAGGATTTTCTCACAACAATAGAGTTTGTTAGAAGATATAAACTTGATGATGAAAAAATGCTATAAATATATTTTATTTATTAATAAATCAATTACAAATACAATGTAGCACAACCATCAATAGACTGATCATTGGCTTTGGAATACATATCTAGTATTTATTAGATATGATCTAGGATATTAATATGATCGATACGATTTTTTTTTTTCAGATTTATATTTTCATCTTGACATATCATACATCCTAGATATAGGTCTTTAGTGATATGATCACATGCATTAATAGGTTAATTAGATTAACCTTAAAAGTCTTCCACTCATTATTTTCGAAAAAATTTTGAAAGACATGCATGAAACCCTACATACTTTTCTTTCATGACTAAGTAGCTTGAAAACATAAATAAAGAGCTAGAAAATTATTTGGGTAACACCTTAGGATGTTACACAAATTGGGTGGATTCTTTATGAAGTGACACCTAGCAAATCTTTTCTTAGTTTATTCTTTTCCAAAGCACAAGCCACCGGTTATTCTTTAGTTTGTTCTGAGTTATTTAGTTAAACAAAAAGGTTAGAGAAGAGAAGAGAGCCAGAGGAGGTATTTCCCAGCTAGAAATCAAAGAAAAATCAGCTGGTAAAGAAAGAGTTGAGTGATAATTGAGTTGAAGTGGAGAAGTTGCTGAAGTTAAAAAGAAACAACCTGTTTTGGTTGGCAGCAGTATTTTAATCACTTGTGGTAAGGTTCTTAAGCTCTAAACTAGATTTAAATTGATCTTCTAAGTATTG
Organism: Cocos nucifera; assembly: GCA_006176705.1. Taxonomy (NCBI): domain Eukaryota; kingdom Viridiplantae; phylum Streptophyta; class Magnoliopsida; order Arecales; family Arecaceae; genus Cocos; species Cocos nucifera. The sequence goes on along the minus strand of QRFJ01000113.1, from coordinate 197,714 downwards.
TTATCAGATAAAATGTTGTAGTAAAGCAAGTTATGCAATTTAAACTTGAATTTGAAGGTGACCTTATGCTGCCTATTTTTCTGAAACTATTTAAATAAGTTAGCTATAAGTTGAAATGGTGTTAGTTGAATGTGAAACTATTTATGAGAATAAAAATATAGTTTGTTGGTGATAAATCCGCTCTTGTCAAAGTTCGGCAAGATGCCCAACCTCAGGGTGGTCCCGTCTGATAGAGGCGACCATGAACAAACTTCAACCAGCATGAATTCTTGCTCCAATTCACTCTAAGATGGCAGACCTCCAACTCATGCATGCCGGACGATCTTCTTAGCTTCGACTATTAGATCTTTCAGATAACTACAAAACTCGAAGGGCATCTCGGACCTCATTTGGATGAACTTAAACAGTGAAAATAGTTGCCTAAGTAGTTAGCTGAGCATTTGGCTAAGTATTCGACCCCTACGTAGTCCAGCTCGACCAACCTCAGGATCGGCTGAACTCCTTTTGAATCGGATCTCCTTCCAGTCAAATCTCACCCTTACAATTGGGTCTCATGTCGAGAGTCTCGGACCAGCAGAGCTTCTCCTCAGACAAACATCTACACCTTGCTGTAAGTGGTGGATCTTGACATTCTTACGTCAAGAGCCTTGGGTGTGCAAGCCAGAGTTAGCAGAAGAACCTCATCATCTACAATAGTTCAACTCCCAACTCAACGAATACCTGCCAACCTATGGACCATCTCGGAGCTAGCTGAACTAAAGCTATTAATCTCCAACGAAATGGCAAGTCATGGCAATGGACACCACCCTCCATAATAAACTTCACGTGACCCTAAATGACCCACTAATAAGCAGTTACGGTCATCACCATTAGTTTGTTATGAGCTCCACCTATATAACGGACCCTCCAGATACATTTTCCTCTAAGCTCTCATCTCCATCTCAATTCTCTTGAGCACTCCATTCTTATTGGCCAGAAAACTGACTTGAGCATTGGAGGGTCCTACCAGAGCCATCCACCTCCAATTTGGACTTCTTCTTGTAGGTCTCGTCGGCGGCCTCATCTCCATCCACTCCAGCGACTCCAACATCGACATCATTTTTTGTTGTTCATAATATTTCAGGCATCACCTAGCTTTGATACCAAATTGTAGACCCATGTTATCGCTCGAATGTCAATCATCTTTAGCATCACAAGCCCCGATACTATGTTACGGAAGGCCCTAATCTTTAGCACGGACCTGAAGAAATCTATGATGTTCTCTATGGATAGCAAACCACTGATCCTCCACCTGGATCTGTGATGGAGTGCCTCCCTTCTTAGGCTTGAGGGAGACGTCCCCTTCTCTAGGGCTTCTTCAAGAACCTTAGGGCGGCAATTCTAGAGAGAAGAGAAGAAGAGAGTTAAGGGAGAAAAAGGTCTATATTGATTTCAACCCTGAAAATCCTAATACAACCTATGTATTTATACATAGCCATTAGGCCCAACCAAAAACTCCCCTGGCTAACACAATACATGAAAGCACTCATCGAGCCCGTGTACATCCATGTCTCCCATGCTCTCATCCTCTAGATCTAGACCCAATACATGAATTAGGCATCTTAAGACCTCTAAAACTAGGCCTTAAGACCCCTAGGATCAACCCAGACTTCAGTCCAAAATAGACCCTCGCGTAACTCTGCTCGCGCACTGAGCTGGCTTAGTCTCAGCACTGAGCTGACTAAGTTCCACTGGGTTGGCTCAGTCCAAAATTGAGCTGGCCCAATTCTGTGCCGTACCAACAGTCTCGAACGCTCAACTCTCTATTTTGCTTATGCTCTAAGACTTAGCCGATCCAATTTTGGACTGAGCCAACTAACCTATAGAAAATCTCCTTTCTGTAGTCTTGATTCTCCGACTTTGGTTCCTTACTTCATCTTGTGTCTCAGATTTCAAAGAACCAACCAAACCCCTTGAATCCCCAGAGCCAGCCCCCTGACTCCTCCCATGGCCTCCTAAGACTTGGAAGCACCATATATCTTCACAATCTCCACCTTAGTGCTCCCAAGCCTTGGCAAACCTCTTGGCAATGACCTCCTCCTGCACGATCCCACTATCCTTGCACACTCAACAGCACCTATGCAAACATCGCCTCCGCTAATCTTCTTCAGCTGTTGTGCACCTTTAAGGCTTTTGGGATGACCGTCTCCACCATTGAAGACCTATGCTTGCTTCTTGGCACCACCCTAGAACTGTAGAATCCCTTCTGCTTAGTAGTTGTATCACTTTCTCTAAATTTTTTTGAAGAACATACAGCATTTCTGCACCAGCATATGCTGTACCACCTAACACGATCTCCTCAGAGCTATGCCTGTCCACCTGCACATGCCGCTCCATCTGGAATTGTGCATCATCGACACTTTGAACTGATGTCAAATTTTCTCTCCACTTGTGAAGCCACTACTATGGAAGTCCACCTATATCTGAAGTCCACCTGATGCCATAGAAGCCAACTCTATCATCGAGTCCCTCGAGGCCAACCACTCAATGCTGCACTGCTGAGCCTGTTGTTGCACCTCGAACACTATTGCTACCCCTTCGAACCCTCCACACTCCATGGATCTCTTCGAAGCCATCTTGGATACCTCCGCAACCCATGGGCACCTTCAAAATCCAAGAGCTCATCCAACTCTTCTGAATCCAGCAACTGAATCCTAGAAAATTCTATCCTAGTCCTTCTCTTCTGCACCTATACCAGCCATCGCTTCAGTTGCGCTCGGAGAACCATCCTCCATCTAAACCGCGACTCTCCCTAATGCTCCTATAGAAGAAATCTGATCCATGATACTTCCGACTGCTAGAGACCTCCTGGCACTCCTTGAGACCTCCTAACTCTCCCTGAGATCTGCACCTGGTCCTCTTGAGATACCACTAACACTCTCTGCTGAGATACACTCCTCGACTACTGCACCGTCGAGCCTCTCTCAGCCCCTATGCCTCCAAGGTAGCACTCCTGCAGCACTCCAATGCTCCCTGACTCATCTCTGCACTGCTCTACAGCCGTCCAGCCCTAACCTGCTAGACTTCCATAGATCATCCATCTCCATCACTCCCAAGGCTTCGTAAATCCATGCTTCGATCGAACTACTGAATACATCTTCGACTACTTCCCCACCTTCCAAACACCGAAGGATGTATAGTCGCTTCTTCAACCTTCCTTCAACCATTACCCCTTGGGAAACCTCTCTTCAATAGTCCTACACTGCCCATCTTTCTAGAGAACTCTAATGCTCTCTACTGAGATACCTACCTCGGCTGCTGCATCATCGAGCCTCTCTCAGCCCTGCATCTCTAGAGAAGCACTACTGCAGCACTCCAGCGCTTCTTGCTTGTCACATAACCATCATACACCCCGGTCTTTCTACCAGGACCGATCAGCAAATCATGCACAAAATCCTTCCACCCCGAGAAAATCCTTTTCCGTTAATCCTTTCAACCTCCACCTTTAACTTGCTGCTCCTGATTGGCCAAACCATAGTAATGATAAGATAGATTTGAGACATACCATGGAATTCTTGTGTAGATTTCTGATTTAATCTTGTACGACTTCTCCTTTCCTTCCATGCACCATTAGGCTCTAATACCAGATGTTATTCATAACATCCCAGGCATCACCTAGCTCTGATACCAAATGTTGTTCACAATATTCCAGGCATCACCTAGCCCTGATATCAAATTATAGACCCATGATATCACTCGAACGCCAATCATCCTTGGCATCACAAGCCCTGATACTATGTTGCGAAAGCCTCTGATCTTTAGTACGGACTTGAAGGAACCTATGATGTTCTCTATGGGCAGCAAACCATCGATCCTCCACCTGAATTATGATGGGGTGCCTCCCTCCTTGGGGCTTGAGGAAGATGCCCCCCTTCTTTAGGGCTTCTTCAAGATCCTAAGGCGGCAATTCTAGAGAGAAGAGAAAAAAAGAGTTGAAGGAGAAAAGGTCTGTATTGATTTCAATCCTAAAAATTCTAATACAGCCTATGTATTTATACATAGCCATTAGATCCGACCAAAAACTCTCCTAGCTAACCCAATACATGAAAGCACTCATCGAGCCCATGTACATCCATATCTTCCATTCTCTCATCCTCTGGATCTAGACCCGACCCATGCATGAATTAGCCACCTTAAGATCTCTCAAATCAGGCCTTAAGACTCCTAGGATCAACCCAAACCCTAGCACAAAATAGACCCTCACGTAACTCTTCTCGTGCACTGAGCCGACTCAGTCTCAGTACTAAGTCGGCTAAGTTCCACTGGGTTGGCTCAGTCCAAAACTGAGCCGGCCTAGTCCTATGCCGTGCCAGCAGTTTCGAATGCTCAGCTCTCTATTTTGCCTATGCTTTGAAACTTAACCAACCCAGTTTTGGACGAGCCAGCTAACCTAAAGAAAATCTTCTTTCTATAGTCTTGATTTTTCGACTTTAGTTTCTTACTTCACCTTATGTCCCAGATCTTCAAAGTACTAATCAAGCCCCTGAAATCTCCAGAGCCAACCTCCTGACTCCTCCCATGGCCTCCCAAATCATGCTCCTGAAATTTTCAAAGCCAACCCCCTGACTCCTCCCGTGGCCTTCCAAGGCTTGGGAGCACCACAAATCCTCACATTTTCTACACCAACAGGATTGGCACTAGAGGAAGGATCTCTGAGCCCTTGTTCTAAAAAAAATGCTCAATCGATCTTGCTCTTCTTCTTCTACTCTCAATCCCTCCTGTTCCTCTTCTTCTGACTGCTATTTGCTTTTGAAAGATGCCACCAAGGAAGGCATCTATCCGATGATCTACTGCCTCCACCATCAGATCTAAACCAGATCCGATCGCTTCAGTCCCATCGCCAGTACCTTAACCTCCTCCATGAGCAGCTATGGTGAATCTAGAGTAGTTTAAGCCTCACTGAAGTAGTGTAGGCCATGTAGCAACCTCCAGCGCCAGTCTAGCTAGAGAAAACATTAATGGAATATCGGGACCTGATGCAAGGAAGGCACACCTGGGAAAGCTAGCCAATAACCCCTAGGAAGGGAAAGCAGAGATCGGTGAGCCCCTATTCTGAACATGACTCTACCCCCAGAAGAACACTGCCACCATTCAGCCAAAGGACCCTCAAGATTCATGGTCAAGAAGATCTCAATCAAAAACTTTAGGAGATGAATCAGTGGATCGAGGAACTCCACCATGCTATCCTGCCCACGTCGACGACATCTACACTAAACCTCCATTCTCTCTTCAAACCATTTAGGAATCCATCCCATCGAACTTCAAACTCCCTCAATTTGAGAGTTACAATAGGACTTCAGATCCAGTTGACCATCTTGAGGCCTTCCGAACCATGATGCTGGTCCATGGCACACCATACGCCATTATGTACCAAGCTTTTCCCTTAACTTTGAAGGAAGCAACAAGGAATTGGTACTCAAATCTTAAGTCAAGTATGATCTACTCCTTTGATCTAATGAGTCATCAGTTTGTGGCTCATTTCATAAGCAGCCAACATCCAAGGCGAGATTCGGACTCTCTCATCAACATCAAGCAGAGGGAAGGAGAGTCTATTCAAGCTTATGTCAGCCGCTTCAATGCTGCTGCACTAGAGGTTTGGAACTTGGACCAATCCGTAACCATGACCACATTAAAGGATGATTTTCAAAAGAATGATCTTCTATCCTTCCTGGAGTGGAAGTTGTTAGATATGTGCCCTAGAAGCTAGATTGGCTAAATACTTGTAATACACTTCTAAGCATAATTTTATAATTTTGATTATAAATTAATAAAAAGATTATATTCTACTGTGTATTTAAAGTGTCTGTGATACATCCTTTAAGTTAATGATAATGACAATTCATATTTTCAAGTGTTAAAAATTTAAGACATAAATTTTTATAATTAACTCATTAACTACTTCCGACCGTAAGATCATCACGAGGATGGTGATCGATCCAAAAAGTTGGTGTATGATCACTTTCTTTGGATAGATGTGTCTTAAGTCTATGGTATGGAGACACTGGAGTGAGAGTATAGATACCCATTAGAGAACGAGGGCACTGAGCATGACCACCTCGAGCAGTCATAAGAAAGTCTACCTTCTCATTGATGACTGGCTCAATGCTGCAGTGGTTTGTCTAGATCTTTAACCTGAGGTGCATCGATAGTTCATTTTGAGGGTGTTATAGTTTGACTATACCATAACTAGGTCTCCTAGTCATTCAAAATTTTGAGGTGTATGTTAGCTATAGCATGTTCATTGTAGGAATTGGATTGCACCAATAGAGGATCTATCTATCTCGATACATGAGGAGTAGCTCTATGATAATCATGAGATTGAGTTCTTAAGTCCATGGCCATGATAGAGTGAAGATGATCGAAAGAGTTTGTATTAGGATTTTCATATTGTACTCAAATTAAATGATTAATTCATATGATGGATGTTGGGTTTGACAAGTTCACCTTAACCCTAATCCTATCAGGGCTCAAGATAGAAGAACCCAATCACATAGGTAGCTACCTCAAGAGGTTCGCTTTCAGTTCTGATGGGTTGCCACCATATACTGCTAGGTGTTGTTGGTAGATTTTGGAAGCAATTAGAATAATTTTGATGATCAATCATTCTAATTATATGAATCAAAAAAGTTCTGATCAATTGAAAGATATTTTGATGATGTCGATGATAGAGATTGCGATATGTCTCATTACCATACAGAACTGAACCTAACTGGATCACACAAACAAGAGTTTAGATCTGGATGTCATCAATTGAGCTAATCTAATTCGATTGATTTAGATTAGATCTAATAAGGTTCAAGGTAATCATGCTAGCACACGATTGAGCCTGGCTTTCTCCTTCTGTAATCTTTCTGATTTATCACAACCAAGTCAAATTTGATTTAATTTATTCCTGTATCTTGAATGGATTTATTTTTATTTGACTAAAATAAGTCCAGGTTAGATAAATTGTAGAAATTAAATCCATTCCTACTATAATTGGACTAGGGTCAAAAGTTGACCCAATTGAGAGAATTGAGGGTCACCTGATCAAATACTTCTAGAAATTTTTTTAGAAATTTTTTTATCTAATTTTTAGATATGTGATAGGACTTGAGCCTTGCTATGGGTGTACCAAATTTTGTAATTTATGGTAGTGGTTTGACTGGGTTTTGATTGAGTTTGATTTGGATCAAACTCTTAAGGGAAGAATCCTAGGCACAATGGACTCTTCCTTATCTACTCATGTTGCCAACTTTTTGATTAATTTTTGGTAATAAAAACTAGATGAGATCTAGGGTTTCACATGGAGAATATGTTCTAGAGTCCTAATGATCAAATAAGTATGTTATTTGGTCAAAGTAGGACTCTGTATGGTGTTGGTTTTTAAACCTTTCTCACGCCAAAGAGAGCTATCGCATGATTTAATTTTCCACGTAGAGGTGCTATCACCCAGACCATATCCCATGCTCTATTTATTCTCTCTCTCCCTCTCTTATACATGCCTAAAAGGTTAGGCACAAATCTAAGAAAAAGGTCCAAGGTTTTTGGTGCAAGATTCAGGATCTACGCGATGGTGTTCGTGAGATAGATGGGCTGCCTTCAGAAATAGTTTTGAAGGATCTACAGATCAAATTTAGATCTAATCTTTGAAAAAGAGATTTATGAGGAGAATACTTTTAGATCTTGCCTAAGTGGATACTAGTAGAGTCTAGGCGTGTGCATAGCTCCTTCTAGAATCGTAAGAACATCGTAGGATAATCAGATTACCCAACAAGGTACTTAAAATTAAATCTAATTTAATTTTATTTTAAATTTTTAATATTAGATCACTATGATTAGATCTAAGAAGTTTTAAATTTGATTAGATAATAGAGATTTTTATAAAAAAATCTATCTCAGATCTGATCAGATCTGGACGATCCTACGATGGAAAATTAGATTTTTCTTTCAACCAGTATCAGAACTAGGTTAGCTATTCTTCAGATCTTTTTTAGATCTGATTTAATTTTTATTTATGATATAATATTAAATAATTTTAGATGTCACATTAGATATGATTAGATCTAAAATTAAAAAATTAAGAATTATACGATTTAGATCTATAATGTATGAGATGCAAGACTAGACTAGGAATAGAATTATTCTACATGTAGTCTAGTATGATCATGTTATTAATTTGATTAAATATGATTTTAGATCTATTTTATTTTTATTTTTTTGATATTATAATTATTATAACTAGATCTAAAAAATAGAAAATATAGTTTTTAATTTTTAATTTATTTATATGAGATATGAAAGATGCATGCTTAGACTAGCTATAGAATAGTTTTATAAAATATCTAGAATAATTTTATTTTTGATGTGATCAAATTTAAAATTTTATTTTTAGATTTAATATGTGATATTTTAGATCTGAAAGCATGCATGGTTTATTGAGTTATGATACATGAGATGTATGCAAGACATGTATAGGTTAGATCTTTTGTATATGTGATATATAATTTAGATCTAACTAGTTTTATTTTAGAAAATATATTTTTGATTAAGGCATTCTCCTTGGCCTCCGGTCATAAGAATAAAGTAGGGTTTAAAGATCCACTTCTCTCATTTGATGGGGTATTCTTATAATATGTAGGGGTGCTACGCGTTCATCCTTAATCAAAAATCAGAACTTATTTTTTGAAAAATCCTAGATCCTTAAATCCTAGGATTTCATTACATGTTTTATTCATGAACCCAAAATTTAATTAAAAATTAAGATTATAAAATTAATTAGGTCTAAAAATTATAAATTTTTAGATTTAGGATATCTTCATAAAATTTGGTTCAAGCTTGGGTAGCTCAATTAGGTTTAGCGGTTGATCAAATCGAATTAAGAGTTGATTAGGTGGGATCAAATAAAGCTTAGAATTGACCAATCTAATGGGATTAAGTCTAAATCAAGATTGAATCACATTGAGATATGACTCGATCAAGTCAAGACCTAATTTGGCTCTGTGGTTCGAGCCTAGATTGTAGGCTAACTTGATTGATTTTGATTCGATAATTTGATGTCTAAGATAAGTCTAGCAGATACAATCGACTAATTTTTAATTGGAAGCTACTCGATCTGAATATGTTCTTGTCAAGTTAATGGCATATTTCTTTCATTGATCTCACTTATCTAGCCATTTGTGTCAACCCAATTTTGATTTGAGATGGCCAACAGTTTGAGCCAACCCATGCCACTAGGTTAGTCATAATTGATATCACTAAGTCAAGTCAAGTTTAAAGAGATCTAAATTAAATCTTTCTAAGAAAATATTAAGTCTAAGATCTTCCACCATTATAGATGTATGGATCCTTCCCGGGGTTGATTGTTCTCGACTGGATATAGTGATTTAGTTGCATCGAAAGGATGCAACCATGTCTATTAGGCATTGGATGCTATGGGTTGGAGGATGGGTTGGGCTCAATATTCTGGATATGGTGAGAGACCCAATCAAGAATTCAATTCGCGCAAATGGTGGGTCTAACATAACTAAAAAGTGGAGCAATATTTCAGGCATGATGAGCTTCATGAATTAGAAATCAAGTTTCGATGCACCATGATTAGAGAATCATTTGACAAGAGTTGTCTACTCATCGATTGATCCATCACCAATAACTGTGAGGTGGTGAGCCAGCTGGTGGGACTGCACCATCCACTAGAAATTAATAATCGTGAAGATTTTTGCATCTCTGCTAAGAAAGTATGGAGATCTAAGTAAATAGTGATAGCCTAATTTATTTAAAAATAAAATTTTTAAATAAATTGATTAAGTCTAATTATAAAATCTAATTAAAAACTTTGATCCTCTATAGAAAAATGTCTGCATCCAATCCACTAGCCTATATCCTAGACACCCATAAACTGATCGGATCCAACTATAAGGATTGGCTTCTGAACTTTAAAATAGTTTTGGATTTCGAAAAGTTGATTTGTGTTGGAATAGGATCCTCCCACTTTACTAGCACGTCCGTCTGCTGATCAGAGAGCATCTTTGAAATAATGGATGGATGAACATAACAAAGCCAGGTATTATATGTTGGGCTTGATGTCTGATGAGCTCCAGTGCCAACATGAAGACATTAAGACTAGTCGCCAAATGTTAACTCAATTGTAAGAATTATTTGGTGAACAGAGTCGCACAGCCAAATACCAAGTCTAAAAGACTTTTTAAGGCTCAAATGCATATTGAATAGTCAATCCAAGATCATTGTCTGATGATGATCAAGGACTTAGAAGAGCTTGAGAAGCTCGGTGTCAAATTAGATCAAGATCTATAGATTGATATAATTCTACAGTCTTTGATTGATGCATATGGACAGTTCATCATGAACTACCTTGTGCATAAACTACAAAATACCTTGGCTGAACTTATGAATATGCTGGTTACTGCTGAGCTCTATATGAAAGATTTAAAGAGCTCAGTGCTTGCTGTGGAGCGAATTTCTTTCAAAAAAAAATCTTTTGGGAAGAAGAGGAAGACTGCGAAGAAGCAGAAAGTGGAACGTGGGAAGAAGAAGGCAGAGCCAAAGAAGAAGGCCGCTGACAAGAAAAAAAATTTTCATTACAACACAGACGACTGATGCATACTAATCTATAGCTATGGCAAGTGCACCAATCGATCAAGTAATAAAGTAAGTGAGTAGAGTATCATCCCTAGAGGATTGAAAAATAAATACTAAAAAGCTTTTTCCTATGCTTTATTTAGAAGACGATTTATGAGAATTAAAAGAAATAACAAACAAAATAAAAAAATAATTAAAAATTGCAAGGAAATAGAGAGAGTGTAATTATTAGGGTTTTAAACTTAAGAGCAATAGGTTACTAAAGCAATCGATTCACTAACTTAGTCAATACAATATTCAGGTTATTAGTTAATTTTATTTCATGTGACAGTGGAGTCTCCTAGTTTATTCACTATCCTTTGGTCCAGGCATAGCAAAACTATCAATATTTATTAATTATCCTTTGGTCTAAGTGTAATTTAAATAAATATTGATGCATTAAGTTTTGTGAAACCCTCTAATTGAAATACGCTGCATCCAAAGTGCACTAAAATTTTCGCATGCATATGAATTCTAATTCGATTAATAATACAAGGTATATAATCAAGAAGCAATAATATAGATGTACTTGGTCTGTATCATCTATGTTCATCAGATCAATTAGAAGATGGCCAGTAATCTAAAAGCATTAAGATTAGATCTATATACTCTTCATGAACAAAATTTAAAATTAAAAATAAATTATATTGAATATTGCATTAAAAGAGTGGCTATACCTTAGCCTTAGTAAAAAAAAATTTAGTTCATGATAACAAGTTCAAAAAATAGCAAATAAAATAAAAAGCATGAAGAAATTAGACTATTTATTCACTGAAATTGATTGTCCGTTGCTCTTGATGTGGAAAACTTGATGAAGAAGAAAGTTGCTTTATGTATCGATCTTCGAAAGAAGAAAAGAAGAGGAAAGAAAAATAACAAGAATAAAAACTCTTTCTCTTCTCTCCCTAAACCCCTCTCTCTTTCTCTATTCTCTCTATTTCTCCCTATTTTCTCTTTATTTTCAACTCTCTATTTTTGTTCTCTACCTCCTCTCCTCGGCAACAGTAGGCAACCCCCTTTAAATAGGCTAAGAGATGGATTTTTCGAAAGAAATCCTAACCAACTTGGGTTTAAAACTCTTAACATAAGTCAAATTAAAATCTTGGATAATTCTGGCCTTCAGATCAGCATCCAATGGATCAAAAACCACTTAAATTTTTTTTAAAAAAACCCAATTCAAGTCAAAATTAACCTTAGCCGTTGGATCTTCTTGATGATTAAATCGGGACCGTCGGATCGCGTACAGGAGCCATCAGATTATTAGTTAAAATTGGTAATGTATCTCCACCATTGGATCTCGACTGGGAGCTGCATCCATCATTCATCAGCGCACAAATTTTCACCGTTCGATCAAATCCCAGCGAACTGCATCGATCAAATCTAATAAAATTTCCAGAATACCCTCTATAGATCGTGCGTGAGCCTGGCGTTGCATGGATCGCTGCTTCCTTCAACCAATCAGAGTGCACTCATCCCTGTGAAATCCTCGAAATGCCCTCACCTAGTTACTATAGCAGTCTATCGTGCACCACAAAAAATCCTAATGTCAACATGGTGTAAGCGGGGCGTCAGCAGGCGGTCGGTCTGGTTCTGAGCACGATCGGGCCAGGCGGTCTGGTGAGCCAATTTTTTTGAGCCAGTTTGAACCAAACCGACCAGCATTTAAAAATTAATTTATTATTATTATTATTATTATTATTATTATTATTTCCTTTGAAATATAATTTTGGACTCATTTGAAGTCCGTTTTGCTTGAAATTTATTTCATTTGAACCAAAAAAATAAGATCTTCATATTAGTGGCCTTCTTTCCTATATCAAATTAATAAAAATATCAATTTCTTAAAAATAAGTTAATTTATTTTATAATTTAATACTTTTATTAGTATATTTTTAACACTTATCACACCTCCCAACTTAGTCATTGCTAGTCCCTTAGCAATGCTTTATTTAATATCTTATTTTAATAAGATCATCCATCAAAAAGATAAATCTAGAGTTAAACGTCAAAAAGTTTAGAAAATACCACTAAGGGCTTCAAAAGTAAATTTTGCAGTCAGTACAATTAATAACTTTCTTAGAGTATATCAAAGATCAGCACTTATGTTCGTGATGACTAACTTAGCATTTCAGTATTAATTTAGAGGATAAAAGTATCGTCTCTTATCATCTATTTTGGTTAATTTTCTATGCATTCCCAATTTTATACTCATGAATTAAGGTAGCTTTCACACTGCCTCGTTGTGTTGTTTTTTTTCCATGCTGAGCATCCTGGCCTTCCTTCCACCATTTTATATGAATCTCCACACTTGACCTAGGTGTAGAGATCCAATTACTAGGCTTTGGACAATCCACATATACTCTGTCTTTTGCACTTTATTTTTAGGCAGATAGCTCTTTCCTTAAATTCAAGTTTTTTTGATTAGAATGTATATTAATTACCAATTTTTAGTGATAATTGAATCCTCAGTTAATCTTATAATCAATACCTACTTTGCCTTGTTAGTGTGCATGTGCAATTAGAAGTGCTAATAGTCTTTTGATGACCTAAGTAGGCTGCTAAAAGTCTGATAAACTAATCTACTTCTTTAACTCATTACATTCATTAGCAGATACTTCTATCTTTTATCACTTATCCAGTCTATCTTGCTCAAGATTTTCTTCTTGATACATGATTTAAATTTTTTTTTTAACCCCCAACTTATTCTATATTGTCTCAAAGGAGAAAGAAAAAGTAAAGGTGTAATAAAGAACAGGAAGGAATACACTTGATTTGGTTCAGTCTGGTTCTTTGAAGCTTTGAAATTTGGCTTGAGCTCTCATTGATTTTTCTCTGCAAAATTAAAAATACACACCAAAGCAGTAAAAGAGCAACAACAAATTACTAAAAAATAAAATTAAAAAAAAAGATCAAAACTAAAAAGAAAAGAAACAACCTATCTAGTAGTTCTGATTTATAGTCTTCAGCTTGACTTTCTTTGAGTTCTGAGTTGAATCAATCTAGTGCCACTTCAATTGGAATACTTTCATATTTGGTTGAGTCCTCTTTCAATTGGATACTGCTAGCTTTCATAGTCTTAAACCTATTTTCTACAAAATTCTCATATACTAAATTAATAATAATATTAATTAGAAAATAAGTTTGATTATCATCAGGATGTTTAGTATCTTTGAAAACATTAAAAGTAACTTATTCATCTTGGATTCTAAGAATTAATTTTTTTTGTTGAACATCTATTAAAGCTGCTCCAATAGCTAAGAAGGGTCTCCCTAAGATAAGGGGTACATCATAATCTTCTTCCATATCAAGAATAATAAAATCAACAGAAAAAATAAACTTGTTTACCTTTACCAAGACATCCTCCACTATACCTCTTGGATATTTGATGGAACTGTCAGCTAATTGAAGAGTAATAGTGATAGGCTTCGATTCTCCTAGACCCAGCTTTCTGAAAATAGAAAAAGGCATGAGATTAATACTTACTCCTAAATCACATAAAACTTTATCAAAACTATAATCACCAATAATGCAAGGGATAGTAAAACTCTCTGGATCTTTTAGCTTTTGTGGTAATTTATTTTGAAGTATTGCTGAGCATTCTTCATTCAAATTTATTCTCTCATGCTCCTTCAGCATGTTCTTATTTGTTAGAATTTCTTTGAGAAACTTAGCATACCTAGGTATTTGAGTGATCGCATCTACAAAAGAAATATTAATATATAAATTCTTTAAAATTTTAAAAAAGTTAGAAAATATTTTATCTGGATGTTGTATTTGTCTCTCTGGAAATAGTAATGGTGGCACATAGGGCTTCACATTTGGATTGGCAAACTGTATACCTGGAGATCATTCATCTGCTGGTTGTTTTGGTGACTGATAAATTTTAGTTAATGGTTCCTTATTTATAGTTGGTTCTCAGTCTCTTTCTTCTGATGTAGCTCCTCTAGCTTTTTACCACTTCTTAGGGTGATAGCATTGACTTGCTCCCTTGGATTGGTCTCCGTGTTGCTAGGCAAGGATCCCTAAGATTCTCGAAGATTATCTTAGCCATTTGGCCAATTTGCATCTCCAAGTTTTGAATTGCTGCTGCTTAGTCCTGCTTAAGCTTGGCTTCCAAATTTTTTATAGTTGCTTCTTGGTTTTGCATGAATTTGACCATCGGCTCCTCCATGTTGGATTTCATTTTAGGTACTTGGAACCTTGGGAGTGGTTGTTGTGCTGCATTTTAATTGCTCCATGAGAAATTTGGATGCTACCTCCATCCTTAATTGTATGGGTTGGAGTAGGGATTGTTTTGTTGCAGTCTGAAAAAATTACCAACATAATTAGCTATATTAGTTGCTTTCGCAAAAGAATTACCTATCTGGTAGTTGCTTATATCGCGTCCTCCTCCACATAGGTCACAAGTGATGTTCTAAATATGCATAGCTGTTCTCTTCAAGTTGTTGAGTTCGGCTCTAAGGGCTACAATTTCAGCTAGTAAGGTTGGCACGCAATCTACTCCCTGCACAGCTGCTGGTCTTTTCAGCATCATGCATTCTGTTTGCCATTGATAGGTATTTGATGCCATCTCATCGATCAGATCAAAAACTTCTTCCTCCATTTTTTGGTTAATGGTTCCTTCTGCTACTGCATCAATCATAGAATGATTAGTAAGAGATAAACCATTATAGAAAATTTGTACCTAAAGCCATACGAGTAGTTGATGATGTGGATATCTCCTCAGCAATTCCTTGAAATGCTCCCAAGCCTCATATAGTGTCTCCATGTTCATCTGCACAAAAGAAGTGATATCGTTGCACATCTTGGTAGTTTTGGAAGGTGGAAAGTACTTAGCTAAGAATTTTTGGGCTAGGACATCCCAAGTTATGATAGAACCTGCAAGAAGAGAATGAAGCCAACTTTTAGATTTGTCCCGTAAAGAGAAAGAAAATAACCTTAATCTAATAGCATCATCTAACACCCCATTAATTTTAAAAATATCATAAAGTTCAAAAAAGTTAGAAATATGGGTATTCAGATCATCATGCACATGTCCACTGAATTGGACAGTTGATTGAATCATCTGGATCATCGTTGATTTTATTTCGAAGTTGTTTGCTCGCACAAGTGGTCTCTTGATGCTCGAAGCTATATTAGTTATAGATGGTTTGATGTAATCATTTAATGGATGATGTGCTGCTCGAATAGCTTCATGTTGTCCCTTGGTCGCCATATCCAATCCTAGATTGATGTCGTTAGAATCTTCAGGTGCCATGTTTCTTTCTTGTTGTAGTCTTCTAATGATCCTTTCAATTTTTGGATCTAAAGGTAGTAAGTTACTATGTCCAGTACGTGTCATGCACTGAATAAATTTAAAAATAAAATAAGAATAAAAATTTAAAAAAATAAAATTCTAAACTAGAGCTAGGATAAAAATTTTAATATTGTTTTAGACACAATCTTCCGACAACGACACCAAAAACTTGATGTATGCTAATCTATAGCTATAAAAAGTGCTCCAGTCGATCAAGTAATAAAGTGAGCAGAGTATCATCCCTAGAGGATTGAAAAATAAGTACTGAAAAGCTTTTTCCTATGCTTTATTTAGAAGACCGATTTATGAGAATTAAAAAAATAAAGAATAAAATAAAGAAATAGTTAAAAATGGCAAGGAAATAGAGAGAGTTTAATTATTAGAATTTTAAACTTAAGAGTAATAGGTTACTAAGGTAATCGGTTCACCAACTCAGTCAATATAATATTCAGGTTATTAGTTAATTTTATTTCATGTAACGGTGGAGTCTCCTAGTTTATTTACTACCCTTTGGTCCAGGCGTAGCAAAACTATCAATATTTATTAATTATCCTTTGGTCCAAGTATAATTTAAATAAATATTAATGCATTAAGTTTTGTGAAACCCTCTAATTAAAATACGCTGCATCTAAAGTGCACTAAAATTTCCGCATGCATATGAATTCTAATTGGATTCATAATACAAGATCAAGAAGCAATAACATAGATGTACTTGGTCTGTATCATCTATGTTCATCAGATCAATTAGAAGATAGCCAGTAATCTAAAAGCATTAAGATCAGCTCTATATACTCCTCATGAATAAAATTTAAAATTAAAAATAAATCATACTGAATATTGAATTAAAAGAGTGGCTACACCTTAGCCTTAGTAAAAAAAAAATTATTTTATGATAACAAGTTCAAAAAATAGCAAATAAAATAAACAACATAAAGAAATTAGACTGTTTATTCGCTGAAATTGGTTATTCTTGCTCTTGGTACGGAGAACTCGATAAAGAAGAAAATCGCTTTGTGTACCGATCTTCGAAAGAAGAAAAGAAGAGGAAAGAAAAACAACAAGAATAAAAACTCTTTCTCTTCTCTCCCTAAACTCCCCTCTCTTTCTCTGTTCTCTCTATTTCTCCCTATTTTCTCTTTATTTTCAACTCTTTATATTTGTTCTCCACCTCCTCTCCTCGGTAATAGCAGGCAGCCCCCTTTAAATAGGCTAAGAGATGGATTTTTGGAAGAAATCCTAACCAACTTGGGATTAAAACTCTTAACACAAGTCAAATTAAAATCTTGGACAATTCTGGCCTTCAGATCAGCATCCAATAGATCAAAAATCACTTAAAAATTCTTTTTAAAAATCTAATTCAAGTCGGAATTAACCTTAGCCATCGGATCTTCTTGATGATTAAATCGGGACTGTCGGATTGCATACAGGAGCCTTCAGATTTCTAGTTAAAATTGGTAATGCATCTCCACCGCTGGATCTCGATCGGAAGCCGCATCCACCATTCATCAACACATAAGATTTTTGCCGTTTGATCAAATCCAAGCGAACAGCATCTGTCGGATCCAACAAAATTTCCAGAATACACTCTGTAGATCATGCACGAGCCCGACGTTGCATGGACTGCTGCTTTCTTCAGCCAATCAGAGCGTGCTAATCCCCATGAAATCTCTAAAATGCCCTCGCCTGGTTACCATAGTGGTCTACCGTATGCCGCAAAAAATCCTGACATCAGCTCGGCGTAAGTAGGGTGTCAGTAGGCGGTCGATTTGGTTCTGAGCGCAGTCGGGCCAAGTGGTCTACTGAGCCAATTTTCTGAGCTAATTTGAAATGGACCGACTGGCATTTAAAAATTAATTTATTATTGTTATTATTATTATTTTTATTTTCTTTAAAATTCAATTTCAGGCTCATTTGAAGTCTGTTTTGCTTGAAATTTATTTCATCTGAATCAAAAAAATAAGATCTTCACATTGATGACCTTCTTTCCTACATAAAATTAATAAAAGTATCAATTTCTTAAAAATAAGTTAATTTATTTTATAATTTAATACTTTTATTAGTGTATTTTTACCACTTATCAATGGCCACTAGAAGTGAAACTGCCCTCTTTCCTTGGCCAGCCTAAAAAATAAGAAGGAGATAGGTCCTTCTAGAGGTATGCTATTTATAGAATCTAACCTTATGATTTCTTCTGCATCTAGTTGGATGCTTGACTCTGTTTTTAGTGCTCACTTGTGCACTTCTTTGTAGGATCTTGAGGATAGTAGGAGACTAAAAAATAGTGAGATGATCCTATGCATCGAGAATGGAGCAAGAATTACTGTTGTGACTATGAAAATCTATTCTCTTCAACTACAGTCAGAATTAGATTTAGTACTTAGGAACTATTTTTATGTGCCTGCAACAAGCAAGAATTTGATTTTTATTTTATGTTTAGCACAGAAAAGCTATGTAATTAGTTTTCTTAAGGATCATTGTAATATTCTTTATGAAAGAAATAAAATTACAAGTGGTTTTCTTATAAATGGTCTCTATCAGTTACATATTGATGTTTTCATTTTTAATATCGAGCAAAGCGTGAATGCCATATGATCAAAATGACCTAAGGATAGTCTAAATGATAGGTATCTTTGGCACCTCAGGCTAGGTCATATAGTTGAAGATCGGGTTAACAAATTAGAAAAATCTTGGCTATTGAGTCCATTGACTTTCGAGTCATATTCAATTTGTGAATCATACCTTTATAGCAAAATGACCAAGCTTCCTTTTGTAGGACATGGGGAAAGGGCCACAGACCTACTTGCCCTAATACATACTAATGTATGCAGTCCATTTGATGCACCGATCAGGGGTAATTATGTCTACTTCATCATCTTTACTGATGCTCTATCTTGGTACGGATATGTGTATTTGATGCAACAAAGTCTAAAGCCTTTGAAAGGTTCAAAAAATTCGGACTCAAAGTAGAAAATAAATAGAAAAATCTATTAAGGTTCTTCGATCAGATCGAGGAGGCGAATATCTTAGTCAGAAATTTCTAGACTATCTTAAAGATAATGGCATAGTCTCTCAATGGATTGCACCTGGAACACCTCAACTCAACAAGATTTTAGAATGAAAAAATCGGGACCCTATTAGATATGGTCTGATCCATGATGAGTTTCACGGACCTTTCTGAGTTTCTTTGGGGACGTAGTTTGATGACCGCTATATATTTACTAAATAGGATTTTCTCTAAAATCGTTCCTACCACACCATATGAGATATGATATGGTAAGAAATTAAGTCCGAGTCATCTCAAAATTTAGGGTTGTCCAGCCCATGTCAAGAGACAATAAGTGGACAAATTAGAGTCTAGGTTTTTTAAAGCTCAATTTATTGGATATCCTAAAGAGTCATTAGGATATTATTTCTATCTTTTGGAAGATCATAATGTGATGGTGAGTCAACATGCCATCTTTCTTGAAAAATAGTTTATTCAAGATGGTGGCATCGAAAGATAGATTAGACTCGAGGAGAAAGTCTCTAATGAGAAATGAGCTAAAGAACCTATGAAATCCAATTAGATTGAGCCAACCTAGATACTACCTCCTCGAACTCGTAGATCATGTAAAATTTTCCATCCTTCTGAAAGGTACTTAGGTACTATCTCAGAAGATGTAGAGAAAATATTTCTCACAAAAAATGGGGTTCATAGTGATGATCCCAAAATCTATGATGAGGCGATATCAGATATTGACTCTGAGAAATAGTTAGAAGCATTAGAGTTAGAGATTGACTCAATGCGTTCAAATTAAGTCTAGATCTTGGCAGATCTATCTAAAGGTATAGTACCTATTGGATGTAAATGGATCTTCAAGCGAAAGATAGGTGCCGATGGAAATGTAGTGACATTCAAAGTAAGGCTCATAGCGAAAGGGTATAGTCAGCATGAAGGCATTGACTATCAGAATATTTTTTCACCAGTATCCATGCTTAAATCCATCCATACATTATTTGTTGTTGTAGCCTATTTCGATTACCAAATATAGCAGATGGATATGAAAATGATGTTCTTAAATGGATATCTTGAGAAAGATATCTATATGGAACAACCGCTAGGTTTCACATCTAGTGATGATGATCACAAGGTATGCAAGCTGCAAAGGTCCACATATAGACTTAAGCAAGCATCTCAGAGTTGGAATGCTCATTTCAATGATGTAATCAAATTATTTAGATTCATCAGGAATGAGGAGGAGCCCTGTGTTTTCAAAAAAATCAATGGGAGTGCTGTTGTCTTTCTCGTACTGTACGTGGATGACATCCTCCTAATTGGAAATGATATTTTCATATTGACTACAGTCAAAATGTGGTTGTCTAAGGAGTTCTCTATGAAAGATCTAGGAGTGGCATCCTTTATTTTGGTAATTAAGGTCTATAGGGATAGACTAAATAGGATGCTAAGACTCCCACAGAAAATGCACATAGAGGAGGTGCTGAAGAGGTTCGGCATGGAAAACTCTAAGAGGGGTTTAGTACCCTTTAGACATGGCTTTCATCTCTCCAAGAAGATGTGCCCTAGCACACTTGAGGAGATTGAATGCATGAGCAAGATCCCTTATGCTTCAACAATAGGGAGCCTCATGTATGCCATGCTATGTACACGACCTGATATTGCCTATGCTGTGAGTGTCATGGGTAGGTATCAGTCAAATCTAGGTAAAGAGCACTGGACTTCTGTGAAATATATCCTTAAGTACTTGAAAAGGACCAAGGATATATTTTTAGTTTTTGGTAAAGAAGAACTCTAGGTCCATGGGTATACAGACTCAAATTTTATGTTCGACATAGATGATCAAAAGTCGACATCTAAAAGTCTATTTATTTGTAATGGTGGAGCTATCAGTTGAAAGAATTCCAAGCAGATGGTGATAGCAGACTCCACTATCGATGTAGAGTACAATGCTGCATCAGAGGCTGCAAAGGAGGCATTTTGATATAAAAAGTTTGCTGCAAAGCTTGGAGTGATGCCATCAGATGTCATCCCTCTATACTACAATAATAATGGCACCATAGCCCATGCTAAGGAGCTGAGGTCTCATAAAAAATTCAAGCACATCGAGCGGTAATACCACTTCATCCATGATTACCTTGAGAAGGGATACGTCGAGGTCAAGAGAGTCAACTCCACAGACAATACGACTGAACCGCTGACAAAGCCATTGAGCCAATAGAAGATTGAAGCTCATTTGAGAAGATGGGACTTAGATTTATAGCTGATTGGCTTTAGGTCAACTGGGAGTTTGTTAGATGTGTGCCTTAGAAGCTAGATTGGCTAAACACTTGTAATACATATATAGGATAATTTTATAATTTTGACTATAAATTAATAAAAAAATTATTTTCTATCATAGTGTATATTTAAAGTATCTGTGATACATTCTTTAAGTTAATAGTAATGACAATTCATATTTTCAAGAGTTGAAAATTTAAGATATGAATTTTTATAGTTAACTCATTAACTACTTCCGACCGTAGGATCATCATAAGAATGGTGATCGATCTAGAAGGTTGGTGTACGATTGCTTTCTTAGGATAGATGTGTTTTAAGTTTATGGTGTGGAGACATCGAAGCAAGAGTATAGGTACTTATTGTAGAATGAGGGCACTAAGCATGACCATCTCGAGCAGTCATAAGAAAGTCTACCTTCTCGTTGATGACTAGCTCGATGCTGCAGTGGTGTATCTGATTCTTTGATCTAAGGTGCATCGATAGTTCACCTTGAGGGTATTATAGTTTGACTACACTGTAACTCGATCTCCTAGCCATTTGGAATCCTGAGGTGTATGTTGGCTATAGCATGTTCATTGTAGGAATTGGATTGCACCAATAGGAGATCCATCTACCTCGATAGATGAGGAGTAGCCCTATGATAATCATGAGATTATGTCCTTAAGCCCATGGCTATAGCAGAGTGAAGATGATAGAAAGAGTTTCTATTAGGGTTTTCACATTGGACTTGAATCAAATATTAATTCATATGACAGATGTTGGGTTTGACGAGTTCACCTTAATCCTAATTCTATCGGAGCTCAAGATAGAAGAATCCAATTACATAGATAGCTGCATCGAGATGTTCACTTTTAGTTCTAATGATTGCTACCATATACTACTAGGTGTCACTGGTGGATTTTGAGAGCAATTAGAATGATTTTAATGTTCAATCATTCTAATTGTATGAATCAAAAAAGTTCTGGTCCATCGAAAGGTGTTTCGATGATGTCGATGATAGAGATTGTGACATGTCTTATTATCATACAAAACTGAATCTAACTAGATCACACAAATAAGAATTTAGATTTAGATGTCATAAATTGAGCTAACCCAGCTCAATTGATTTGGATTAGATTCAATCAGGTTCAAGATAATCATGCTAGCATGCGTTTGAGTCTGGCTTTCTTCTTCTATAATCTTTCTCATTCATCGCAACCAAGTTAAATTTGATTTGACTCATTGCTATATCTTGAATGAATTTATTTTTATCTAACTAGAATAAGTTTAGATCAGGTAAATTATAGAAATTAAATCCATTCCTGGTGCAATTGGACTAGGGTCAAAAGTTGACCCAATTAAGAGAATTGAGGATCACCTGATCAAATGCTTTTAGAAAATTCTTTAGAAATTTTTTTGATCTAATTTTTGGATATGTAATAGGGCTCGAGTTATACTATGGGTGTGCCAAATTTTATGATTTATGGTGGTGGTTTGACTAGATTTTGATAGAGTTTGATTTGGATTAAACTCTTGAGGGAAGAGTCCTAGGCGCAATAGACTCTTCCTTATCTACCCATGTTGCCCACTTTTTTATTGATGTTTGGAGACAAAAACTAGATGGGATCTGGGTTTCACATGGAGAATAAGTCCTAGAGTCCTAATGATAAAATAAGTATGTTATTTGGTCAAAGTGGGACTCTATATGGCATTGGTTTTTAAACCTTTCTCACACCAAAGAGAGCTATCGCATGATTTTTTTTTCCATGCAGAGGTGCTATCACCCATACCATATCTCACACCTCCTCTATCCTCTCTCTCCCTCTCTTCTACATGCCTAAAAAGTTAGGTACAAATCTAAGAAGAAAGTCTATGATTTTTGGTACAAGATTCAAGATCTATGCGATGGTGTTCGTATGACAAACGGGCTGCCTTCAAAAATAGTTTTGAAGGATCTATAGATCAGATTTAGATCTGATCTATGGAGGAAAGATTTGTGAGGAGAAGACATTTAAATTCTGCCTGAGTGGATACCAGTAAAGGCCAGGCACATGCGTAGCTCCTTCTAGAACCTTAGGAACCAATAGGATCATCACAGGATAATCATATTATCCAATAAGATACTTAAAATTAAATTTAATTTTATTTTATTTTTAATTTCTAATATTAGATTACCATGATCAGATCTGAGAACTCTTAGATCTGATCAGATCATAGAAATTTTTATAGAAAAATTCACCTCAGATCTGGATGATCCTACGGTGGAAAATTAGATTTTTTCTTTAGAAGTATCCTAGGAACTTTGCTAAGATGCTGGCTTGGGCTAATGGTTATGCTCGGGTGGAAGAAGCCTTCAAAATAAAAAATGATGAGGCTGCAAGAGAGCAGCAAGTGGGCAAATCAAGCAAGCTCGTAGTTGTAAAAGGGATGAGTGAAGCTCGGCCATGCTCTAGAACTCCTAAGCGCAGATGAGCCCAAACTCCTCCTCAAGCTCGTCAACCAAGAAGCCTCGATCAAAGGGTGAAGCAGAACTCCCCTCCTTGAGATTTCATAACTATGCTCCTTCGAATGCCATAAAGACTCGGGTGCTGATGGAGATTAAGGATCAGTTACCAAGGCTGGAGAAGATGTGGACTCACCCCGACAAGCACAACCCTAATAAGTATTGCCTTTATCATCGTGACCATGGACACAATACTGAAGAATACATCCAGCTCTCAGACAAGATCGAGGAGCTCATTAGATGAGGATGGCTGGACCGCCTTCTAAGACATCGAACGAAAAGGAGGGAGGATCAACTAAGAGCCCTACCGCAGCCTGAACCATTTCAGAGGGATGAGCCATAAGGAGATCGGCCTCCACTTGGAATTATCAACACTATTGCTGGGGGACATTGGTAGGAGGAGACCAGTGGGATGGCAAAGCCGATGAAGAGGTAGAGGATTGAAGAATCAATTGTCTTCACCGAAGAAGATGCCCAGAGAGTCCAATTTTCGCACAATGATGTGGTTGTAGTTACTTTGAACATTGCTGACTATGATGTATGTCATATTTTAATTGATAATAGAAGCTCTGCTGATATTTTATTTTATGATGCGTTCTCTAAAATGGCTATTCCTAATAATAGAATGGGTCCAATAAGCTCCCCACTAGTGGGATTTATCAGCGATGCAGTACCAATCAAAGGAATAATAACTCCATCTGTTGTGGTAGGTTGGTACCCAAGATAATCAAAGGCCCATGTGGATTTTTTGATAATGAAAGCTCCTTCAGCTTACAATGCAATTCTTGGCCGACCTGGCTTGAATGTACTTCATGCAGTAGTCTCAATCTATTACTTAAAGATGAAGTTTCCAACAAGTTATGGGATTGGAGAGGTTAAAGGAGATCGGACTCTTGCACAGCACTACTACACTATTGCTTTACAGGGTGGAAGGCAAGTGGAAGCTTATCCGGTAGATGGACTTGATGCCTATGATGATTTGAGGGAAGAACGAGGAGAACCAATTGAGGACCTAGTTGAGGTTCCATTAAATGATGGACATGAAGGCCATACTTCATAAATTAGCTCCAACCAGGGGGAAGAGATTAGGAGGTAGCTTGTTGCATTTTTGAGAAGAAACATTGATATCTTCGCCTGGGTGCCCGTGGATATGCCCGGGATTGATGCAGAAGTGATGGAACATCATCTAACTATATATTCTAAACGTCGGTCGATAAAATGAAAGAAGCACAGCTTTGTCCGAGAGCAGCAAAAAGCCATTATGGATGAGGTTGACAAACTCCTTAAAGCCAAGTTTATCAGAGAAGTATCCTACCTAGACTGGATCGCTAACGTCGTCCTCATCAGAAAAGCAAACGAAAAGTGGAGGATGTGCATAGACTTCACAGACCTAAACAAAGCCTGTCCAAAGGATAGCTACCTCTTATTGAGAATTGATCAACTGGTGGATGCGACCTCGGGCCATGAGCTCCTCACTTTCATGGATGTCTTCTTTGGTTACAATCAAATCCGAATGGCATTAGAAGATGAGAAGAAAACTATTTTTTTATGGACTATGGTCTTTATTTTTATAGGATTATTCCAGGATTAAAGAACACAGGTGCCACTTATCAACATCTGGTGAATAAGATCTTCAAGGAGCAGATCGACCATAATATGGAGATCTATATAGACGACATGCTTGTTAAAAGCTGATCTTCATCAAATCATATTGCCGACCTTGAAGAAACTTTCAACACCCTCCAAAGGTAAAAGATGAAGCTGAATCCAAATAAATGTGCTTTCGGAGTAACTTCAGAAAAGTTCCTAAGATTTATGGTGTCGAGATGTGGCATCATCAAGGTGAGCTCTGAGAAGATCAGAGCCATTCAAGAGATGACTGCCCTAAAAATAATAAAGAAAATCCAACACCTTATGGGCAAAGTAGCAGCTCAGAATCATTTCGTTTCGAGATCGATGAAGCGCTGCATGCCCTTTTTCCAAGTACTCAAGCAGCCTAAGAACTTCTATTGGACTCCTAAGTGTTAGCAAGCTTTTGAAGAATTGAAGAACTATCTCGGCTCACCTCCTCTCATTGCCAAGCCTGAACCTAAGGAAGAATTATTTCTATATTTGGCAGTGTCACCTATAGCTATTGGAGTAGTCTTGGTCAAAGAAGATGCCTTTCTAATACCTCTGGAAGGATAGCAAAATGGGCCATTGAGCTGACCGAGTTTGACATTAATTTCCAACCTTGATTTTTTATTAAAGTTTAGATATTGGCAGACTTCATTGTGAAATATACAATTTTGGATCCGACCAAGCCAGAGCAACAAGCATGTAATACCTCCAGTCCACCACCAAACCTCACTAAAGAAAATGTTGACCTTTCCAAAGACTCTTGGGTTCTGTATGTTGATGGTTCATCTAATGCCTCTGGGATAGGTGTGGGCATGATTCTAATCAGTCCAGGAAGAATTAATGCTGAGTATGCACTGCATTTTGAGTTTCCTACGACAAAGAATAGAGTAGAGTATGAAGCTCTGATTGCTAGGCTAAGAATAGCTAAAGAATTAGGGTTAGACCATGTAAAGGTTTATAGTGATTTTCAATTAGTAGTGGGGCTGGTCAATGGCACCTATGAAGCCTGAGAGGAAAGCATGATAGAGTACTTGAAAAAGATGAAGAATTTGATCTCAGCCTTTAGTGGCTTCAGCATCCAGTAGATCCCCAGGGTGGAGAATACTAGGGCTGATCTTCTTTCAAAATTGGCCACCTTGACTCCCAGAGAGCTACAAAAAGAAGTTTACTATGAAGTTCTGCAACAATCAAGTTCAAAGGAATCCCAAGTAGTAATGTAAGTTGACCATGAGCCCAGCTAGATTGATGCTCTCATTACTTATCTTAAAGATGATATTCTTTCTAAAGACCTCAAGGAGGCTCAAAAGTTGAGAAATCAAGCTTTGCGGTATGTTTTGTATGAAGGCAAACTATACAAGAGGTCATATTTTTTACCACTCCTTCAATGTCTCCGAACTTCAGAAGCCGAATATGCCTTGAGAGAAGTTCATAAGGTTATATGTGGAAATCATCTTGGGGCCCGATCATTATCTTATAAATTGCTTTGCTAAGGATACTACTGGCCAACTATGCAGCAGGATGTGACTGACTATGTGAAGAAGTGAGACCGATGTCAAAGAAACACCAACATTTAGAGACGGCTAGCTTCACAACTCACACCCTTGAGTGCTTCTTGGCCTTTTGCACAATGATGAATGGACATACTTGGTTCCTTTTTCATAGCCTCTGGATAGCAAAAATTTCTTCTGGTAACTATGGATTATTTCACCAAATGGGTAGAAGCCAAGCCCCTGAAGGAAAATCCTAATTTTCTGGGTTAGGTTCGTTCAGATCTGATTGGATCGAGAGACATATTTCAAAAAAATTCTCCTCTCAGATCTAGACCAGATCTGACACTTTTCAGATCTAATTTATAATCTGATAATTAAAAAAATTAAAACTAAATTAATTCTGAATTAATTTTTATCTTGATCTTGGATAATCTGATTACCCGTTGATGATCCTGCGAAAGCTCTGAGGTTTTGGATCTAGCCATGCAAGCACCTGACCTCTACCGGTATCCACTCGAGCTAGATCTAGAGATCTTCTCCTTCTCTTTGTTTTCTCCAAAAATCAGATCTGGATCTGATTTGGAGGATCTTCAAAACACCTTCTGAAGATCACTCGTCGTCTCTGCAGCAGTGCTGTCTTCTTTCTTTTTCGTCAACCTTTCTTGCTTGACTCGCACTAATCACAAGAACCCAACTTTCTTGGGCGTGGAGAGGAGGGAGAGGGCCAGATGGTGGCATGGAGAAGGAAGAGGGGCAGCCTTGGGGCGTGGCTTAAGATGAACTCACTGAAAGTGGGCGCAGACAGGATCTATTTATAGACTCTGCTGCGCCATGCAGTGCTGCATCACCCCAGCCAATCGTGTTGCTTCGTTCAATCAGATCTAAATCTGATTGGTGGGATGAGAGACCCATGGATTCATCCTAAGGTGGCGCCTAAGACTGGTCAAAGTCTATAGGTGAGGGTCACCTAGTTTGAATCCAACAAGCAACCTGGAGTCCCATCCATATGGGACTCCAGCATCCCTATCCATGGGCACATGCCATCCTAGGCGTGCACCCCCTTCTTTCCAATTTCTAGAGAGGGGACAAGCCCCTATCTGCTCTCCAATAAGTGCATGACACATGGGCAGATGTCCAAGGGTCAAAGGTCAACGTTTGACCAAGTCAAAGTATAAGAATTAGCAGGTGATGAAAAATGGCAGGTGTTGTCTCAAATTTATCTCATAAATTAAGACAATCCTTTTCTGACTTGGACAAGCTCCAGTCAGACCAGGTAAAGGTACCTAAGTGAGCACAAACTCATTTGGCTCAGTCGAGACAACTTTTAAGATAGAAAAAGGAGAATGTTAGGCTCAATCGTGTGCTAGCATGATTTTCTTGAACCTAATTGAATCTTATTCAAATCAATTGAACTGGGATTAGTCCAATTGATGATATCCAGATCCAAATCCTTATTTGTGTGATCCAGTTAGGTTCAGTTCTGTATGGTAATGGGATATGTCATGATCTCCATCATCGACATCATCGAAACTCCTTTCGATAGATCAGAACTTTTTTGATTCAGATAACTTAGAATGATCGATCATCTAAATCATTCTAATTGCTCCCAAAATCCATCAGTGACACCTAGCAGCATATGGTGGCAACCCATCAAAACTGAAAATGAACCTCTCGGTGCAGCTACTTGTGTGATTAAGTTCTTCTATCTTAAGCCCCGATCAAATTAGGATTAAGGTAAACTCGTCAAACCCTAATTTCTATCATATGATTTAATCATTCGATTCAAGTTCAATGTGAAAATCTTAATAGAAACTCTTTCTAATATTTCACTCTCTACCATGGCCATGGGCTTATGGACTTGATTCTCATGATCATCATAGGGCTACTCCTCATCCACCGAGGTAGATAGATTCCATCTTGATGCAATCCAATTCCTATAAGGAACATGCTATAGCCAACATACACCTCAGGGTTTCGAATGGCTAGGACATCGAGTCATGGTGTAGTCAAACTATAACACCTTCAAGGTGAACTGCCGATGCACCTCAGGTCAAGAAACCAGACACACCACTACAGCATCGAGTTAGTTATCGATGAGAAGGTAGACTTTCTTATGACTACTCGAGGTGGTCATCTCAGTGCTCTCGTTCTCTAACGAGTACCTGTACTCTCGCTCCGATGTCTCTACACCATAGACTTAAGACTCATCTACTATAAAGAAGCGATCGTATACTAACCTTTCGGATCAATCACCACCCTCATGAAGATCCTATGGTCAGGAGCATTTTATGAGTTAATAATGAAAATTCTTGTCTTAAATTTTCAACTCCTGAAAATAAGAATTATCATTACCATTAACTCAAAGGATGTATCACAGATACTAAATATACTTATGTGATAGAAAATAATCCATTTTATATTTATAATCAAAATTATAATTTTGCCCTTAGAAGTGTATTACAAGTGTCAGCCAATTCTGGCTTCTAGGGCACACATATCTAACAAACTCCCATTTGACCTAAAGCCAATTGGCTATAAATCTAAGTCCCATCTTCTCAAGGTGGGATTCGATCTTCTGCTGGTCCAACGGCTTTGTAAGCGGGTCTGCCACATTGTCTGCGGAGTCGACTCTCTTGACCTCAACGTAACCCTTCTCGAGGTAATCATGGATGAGGTGGTATCGTCGCTCGATGTGCTTGAATTTTTGGTGAGACCTCAGCTCCTTAGCAAGGGTTATGGCGCCATTATATCGCAGTACAAAGGAATGGCATCTGATGGCATCACTCCAATCTCGAGAAGAGATAGGTCTCTTAGAGATTATCTTAGCCATTTGACGCTATTGCATTCCAAGTTTCGAATTGCTGCGTGTTGGTCCTACTAAAGTTTGGCTTCCAAATTTTTTATAGTTGCTTCTTGGTTTGCATAAATTTGATTCATTAGCTTTCTTATGTTGGACTTCTTTTCAGGTACCTAGAATCCGGGGGTGGCTGTTGTGCTGCATTTTGATTTACTCCACGAGAAATTTGGGTGCTCCTCCACCCTTGATTGTATGTGTTGGAGTAGGGATTATTTTATTGCGGCCTGAAAAAATTACCAATATAATTAGCTGTATCAGTTATTTTAGCAAAAGGATTACCTGTCTGATAATTGCTCGTATCATGTCCTCCTCCATATAGGTCATAAGTAATGCTCTGAACATGCATAGCTATTCCCTTTAAGTTGTTGACTGTGGCTCTAAGGGTTGCAATTTCAGCTAGTAAGGTTGGCACGCAATCTACTCCCTGCACAACTGCTAGTCTTTTTGGCATCATACATTCTGTCTACCATTGATAGCTATTTGATGCCATCTCATCGATAAGATCGAAAGCTTCTTCCTCCATTTTTTGATTAATGGTTCCTCCTGCTACTGTATCAATCACAGATCGATTAGTAGGAGATAAACCATTATAGAAAGTTTGTACCTAAAAGCCATACGGTAGTTGATGATGTGGAACATCTCCTCAGTAATTTCTTTGAAACGCTCCCAAGCCTCGATATAGAGTGTCTCCATGTCATCCTACATAAAAGAAGTGGATATCGTTGCGCATCTTAGCAGTTTTGGAAGGTGGAAAGTACTTGGCTAAGAATTTTTAGGCTAGAACATCCTAAGTTGTGATAGAACCTGCAGAAAGAGAATGAAGCCAACTCTTAGCTTTGTCCTGTAAAGAGAAAGAAAATAACCTTAATCTAATAGCATCATCCGACACCCCATTAATTTTAAAAGTATCGCAAAGTTTAAGAAAATTAGAAATATGGGCATTCGGATCATCATGCATATGTCCACTAAATTGGACAGTTGATTGAATCATCTGGATCATCGCCAATTTTATTTCGAAGTTGTTTGTTCGTACAGGCAGTCTTTTAATAGTCAAAGCTGCATCAACTATAGATGGTATGATATAATCATTTAATGGACGATGTACTGGTCGAATAGCTTCATGCTGTCCTTCAGTCACCATATCCAATCCTAGATTGATGTCGTTAGGATCTTCAGCTGCCATGTTTCTCTCTTGTTGTAGTTTTCTAATAGTCCTTTTAATTTTTGGATCTAGAGATAGTAAGTTACTATATTTAGTACGTGTCATGCAATAAATAAATATTTTATTTTTTAAAAAAAATAATAAAAATTAAAAATAAATTTCTAAAGTAAAGCTAGGATCAAAATTTTAATATTGTTTTAGACACAATCCCCGACAACGACGCCAAAAACTTGATGCATGCTAATTTATAGCTATGGCAAGTGCACCAGTCGATCAAGTAATAAAGTGAATGAGTAGAATATCGTTCCTAGAGGATTGGAAAATAAGTACTGAAAAGCTCTTTCCTATGCTTTATTTAGAAGATCAATTTATGAGAATAAGAAATTAAAGAAAATAAAGAAAATAAAAAAATAATTAAAAGTTTTTAATTAAATAGAGAGAGTGTAAATTATTAGGGTTTTAAACTCAAGAGCAATAGATTACTAAGGCAATCGGTTCACCAACTCAGTCAATATAATATTCAGGTTTTTAGATTAATTTTATTTCATGTGACGGTGGAGTCTCCTAATTTATTCACTACCCTTTGATCCAGGCATGGCAAAAACTATTAATATTTATTAATTACCCTTTGGTCTAGGTGTAATTAAATAAATATTAATGCATTAGGTTTGTGAAACCCTCTAATTAAAATACGCTGCGTCCAAAGCGCACTAAAATTTCTGCATGCATATGAATTCTAATTTGATTCATAATACAGGTATATAATTAAGAAGCATTAACATAGATGTACTTGGTCCGTAACATCTATGTTCATCAGATCAATTAGAAGATGGCCAGTAATCTAAAAGTATTAAGATCAGATTTATATACTCCTCATGAATAAAATTTAAAAATAAGTCATACTGAATATTGCATAAAAAGAGTGGTTACACCTTAGCCTTAGTAAAAAAAAAATTTAGTTCATAATAACAAGTTCAAAAATAGCAAATAAAATAAAAAGCATAGAGAAATTAGACTGTTTGATTGCTGAAATTGATTATCTACTGCTCTTGATGTGGAGAACTTGGCGAAGAAGAAGAGGCTCCTTGATCGATGTCTTGATCGTCGAAGGAAAATCAAAAATTCTTTTTGATTTTCTCATAAATCACTTTTTTTTACCTCTCTCCTCTTTCTTTCTCTCTCTCTCTTTTTCTCCCTCTCTCTCTTTCTCCCCATCTCTCTCTTTTTCTTTCTGATTTTTTTTTTCTTTCACGATAATAAACTCTTTTTTTATAGATAAAGAGTTTGATTTCCTTCCAAAATCCATCAAAAACTAGGTTTAAGACTCCTAAAATAACTCAAATTAAGATCTGAATAATTCTGGCCATTAGATGTTGATCAAACGGTCCAAAAACTACTCAAAACCCCTTAAAATAATTCAGATCAAGTCAGATTTAATATCAGTCGTTGGATCAATCGTTGGATCAATCGTTGGATCAAATCTGGACCGTCCGATCGCATTGAAAGAAGCCTTCTGATCTATTGTTTAACGTCAGGATGAATCTCAACCGTTGGATCTCGATCAGGAGCTATGGATGCTGTCCATCAGTGCGTTT